>PYXC01001354.1:250000-327500 GCA_015244755.2 Tenualosa ilisha
GAATTATTGACTGGACCCTTCATTACGGCACCTTCATTATGAATGAGGTATATACGAGGGCTTTTGATGGGGTGTGCAGAAAACAGGTTCAGACATGCACACAGACACACACATGCACACACACATACACACACACACACAAGCCCACACACACAAGCCCACACACACAAGCCCACAGAACTTTTACTCACATATTCCTGAGTACCCAGAAACAGACCACTCTGACATACACCCATCCCCACACCAGATCACACACACACAACTGATGTGAAGGACACATCAACAAAGAGGAAAATCATTAGAAGCATTTTCAAAGACTGCTCACACACACAAACACACACACACACACACACACACACACACACACATTGATGATTGACTCTTACACCTAAACTCTGCCCACCACTCTCTGAACAGTTCTGCTCTGCTACCATATTCACTTACATGTAAGTCCTTTATTTGCGTAAGAGACAACCTGCACTATAGCCCTTATATTCAAATCTAATGGCGGCAGATTAAAACACACAAGGTGCCATTAGCTAGGGAGGGCTTGTGGGCTGATGTGGAGCACGTGGAGGTGTTGTGTCTTCTACTTAAGCATCTAAGTCTGGACCTCTGGTCCTGCTCCTGTTTGTGGTGGGTTCCGGTCTGACAGACACAGTGGCTGGAGTGCTCTCTCTCTCTCTCTCTCTCTCTCTCTCTTTCACACACACACACACACACACACACACACACACACACACACACACACACACACACACACACACACACGAACTCACATTACACCCCCATCCCCACTGAGGAATGGGCCCCTGGATATTTTTATGTCCTCGTCTCTGTCAGTGGCCTCATTTTTCTGGATAAAAAACTTTTTTTCCCCCCTTCCTGCCTTGCAGGGAGCACACACACACACACACACACACACACACACACACACACACACACACACGCACTCACACACACACACACACAAACACACACACAAGCATGTGTGTGCCTGCAGACAGACACAAACACTCACACAGACACACACGCACATACACAAATGAGCACACACACACACACAACCTCAACACTTCCATCTGTGGGGAAGTGTTGTATTATTACTGAAGTGAAGAGGCATTTCAGCGCATTAGTGTTGCTATTCTGGGTGAGAATGTCCGTTAGGTGCCATCCTTCTCTGTCAGACACACACACACACACACACACACACACATTCATTCCTCCAGAGCCCTTTCATCTCTGAAAATCAGCAGTTTAAATCCTACATATTCATCAGAGGGAACACCTACATGTGAGAGACTTGAGAGAGAGAGAGGGAGAGAGAGAGAGAGGGAGCGAGAGATTCCTCTATGTTGTAATCAGAATGCACCTGGTGTATGTCCTTCTTCTCTTGTGGTTTGTGGAGGCAATTGGATTCCTAATTGAGGCAGCTTACACACATGCACACACACGTGCATGCTAACACACACCACACACACACACACAATCTCTCATAAACACACTCAAGGGAAATAATATTTAGTCCTGAGCTAAAGATAATTGTGAGATAGCTTCCTGCTCTGACACACATGCGCACGCACACACACACACACACACACACACACACACACACACACACACACACACGCACATATACACACAGGCTCCGGGGAGATGACTTCTTTGTTTCTGAGGAGGCAGCAGTTTTAGTATGTTTGGCGAGGTGAGTCATGTACAAAACCTCCTTTGCAAAGCCCTGGACTCACGCAAGGCAGAAAAACACTCAGGCAGGCGGGCAGGCAGTCAGGGCCCTGGACATGGATGCCATTATCTGACGCATTCTCTGGTGTCCACTGAGAACAGCAGCCCATAGCTAGAGTGGTTAGCGCTACTCCCCATGACATATGATGTGTGTAGTCTGCCTGCATGCCTGTGTGTGTGTGTGTGTGTGTGTGTGTGTGTGTGTGTGTGTGTGTGTGTGTGTGTGAGGGAGTGAGTAAGTAGCCTCAGTTGAGCAGAAGGACTGTAGGAGGTTGAACTCGTGAGTCGTGATAACGGCACCCAGATTGGGATCTGCTGCTTTGAGCCACCTCTCTCTCACACACACACTCACAAACACACACACACACACACACACACACACATAGAGACTCAGATGTATATCCCCCTCCCCTCCTCTTTGTTTGCGTGTGTGGTGTACAGTAAACCTCACATAAACACTGCACCGTATGTGTGTGTATACGTGTGTATGTGTGAAGAAAATGGATCTTATAAGCTCAGGGGCTGTGTGGAAACAACATGCGAGCAGCAGCATTGCCTCAGAGCAATCCACAAGCATGTGTGGAGAGAAGTGAACGGAGAGAGAAAGAGAAAGAAAATGAGACTGAGAAAGAGAAAGAGAAAAAATGAGTGAGAGAGAGAGAAAGGGGGTTGGAGAGAGAGGGAGAAAGATCAAGGGCGTTTGATGAAAGTGTAATCATAGGTTGGCTTGCTGCTCTTTGACTGTCTTTGTAGTGGGTTTCTGTGTGTCGTGCCATTTGTGTACGTGTGCGTGCGTGTGTATGCGTGTGTGTGCGCGTGTGCATTTGTGTGTGCGTGTGTATGTGTGTGTGCACGTGTGCATTTGCGTATGTATGTACGTGTGCATGTTCCTGTATGCATCACATTGTGTATGTGGAAAAATTTATGGGGGGGAGTGAACAGTATATGCAGATCCTATCAGCCTAACTTGTTGATGTGGGCAGTGGACATACACACACACACACACACACACACACACACACACATATACACACACACACACACACACACAAAATAAGATACAATAAGATAGGCAGTCTTGCCAAATCACACATGCAACCATAATAACATTGCATTCCACTGAACATTCTTGCTTAAGGGTGTTGACACATACAAATATTTAACACTACCAGAAACTTGTCCCCAGTGTCCCCACACTCTTGTCCCCAGTGTCCCCACACTCTTGTCCCCAGTGTCCCCACACTCTTGTCCCCAGTGTCCCCACACTCTTGTCCCCAGTGTCCCCACACTCTTGTCCCCAGTGTCCTCACACTCTTGCTTTCTACACTGAAACACCTCCAAGGCCAGTTATGTCACCAGCCACATGTTTTTTTTTAATCTCACAGTCAACAGGCAGACTTATTCCAGTTTCCACATCTGTCATCTGTCTAATAACATAAAGACGCAAAGAGAGAGGAAAAGAGAGAGAGAGAGAGAGAGAGAGAGAGAGAGATGCCATGGAAACAGACTGCATGGTAACTTAGCGATGCTCCTGTAGCTGATGATGACTTTGCCACGGAGCTGTAGAGCAGGCGTGGGGACGGAGCGGTGGTGCCGCAGGCCTCAGATGTGCAGCACGAATGATGGCACACGTGTTCATCCGCCGCGTGCATCCACTCTTCCAAACAAGGCAAGCAAGCAAACAAACAAACAAAAACAAACTCATCTGGGATCAGCCCCATCAGTGGCACTTTTGCAATCTTGGAAAAGACACTGAGAAATTATGTGCCTTTCTCAAACACATACACACACACACACACACACACACACACACAACACACATACACACTTGTGCATGCCAGTCTTGTTTTGAGGTGGAGTTGTGTGTGGCCCCAAATCATCAGGCCCAGCCTGGGATGCAACTAAAGGCACTGAGAAGTCTGTCCTTTCTCGAAGTAGATCATCTGGTCTGAACCTTTATACACACACACACATGCACACATAAGCGTGCACACACATATACACACACACACACACACAAACATGCACACACGGGCCTTATTTGTTGTTGGGGTGATGTTACTTGTGGTTCCCGATCATCAGGGCCAGCCTGCACAGAGAGGCATGGAAGGGAGCCCTTGGGGAGGCAGCATTAATAATGGAAGACACTGGAGGATGGAGATGCTTGCGTAACAAGGCAGGCAGGGAGGCAGCTCTCTTCGGCAGCATTGTTGACAGTTTCTCCTTGGAGTCTGTCGCCTGTCGTCTGTTGTGCTGACTTGAAAGACCTCAGTGTCTAGCAGAGACACCTCTACACACACACACACATACATACACACACACTTACAGACACAAATGCACACACACTCAGTGTATGTACATAAACATTAGATGCATAGAAACTGTTTGCAAACACACATGCTACATCTAGCAAGCACAAATGCACACACCGTCTCAATACACAGGTACATACATACACAACATTAGCATGAGTGACATGCAGCGTGAGTGACACACTGGATAGAGCACATAGTACACTCATACAGCAGCTATTCAGGCACATAGTCACACAAACAGCAGAGAGAAAGGCAGCAGTGTGCAGAGACAAGGAGGGAAACCAGACAGATTTCTTCCCCTCAGTCCTGTGGGGATTACAATAAACAAGAGCAAATACCTGAACTGCTGATGCCATTACTCAAATAAACTGCAGGTGCTATTTTTGACCAGAGGGGGGCATCACAGTAAAACTTCTGGTTCTGGAAAAACAACTGGTTGTCAGACTTGTGATCTATTCACAGCATGTTTACAAATGTGCCAGTCAATCAGTGACCTCCAGACAGGTGCTGTCTTGGGCTGTGAAATACTGTTGGAGACAACCTGGGAGTGAGAGAAAAGGAGGGAGCAAACACCACCTTTGCGCTAATTTAAGGAGATGAAAGTGCATATGTCCGTACATATACATATATATATATATGTATATGCACTCTCCATGCATCTTTCCTCATGCCTATCACTGGACCTCTCTGCATATATTTTGAGTATTTTGGTGTGGAATATGAATGTGACATACCTAGATAAAGCCTTACCAGACAGATTTTGGTAAAATCACTTTAAACAGAACAGAATAAACAGTCAGATCTGACTAAGTCCCTATCTGCTGACCATATGCACAGGTTTTCATAGCGCTCTAATAACCACCATAAGTCTAGATTTTACCTTAGGATATTCTAGGCAGTGTAGACCGCATACTAAGCACGTGCTAACATCTAACTGCAATGGCGTGGACATCGGAGGCAGAAAAATCATCATTCAATGTGACCACGTCAGATCAGTAAAGTTTTGTCTGAGCTGTACACTCCTAGGCTGTTTCTAAAATGGCATACTGCTGTCCTATGTAGCCTGAGAGGTACCAAGTTTTGTTAAGAGACTAAATGTTTACTGAACTATAAAGTTTACTGAATTGTACACTCAGATTACCCAGTCCTTTACTGAAATGAAGGCTCTGTTTTGTAAAATAGTATTTTAGTAAAATAAGCACTTATTTTCTCAATACAGAAGAAAATGTCTGAAAATGGCCATAGACTCTCTATCAGACATACTGTATGATCAGAAGTAAATATAGAAAAACAGGGCTCATTTATAAGTTAGTGGTCATTGCTCATTTATAGGTTAGTGGTTGATGCTCATTTGTAGATTAGCGATCAGTGCTTATTTGTAGGTTAGTTTGCACATGCTCATTTTTTTCCTTAAAATTCTTTCAGCTTGAAGTCTCTTTGTAGACAGGTTGCAAAACCAGTCATTCACAGATGTCAAACTGTCCGTCAGGCTAGATCTGGAGTTTGATCTTGCTCTGTTAACTGACATGCTCTGTGTCATCCTCTCAAATTGGCTCTCAGTGGCTGAACAGTGCAATTTGGTCCGTCTCGCTCATTTACCTGCATTAATGAAACATCGTCTTTAATTTTGCCATGTGCTTGCTCTGTGCCCTCGGCTTTTACATGCAATGGGATTCTCATTCCCATATGATCAGATGCTCCACCAAACACCCTCACTTGTAATCTACCAGCCTGCACTAATTAATGTTGTTGCCAAGAAAAACGAGCAATTACAACAATTTGTGTCCAATTTATTAGTCATGGGAGTATTTGTGAGAATATGAGATCATGTGTGGCTTTCACAACTGTGATAGTGAGAAAGAAAACAAGGCCTCTCAGAAAAGGGGGAGAGGGAGGGGAGGGTTGTTGACAGTGTTCCCTGTTTGTGGCAGTCACACTACTAAGCAGTGGCTTGCAGGCATAAACAGTATAAAGTCTTTATTGTCAAAATGCCTTTTAATGGTGAGTTTTCTCCAATTTGTCACAGTTCTGCCGTAGATGTGAAAGATACTTTATGAGAAGCTTGTAAGTTTTTTTCCAGACTCTTGGGGAGTGTGAGCTCACAGGGCATCTGATCTGTGGTTTGTACTCAGCCGATGGGATATGGTCGGTGAGAATCCCAGCAGGAATGTCAAATTGCTTTTGTGCGGTTGTGTTTTTGATTTACTATGCTTGATTTAGACGAGGTATCCATGCAACAGCAAGCAAACAGTGACACGTATCAACCCTCTGTATGACTGTGCTCTGGATTTGGGGAAGAGTCAAGCTGCACATTCAGCTGCCACAAGTACAAACACTGACCATGGCAGAGAGGGGTGGCTTTGTAAATTTATCTAAAGACAGTCACAGTGTTAAAAAGGATCCATGGGTAGGCGACAGCATTTGTGCATTCTAAAGAAAGTGAGAAGACGTCTTTGACACTAGTGACAGCTGTTTTTTTTCTGAGGAATTCAGTCCCTGCCTTTGTCACTCAATTCACTGCTGCCAACAACTGTGGATTTGTGTGTTCGTGTGTGCTTACCCCACACATAGCGGCCTTAAAAGCACATTCTTATTGGTTGCTGTGGGAGCGCAGCATTAGAAGCCCCGCCCAGACTGTGAAGCGTGCGTCCTGCTTTGATCTCATCCGGTGGCGTTCTGTTGCATTGGACTGTCGTAGAGACCTGTAACTCTCAAGTTGTCAAGTTTTTTTCCTCATAATTAGCAAACACTGGTTTTCTGTTCATACAGCAGATATTCATTTAACCATCGCGACCTACGTCTTGAGTTCGGTGTTTGTCTCTGGGCTCTACGTCAATTTGTAAGCTAAATAATTAGCCGGCCAGCTGACTCTAGAATGGTTCTCAAAGCAGAAGATGGAGTCGGTGAGTATTTCCATGGGGGTAGTTTACATGATAGGCTACATGTTAGGTCCTACAGGATAGAGCTGTTGGTCATTCATTTCCTGGCTTTGAAAGTATCGTATGGTGTAGCGCATGTGTAGTAACAATGTACTCTGTAACAAAACAGGTTTAGCGCAACAGGTCGTTTTATAAATAACGTTACTGTTGACTATTAGCCTACGTTTAGCCTACTGTAACAAACTCTTCATTTATGACCCATTCACTGTAAACATGGCAGACGTGCATGTCTAGAAAAAATCTTGGAGTAAGTACACAGTAGCCAAGGTTATTGGCCTATAAAACGTCAAGAAGGCTACTTTGTTTATTTAACTTTGTTTTGGAAGTAAACATATTGGATTATAGTCTAATGTAGACTGTCCAGCTGTCTTCAGAAAAGCTTCCATACGGTTTTGCCCATTTGTCTGTTTATTTGGTTACAAGTCATAAAACTCCCAAAATTGTTTAAAGTGAAATGACACAACATATTCATAAATGTAATATTTGTGTTACCTCACTAGTAACCAGAGTTGGAAATCTAGTGACTAAAATTCAGTTTTTAAAATGAACTTCAGCTTACTCAATAGGTAATGTGAATATCTGTCGAACTTTACTAAAGTGTTCTTGTAATCACTACTGTGGTTAGAGAAACACTTAAACCACACATGTTAAAATGGCTCACACACCATGTCTGTATGGTGAGAGAGCACATAAACACCTGTAACACTTTCACTTGTAATGTCTACAAGTCTTGTAAAACATCCTCTTGCATCATGCCTCAGCTGGGTAGCCTAAATGACGCATGCAGCCCTGCTGCCTCTGTGGCACTGATGTCAGTGCCGCTGTTGTTTTGCATTTGCTTGAAATCTCTCAAATGAACGATCTCTTAATCAAACACAATTGTAAATCTCTCTTTGGTGGCTGGAGTTCATTATTGCCCAGCAGCGGTCCATAAGAGAGAGAGAGAGAGTGTGTGTGTGTGTGTGTGTAGGGGGTAGGGGGTGGATGATAATCAGGCCCTTGTCAGCTGCAGTATAAATGACTCTTTGACGAAGCCTCTGGCTGGCCAGATCTCGTGTGCCGTTGTGGAGTTTGGCATCAGGGCCTTGGGCTGGCCTACAGTTTGCCTGCTGTAGCCTATTGAGTCTCTTGGCAAGTAAGAGAGGGGTTTGTGTGGCTTAGACACCCACTTGCTCTTCACAATGCCTTTGCTGCCTAGCTGTGCAGTGCTCTAGAATCTTTTAAGAGTGTGTTGTTAACATCAGCCATTTGTGACAAGGATGGCTGACTGGCTATGATCTGATGATAGCTACTCATGTCAAACCAGCTTTTCACAACCATGTGGGTCAGATGTGTTGGTCAGATGTGTGGGTCAGATGTGGATTGAGATGACGCTGTGTGTGTGCCCTCACCAAGGGACCTCAACTGATAAGTAGGAACGAGATGCTGAGACTCCACCAGATCTTTTTAAAATCACCAAAGATAATCAGAGCGATTGACAAAGTCAGTTGCTATTGTATGCACTTTTGTATGCAACTAAGTAGAACAGGTTGAAAGCAGAATTACAGGAAGGAAAGTGTCCTTTTTTATTTGTTATGCTCGTTGAGCAAAGTGACAATTTGTCTGGTTATGGTTTCATAAGTTAATTTCGTCAGCATTTCACCTCAGCATGTGTTGTTCAGCCTCTAGAATATTGAGGTTTCGAGTTTCACTGTTGCCTAGCACACTGGCAGTTTTGCTGTCGCAGATGAACTTGAATTTGAACTTTATCTTCTGTGTCCTCTAGTGAGAGAATGAACTTGTCCGGAGCTGAGCCAGAGCTGAGCCGGAGCAGTGTGGTGGGAGATGAGTGAGAATCTGGGAGAGCAGGGCCTTAACTTTTCTAAACAGTCCGGGGCCTGTTGAGCTGACAGGGCTAAAATGGAGGCTCTTTCCGCTTGTCCATAATGAGAGTTGTTTCTGCAGCTCATTGTCTGCGTGTGAAGGCTTAGGAGACCAGCCAGACGGAGAGAGGCAGAGGGAGAGGGAGAGAGAGAGGGATGAGGGTGGAGGAGACGGAGGGGGGTTGGGTGTTGTCTTTTCCTGCTACTGAGGCGAGAGGGTTTCCACTGTTAAAAAAAATGAAGCTCCCGCTTTCTCGCCTTTGTTCACTTGAGCTCTTGTTTTTATGCTCTGTTTTTCTTCTCCGTGCTCTCCTGCTTGGCATACAGTGCTCTCAGACACAGAGAAAACGCACACACTCACACACACACACACATACACAACACACACACACAATTGTACTTTCACTCTCTTTTTCTCCCTAGCATTTCTGTTCTGTTGTTTTATGTGTCCGTAGTCTCATAACACACACACACACCCTCAGTGAAACAGGATACAGGATGTGAGGCTTTGCGGTTGTTAACAGATGGGCCATTGAGGCAGGCTAGGGCCATGGCCAGAGCAGTGGAGCAACAGGTGAGCCAGCTCAGGCTATAGGACTCTGGGGCTATACATAGTGCCCAGCTGGTTGCATCATTCAGCCGCCTTATCATTTGACTCTTCAGCACCACAGCACAATGTGTTGGACTTTAGGAGATGCTATTTCACAGACGTCTCTTTTCGATATATAAACATGGCACTGAGCAGCTTTTTATGGCTGTGTCTCTTCCAGGTCTGTATCCTAGTCTGGTGTATGTGCTCTGAAGTTGTATGTGTCTCATTAGAGCCCTCTGGTGGTGAAAAACATCCCACTGAAACTGAAGTATGGATCTCGGTGTCACTGAGAGGCTTTGTCCTCAGATGTGTTTTGGACTTATTTTAGATCCAGTCTGGCAGGTAGACTTTCATCTTTCCTTTCTTATCTTCACAGAGACAGATCCATAGAAAAATCTGGGTTGAAAGCAGTGCCACTCATATTTAGCCCGAACACAGTTGCTGTGGGTAGTATGTAGATTCAGTGCACTGAAAAATAAGTGGAGTACTCAACATGTCATTGAAAGTTAAGGTACTTCCTGTCCTACTTAGCTTACAATTGAAAGTGATTATTTCTAGAGGTGAGTGGATGCGTTGCTCGCTCGCTGGCATCCCAGGGCCCAGTAGTAGACACACAGGCCTGCACTGTGGGCTGATTCACCTCTGGCTTAGGTCATTAGCTCTCCGCTTTAGTGATGGCAGACCATGTCTTAATGCATTTTCCACCACACTAGATCACTTTCCGTCAGGCTCCCATGGATAGAGGAGGGCCTCCATTGGTAATTGATGGTGGTAATTAAGCCAGGCTCTCTAGTGCTTGAGCAAATGAGAGGTCATTTAATTCCCCTAATCAGCCTGTGTCTCATTGTATGACCATTTGGTGCCACTACTGCCTTTAATGGGGTATTTGCATGCAGATAGACAGAGGGTTGCCATGAGCCTTATTGAAATGGAAAATTAGTGCCTCGCTATGTGTCATTTAACCTGAGTCACATTTGTGTGTCCACGGGGGAGGTTTTTTTCCTGTGTGTTTGCACGTGTGTGTGTGCGTCTGTGAGCAAGTGTTTTAATCAAGGTAAGCAGCTGGAGGTCACTTAGGCTAGATGAGTGGTATGAGAGTGAGTGTGTGTTTGTGTGTGTGTGTGTGTGTGTGTGTGTATGAATAAAGACCCAAGACTTTCTGTGTTGTGAAGTGATTCCCCCTCAGAAATCCTCTTTCTTCCATACAACCTCTTACCCATGGGATCCAGGTCAGCAGTGGCTTAGTGCCCCTTTGCTGCTGCTCGTGCTCCTTAGACCCTAAATCACATCATGTTCACACTGATTGGTCCTCCTGTCTCATCATATGAAATGTGGTTTGGGTGGAGCCACACTGGGATTTGACGGACACCCGTGTTTGTTCTGAAGCAATACAGAGAGCCTGGAAGGCACGGCAAGTGTCTCAGTGGTGTAGAAATACACTAAAGGCTGTAGACTGCTCAAGAGTCAGTGCATTCTCATCCTCAGGATGTACAGTTGCTGTAATATTGTCTCCTTTTCTCAGGGACAAATAGTGTATTTTGTTACTTTGCATTAGTGTAACGTGTGTGTGTGTGTGTGGGGGGGGGGGTTGGTGTAGTGTTTTTCTCATGCTGGTTGTGTTCAGGTGATGAAGTTGTGCATATTGCTGCTGTGGGTGTGGTTCTTTAAAGCAGAAGCGTAGCTCTGCCTGAGGGTTAGCAGATTCAACCGCAATACATTCACATGGACACACCCTTATTTTCAACTTCTCTCTCTCTCAGTCACACACATACACACACACACACGCACAAACACACATACACACACACACACACACACACACTCACACAAACCAGATTTTGTCCTTTGGCCTTGACCAACACATATTTCTCATCTTTATCCAGTCCAGTCATCCTTCAGAAACATAAACGCTTGATTACAAAATAGTCTGTCTCCTTTTTCCTACTGGTTCTCTACAGCTGACAAAGTGAGGCCACCATAACAGCTGTCAAAAAGAGCATAACAGCAATACAACACGTCTTTTCTTTTGCTTTGGCTATATTTTTATATATATATATATATATATACACAGTATATGTTGTGCACTAGCTTGTACGTCGACCCTGTTATGCCCTATGCTTACCTCTTACTCTACATGGAATTGAAATGTCATCTTTCCACTTTTCACTTTTCACATATGTCCACACATTCTCTCTCTCTTCTCTCTCTCTCTCTCTGTCTGTTTCTCCCCCTCTCTGTCCCCTCTCTCTCTCCCTCTGTCTGTTTCTCCCCCTCTCTGTCCCTCTCTCTCTCTCTCTTTCTCCAGTCTGCGCTCTCCTCCTTGTCTTCTCTGGGCAGCCACAGGGTGGAGCCTGTGTGTGTGCATTGATTCCTGAGATCCCAGGAGGGACAGAGGGAGGGAGGGAGGGAAGCAGTGGAGAGGAGGAAGGGGCTGGGACGAGTGAGAGAGAGAGGAGGAGGGAAGAAGAAAAGGAGGGGGTGTTCCTCTAGAGCTGTCAGACGGCTTGGAGGTGTCCATGTGGTCGCGGGTGGATTTGGATAGAGCTTGCCTCTTTAACACACACACACACACACTCTCTCTCTCTCTCTCTCTCTCTCTCTCTCTCTCTCTCTTTCTTGCTCACACACACTCTCATACACAAACACCCACACACACACGTGGACTGCCTTTATGGGACTACCTTGCCGCTATCCTGTGGACTCTTGACAGCAAGTAGCCGGTGTGTGTGTGTGTGTGTGTGTGTGTATGTGTGAGTGTATGTGTGTGTGTGGGAAGGAGAGAGTGTGTGTTTGTGGGAGCAACACTCCAAACTCATGGAGTCCTGCGGATTATCACAGAGCACTGGGAGCAGTGAGTGCTAGCCCAGGGGGGGTCGTTGAGGGGGGGTGCAAAATCCCCTCAGCTGATCTGAGGACAGATTGATACAGGGGCGATTGAGAAAGAGAGAGAACCCCACAGATAGTGAGGCTGTGGGGAGCGTGCTCAGTGGAGAGCACTCGCTCACACAAACACTCACACACACACACTGACACACACTCTCAAGGTGCTGAGTGGACACCGAGGAACACACTAGTGCTGGTAGGCATCCCGACTTCTTTTTTTGTTACTAGTTGTGCTTATACTTTTTGTGTATGAGTCTTACTGCAGATGTGTGTGTGTGTGTGTGTGTGTGTGTGTGTGTGTGTGTGCATGTGTTTCACTGTGGTTGAGAGAGCGGGAGAGTCTTGGCTAACTGGCTGTTAATTGTGATACAGTGTTATCATGGGACAGCAGACTCTCTCTCTCACACACACCGCTACCGCCATAGGGAAGAAAGCATGTGTGTGTCATCCAGAGATGTATGGAAGTATGGAACATGCTGTATCTGTTGATATGCTCCTCTGTGTGTGTGTGTGTGTGTGTGTGTGTGTGTGTGTGTGTTTAGATTTGTTTGTGTGTGTGCTCATGTGACTATCTCAATGTCTGTTTGACTCCAAGCTAGTCCATAGTTTTATCAGCATTTGTGCAGGGTCTTCTGTGTGTCTGTGTGTGTGTGTGTGTGTGTGTGTACCGAGGGGCAGCTGAGGTGAGAATGGGGAATAGTGGTCCGTGTGTAAGAGGTTTCAGGGAACACCCTTGACCCCTTATTGAACTCCTGTCGGCTGCGATGATATACAGTAATGGTCCAACGCCTCACAGAAACACACACACACACACACACACACACACACACACACACGTTCAGAAACACATCAATGTACTGATTGGTGTTTGTTGCTTTTGGTCGTCCTCTTTGCCTGTACTGTGTCTTATGTAGTCCCAAGTGTCCAGGAACACTCTTCAGTGTTTGATCTGGTCTGTCCAAAGCATTCATCTGTCTCTTGTTTAACACTGTGACTTTCTGGGCCTGAGGAGTGAAGCAAGGATGGAGTGTTTTGCAAGAGCTTTTGAAATCCGTGCAGAAAAACATTCCACGAGCAGCATGCCCCTGGAATCCTCCTCCAGCAAACATTTGCCCATCAGCAGCTAACCTGAGCTAACCAGCTCCATGCTGTCTCTGACGGGGTTAATTAGTGACTGCTCTCTCTGTGTGTGTGTGTGTGTGTGTGTGTGTGGTGTGTGTGTGTGTGTGTGTTTGTGTACATGTGCGTGCATGTGCATATGTCTGTAGCCTCTGATCAGCTGAGGGAATGTTCTGGCATGAATCTGGTGTTTTGACTCCAGCTGATGGTTAGTGTTTTGAAGGTGAGCTTGTGTGTGTGCATGTGTGTGTGTGTGTGTGTGTGTGTATGTGTGTGTGCTTGGACTGTGCTGTGGACATGTTTCACTGGTTTGTCAGTGTGTGTACGCATATGTGTGTGTGTAGGCACTCTTTAGGTGGAATGTTGTGTGTTGGCAGAGGTTTGTATATTGGTTACTTACAGACCTTTTTGCTTAAGACATGAATACACATGTGTGCACATGCCCTCTATTCCACTGCTGTGTCTTTCAGACAGGCAAAGATATTCCAGGTCAAATGCTCTGAGAGTTTGACCGGTAGAGTATGTTATACCCTTACACACACACATACACACACACACACAGATAGACTGATAGAACATGCCAAACAAGAGCAGTGCCAAGCAAGTGACATTCAGCCAAAGGTATCCCTTGACACACATTTTTTGAGGCTCAGCAGTGAGGTTAGTTAGTAGACAAGATGTTTTAGGATTGAGTGTTCATCTGGTGAGACACGACAAACACAAAGCTCCTCTCTTAGGCTTTACCAGGCATTGCAAACAGACACACACATACACACTGATTCTCTCTCTCTCTCTCTCACACACACACACACAGACACTAGAGCAGCCAGTTTTATGACTGACCCTAGACAGGAAAGGGTTCTCCTTTACCATAGCATGGCCAGGGTGAGCCTAAACAGCCTCCTTTGAACTGATAGTGAGGGAGGGAGGTTGGGTGGAGGTTGGGTGTGAGTACATGTGAATGTTAGGGGGATTCCCAGAGGCACTGTAAGCTGTTGGCTAAAAACTCTCTCCCTCTGTTTTGAACTCAGTAGGCCACAGGCATGGGTGACGGAGAGACCCTGACCCCTGCTCTTATGACCCTTGACCCAGGGAAGTGGGAAGGGAATTGTTGACCTCTGCAGCTAAATGACCTAGTGTCTTTTGTTGGCATTGGCATATCTAGATAGCTTGAATTCTTTGCATCTAGAGCAGTAAATGCAATTGATGATAGGTTTCCTATCAATATTGGTTCCTTATAGTTATTGACAAGTTACATCCTCTAACTGCTTTCGCGGGCTGTGGAAATTTTAGGAGCACAAAGCAGAGATAACTGACACTAAAAGAGGCTGAGAAGATGGAATTGGTAGAGCAAATCCCAGTGTTAGCTAAACTGATGGCCTTTTGGGAGGGATCGATGCATGATTTCTAGTCTGTATTCATGTGGGAGAGTTGAGGACATGTGCCAGAGCATTTAGTCTGCTTCATCCCAAACTATGAGCCGCAGTTCATCCCCATACCCAGCTTGAGGTCTGTTTAGTTAATGGATCATGGGTATTGTCCTGATGAAATGAAAGAGGGAAAGAGGAGTGAAAAAAAGAGAAGAGAGTGGTATTTAGGGATTAGAGAAGAGGGACGCAGGGAAGAGAGACGATGAACCTCACATCAGCCTCCTCACTGGAAGCACAGAGCTCAAATGGTTGAAAGATTTGTGATGAAAATTAATGTGTTCTGTTGTGTTTGTCTGTGTGTGTGTGTGTGTGTGTGTGTGTGTGTGTGTGTGTGTGTGTGTGTGTGGTGTGTGTGTGTGTGTGTGTGTGTGTGTGTGTGTGTGTGTGTGTGTAGTCTGGCCTGTGATGAGCAGAGGACAGGCAGATTGTCAGGGGATTAGTTGATGACTGCATCTGTAGTGAAAGCAGTTGTAAGAGAGTTGGATGTGTAATCCTGTTTGCATGCCCTCCTCCGGTTTTCCTTCTCATTCACAATACTGTACCATAATATGACTCTCTCAAGTGTGTGTGTGTGTGTGTGTGTGTGTGTATGCCTCTGTGTATATGTTTTTTTCTATATAAATTCACAATTCTTTTTGAATGGATTTTCAGCAGCTGTACCAAAGTCTCCACAAAGTCTGGCAGAAAGGGCTGGGGTGGCTGACGGGCTCCCTAGTCGCCCCTGTGTGTCTGGCTTGAGTTTGTGGTTAGAGGAGGCAAGTGCCATGACACTCGATGGATATAATGGGATATTGGGAGGTGGACTGCAAGCATTAGTTTGGAAGTGACGCCTTGTTTGTTCAGTGGAATAGGCCGTTGGTGATGACTGGACAGAGAGCTGATGATTTGGGTGTGCGTTCTCTTGAAGGGCGGGTAATGCAATGATGTTTTGGGTGGGAGATGACTCGGGAAATGCTGAGGAGTTGAGTATTTTGGGTATGGAAGATTCTAGAAGATATTTTGGGCTCTTTGATGAGAGTGTGCTTAAATCTGGGTCTCCTCAGCCTGGAGTCGCTACTCTGTCCTACATGCGACAGTCCGCTCATGGCCCCGGGGGCTTGTGGGAGTTTTAATTTCTCTGATTTCTCCTGGTGATTCGGATGTGGAGGTGGGGGTGGTGGGGTGGCAGGAAAATGATGTGGCTCCTCCTGCTCGCTTGCTCTGCAACAAGGCCTCCAATCAGGTGGCTCCCCCGTTGGGGCGTGTCATGGAGCTGGGTCACATCCCAGAGGCCTCGGCCACTTCCAGCTCAGTGCACGTGGCGGGAACGCACCCATGCTCTTAGCTTAACCTTATTTGTTTACGGCGAAAAGGAAAGCCGTTTCCTTGGCAGTGGATGGCATTTGGCATGGAGGTTAAAGACATTACAGCAGACAGGATAACCTCCTTTGGAAGCAGCACATCAGGCCAGTAGTTTATCAGAGCTGAATCTGGGGAGCAGGACTTGGTACTGTGGTCTGAGGGTGTTGAGGGTTGAGCCATGGAGAACTACGGCTGTCCTATATTGTGCCCCAACAGGAATTTGAAATGAAATCTAAGCTTAACCCAACCTAATTTATGCTTTTTGATATTTATCCACTTCAGTGGGCCAGAGCTGAGGTTTTGAGACCTCAATACGCCATCAGACATACAAATGTATACGAGAGAAGCAAACCCTTAGGAGAGCAGAGGGTCAGACTCTGGTTGGCCTTGAATGATTTAGCATCCAGTCCAGAGATGTGGAAATGGTTTGGGTTGCGGCCCCTGCGGCCCCTAAGGTCCCACACACTGTTCTTACAGGAAAGAGTCTTGAAACTGAAAGAAGTGGCCAGAGAAGGCGGAAGTGTGCACTGGAGTGTGGGAAAGTGAGTCAAACAGCATTTGAGTCGGCTTAATCTCATCAAGCAGACTGAGAACCTGCTTCTCTCAGTGGCAGGGGTCATGCAGGAATGTGGTGGAGGCCGTTTGAAGTGGAGAGTCTTCCGCTTATGCATCTGTCCATCCATCCATCCACTAGTCTATCCATCTGTGAGATCTCTCATGCATCAGGGGAGACTGCTGAACTAATTGAAATGAAATTTGGAACCTGGAGAGCTTCAGAGCAGAGTCACAAGGCTGAACCAGATCAACGCCAGTCACCTCCGCACGCTACCAGCTCCTCACTCTCCCTCTTCTCGCTTTCGTCCTTTCAGCCCTTCACTGTTGGTTAGCCACATGCTAAACCCAAGCATTACCAATATGGAGCAACAGCACTGCCTTGGAAGCCTTGTCAGCTAAACGTGCTATTAAGGTGCAGACAGCAGGATGTCCCGCATACTTCGGAGATGAGGCAGTGGTAGAGTCATTGAGTCATTCCCAGTTGGGTCCTCACACATGTGCAGCCTGCATTGTCTCCTGATGTTTGGGTGTGGGGGGGGGCGGGTGTCACAACGGCCACAGCTGTGTAACAGCAGGGTGACTTAAGGCCACGTGTGCCGTAAACCCCACAAGTCCTTGGCCTTCCACCCGCACCAGACGCTCCTCTTATTCTCTAAAAAATTTCCATGCAGTCCAGCTGTCCAGCTATGCAAGCCAGAGTTCATCTACTGGAGGGTGATGAGACTCACTAGCTCACTGGCATCCTGCTGGTGCAGATCTGTGCTGAACATAACACACACACACACACACACACATTACCAGTGTATTCTTCACTACATTTTATCATGAGCGTCCATCAGTAGTCTGCAGACAGGCGTTGCTATTTTGGATCCTCCTCCGAGCGGTCTTCCCCTTCTGGCTCTCTCTTCCTGCTGTACTCAGATCAGCTGTGGGGAGATTGGGAGAGATGGGGGTGATGGGAGATGGGGAAGGGTGGGCTGGGGTGGGATCAGTGAGAGTGCTAGGGCAGTGTAGGGGAAGCTGAGTGTCTCTGGAGTCTACCGCATCTGCAGCCTGGAGATAAAAGACCAGTTAGTGTCCGTACAACACGGACAGAGATGTCAGCCGCCAACCACAGATAGAAACGTCTCTCTTCCTATGTTCCTATGGCCATCTCTAGTTTGGGTCCAACTCACTCTCCCCCCCCCACACACACACACACACACACACACACACACACACACACACACACACACACACACACTTGCTCTCTCTCTCCTAATTGTTAGGGATATATTGTGGTGCTCTTTGAGATTTTTATTTGTTCAAAGGATTCTCCGCTCACCTCAGGCCTCGACTCTTCTCAGATGGTTTATTATCAGTGTCAAAAGGTCATTGATTGATGATTGGTTATTTGTTGTTTCAGTGTACCATTGTGTGTGATTGGAGAAGAAATAGGAGGCTCTCAACTGAAGCAGGGTTTGTATTTCAGCCGTACTGAATATATTTGCAGCAATAGAGGTCGTGAAGTACACTTCAGTCAGCAGTAAGAGCAGGTTGGCATGAGGAGGGATTCTGTAAATGGGATGGATGTTGGGTCTGCAGTTACTGCAGTGTTATGGGGGATGGGCAGTTTAGAAGTGTGTGTGTGTGTGTCTGTGTGTGTGTGTGTGTGTCTGTGTTTTGTGTATGTATTTTGAGGGACTCTATGCTCTATGTCTGTCAGGCATTCTGGAACGGGAGGCGAGAACACTGGAGCGGTGTGTTTCCATGGTGATGGAAGGCAGGGGGGCACGCCACTTGCGGTTTGTGAGTTGTGTTGGAACGAAGACGGGGTGTTTCTCTCCCTCTCTCTCTCTCTTTGTAGACTGTGTGTAGTGAAAGAGAGAGAGAGAGAAAGAGAGAGGGGTGCAGGAGGAAGGGAGAGAGAGAGAGAGAGGATGCTGTGTGTTGCTGCTTGTCCTGCTTGTGATGGATGAATGTTCCCCCTCAGCAGCAGTAGCAGCAGCAGCAGACTTGAGGCTTCCTGCTCTTTTATCTCCCAAACACAATTACTTCCTGTTTTCCAGCCCATCGCCGCCTCTGCGACTTCCACACACACACACACACACACACACACACACACACCACTTTGGGCAGCCGTCTGCTGTTTGGACAAGTAATCTTGTCAGGCCAACAGGGCTGTGTCCCATGGGCTGTTCTGGCTTCTGGAGTGCAAAGCTGCATTGACATGAAGCCAGAGCTGTGCAGAATACAGTGCTTATGTTGTCAGATGCAGAAGTTGAGAAAAAAAAGCCCTGGTCTCAAACAAGGGCAATAGAGTCTTTGTCTGTAGCTGTGTTGTTCTGACACCGTGGCTAATGATCAGAGGTGACCTTTCTGCTTTTGTTGTTGTTGATGTGTTTCCCTTTCAAAAGAATTCTTTGCGTGTTTGATGCAAAGCCACTCCAGTTGTCACCCAATGGCAAAGAGAGAGAAGAACACAAACAATATTCCACTGACGTCAGGGTGGGTGGGTGGATGGGCACAGCCTGGACGACTTGACACTTTTCGTGTGAAGTGATTATTCCACCGCTCGGCAGTGGTTGCTATGGAAATCTTCGCAAGCATCCTTTTGAGGCGTTCCTGGTCACCCAGGAAACTGCGGAATGTGCCATCGCAGTGCGACAGGGATCAATTAGCCTCCAAAATCGTGACCCAGCACCCCACTAGGTTTCACTAAGATCCCTTCAAAGACTCCCAGGGGTCAGGGTTGAGATGACCCCATCCGTGGGCCACCGGGGAGAGAGGGAAATGGGTTTCAGTGGGATGTCAAAGGTCATCCATGCTTTGGACTCTAGAGTGCTGAGCTTTAGGAGAGCGGCCTAGTCATGGAGGCTGGGAGAGGTCACTTGGGTATTGTTCTCTAGGGGCAGCAATATATCTCTTGCTTAACTCACACACACACACACACACACACACACACACACACATTCTTACCATCCAAAACAAGTGAAATGCATAGATGCTATGGAGAGCACTCATCCGAGGGGGGGTTGGGAGAGAGGTCATTGAGCTGTATTGGGAAAGGGAGAGGAATGTATCTGTTGCCTCATACATACCCACGCAACTCTTCTCCTTATGCAGACTAAAACTCTCCAGCTATCCCAAGCCTTTTGTTTGGCTGCATTGCGGGTGGCTGCATTTTTGCTGGGCTGATTGCAACAGCCGAGGTCCTGACTGCTGAGGGGACGGGCTGAACATGTTTGTGCCAAGCCGAGTTGGTAGTTCTCTCCAGTCGGCTGCTAATGCAATGGAAGTAATTCGGAGCACTTCGGTCACACTCTGTCTAGGACTGCCTCGCTCACTGTCTCTGGCAAGAGTCACTGTGACCTGAGTTACTCACATGTCAACTGCTCCATGTCAACTCCTTACCCTGCTGTCCAACTCCAAAACAACCCCCAGTCACTTGTGGCCTGTGGAGCATTTGTAGATGGATCCTCTTGCTCCTACCTGTAGATGGATCCTCTTGCTCCTACCTGTAGATGGATCCTCTTGCTCCTACCTGTAGATGGATCCTCTTGCTCCTACCTGTAGATGGATCCTTTTGCTCCTACCTGTAGATGGATCCTCTTGCTCCTACCTGTAGATGGATCCTCTTGCTCCTACCTGTAGATGGATCCTTTTGCTCCTACCTGTAGATGGATCCTCTTGCTCCTACCTGTAGATGGATCCTCTTGCTCCTACCCTAGTCTTTGCTCCTGGAGGCTGCTGAGCTATGGTGATCTGAACAACAGGAGAATGGAGTCCAGCTGGCAGTGCGAGGGCAATCAAAGCTCCTGCTTGTGATCAAGAGCCTTTCTCTCTCTCTCTCTCTCTCTCTCTCTCTCTCTGTCTCTCTCTCTCCTGCCACGTAAAGCCTAACTGTGTGGAGGTTTAGAGATGTGCTTTATTAGGTAGGGCTTGCAGAATTGCTGAGCAGTTGATATATCGGCCACTGGCCCGGACATTGGACAGGTGCTTGTACATCTGCTGAATCAGAGTGTGAGGGTTATTGCACTTAGGAAGGCCCTGTGACAGAGAAAAACATGAAGGACAGTGGGGAAAAAAAGAGAGAGAGAGAGAGAGAGAATACAGAGTGGGTGTTGATGTGTTGGGTTGGGGGCCTGTGTCAGAGGAGATTACATGTTTGTTTTACTTGTCTCTGTTGCCTTTATTTTGTCATTTTCTTCTCCTCCGTCTCCTCCCTTTGTCTCGGTATCGCTCACTTTTTTGTCCCTGTGTCTGCCGCTCACAGATAAATTATTGAGGAACAAGGAGAGACCCATGTTAAATCTGTGTAGGTTGCTGATGGGGCCTGCACTATTACATGACATGAATCAGGTGCCTCTTTGTGTGTGTGTGTGAGTGTGTGTCATGCTCACTTCTGTCTCTTGTTCTCTGTTCACAGTGCCAGACGACCTCACTCCAGAGGAGAAGCAGGAATTGGAGAATATCCGACGCCGAAAACAGGAGCTCCTGGAGGACATACAGGTACACACACACACACACACACACCCACATACACACACACACACAGACACACACAAACCAAAAATATGATTTGTCTGTTTTTTTCCTGCAATCCCATCTTTTGGGCTGTAGTCTATCCTTTACCCTTCCCTGTCCCTTCTACCATTGCTGCTCTTCAGTCTTCTTCTTTCACTTCCTCAGCTCTCTGTCATCTTTCTTCCTCTCCTCTCCCCCTCTTCTCTCCTCTCCTCTCCTTTCCTCTCCTCTCTCCTCTTCTCATCTCTCTTCTTCTCCATGTCTCTCTGGCTGACCTCGAGGTTCCCGCCTGCCGCTCCTGAAATATTAACACCAGTCTGCTCTCATCCTGATTGTGTCTGCCTCTCTGTCTCCCTCACTTGACCCTATTTCCAATCCACCCTCACCTCTTTCTCTCCTCCTCTTCCTCCTCCTCTTTCCTACACACTGTGACCTCTCAGTCCAGAGGCTTCCCAGCCACCCTGGCTCAGGCTTGCAGACAGAGGCTTAAGACAGCCAGGCAGGCGCTGACAGTAGCTGGGTTTCCATCCAACTAGTTGATGCACATATAAGTAATGCGAATGAACACCTGCAAATTTACATCTAATCTTTACATATAATTCGCTCAAAGGGGGTCGATTAAGGCATAATGTGATTAAAGTCGATAAAAACAGTTAAAATTGTGTATATTCGCATTTACCACATTTTCTGTCCATAGACATTGATCCCATCGCTGGTCGTAACACATCACTTGATTAGCCTAATGTTCATTTGTTATTCGCATTACACAGTTGATGGAAATGCATGCAGACGCACATGCATATTGTTGAGCTGAATGCAAATATGAAATGCAAACAAGTTGAATGGAAACCCAGCTACTCCGTCTGTCTCATACCCCATTCCCACTGACAGTGAGACCCACCTCTAGCCTGATATTTGTGGCCTTTCTGACATGTTGCCGTTATTTCACTGCACTTCTGCTCTCATATTCATATTCTTGGATTTTCCTCAGTGTACTTTTTATTCATCTCATATTTCCGTGCTTTTGCTTTGTGAACTGGCTTAGGTTCAGTTAGTAATGTACCATAGACGGTAGCATCCAAACACTGTGCAGGTCTCAGATCAGCATTTGAAAATGAGCTGCAGCTGGGGGTTCTGTCTCTGGCAACAGCTGAGAGCTCCAGCTCAGCTCCTTCAGCTCAACTCAGCTGTGTATTGGTCAGGTACCGTTTGATAAAATATCTGGACATGACGTGTGGGTGTGTGTGTGTGTCTATGTGTGTGTGTGTACTTAATCCTAAGGGCTGCTGAGGGGAGCATCCGTGGCACAGCACAGCCCAGAACTTATCTGTCCCATTTGAGGGGACCAGATGCCCATTAAATTATCCTAATTAATTTGTACAACCCCATGGCAGTGCCACGGCCCTCTGCCCCCCCCACACACACACACATTCACACACACATACTCACACACCTCCCTCTTTTACTGTACTCAGTGTGTGTGTGTGTGTGTGTGTGTGTGTGGAGGAGGGGTAACTAGGTATTCGCTTCATTGACTCGGGAGAACAAAAGAGGCTAGCTGCGTGCCGGCTGCTTTTGGGACTGAGAGGGGGGATGGGAGAGGAAGCGGAGGGAGAGAAGGCCAGAGAGAGGGGGTGATAGAGAGACATTCAGAAGGAGAGAAGAGAAAAGAAGGACAGAGGGTTCCAGCCGAAGAAGCAGGAGGAGAGAGAGAGAGTGTACGTACGCACATGTGTGTGTGTGTGTGTGTGTGTTTGTGTCCTCTAGAGCAGATGGGCCTCAGTCTAAAGTCTGCGTCTGACTAAATTCAATTAGGCTGATTCATTTACGTAAGGGGACTGCGGCTCATTGATCACGACGGCCTTTGGACCGGACTCCTACCCCCCACCCCCGGTTAATCACTTAATCAATCGAGTAAAAATTGGCCGCTGCATTCCTGCTGCGCTCCTGCCATTCCAGCTTAATTACACCTCGGCCTCCGTCCGTTTGGGCCCTACCCAAATGCACCATTCAGCCTGGTCCCGCTTGTCCCTCTCCACCTCTTATCAGCACGCACACACACACACACACATCACATACTCCGATCTCAGTCACTCTGAAACTAATACACACACACATAAACACACACACACTTTACTCCCTCACCTCCTCTATCTCAACTGTTCCTCGCCTCTCCCCCTCTGTACTGTTGTCAAGACCAGTTAAAAGACTCCTACCCTTTAGTTTCCTGATAGACGGTCCGATCAAAGGTAGAGCGAGAGCAAGAGAGAGAGAGAGAGAGAGTCAAACCACAGACATTATGAAGTTTTCTCTCCTTACCCCTCCCACTGCACACACACACACACACACACACACACACACACACACACTTTCCCTGTCTCTCCCTCCACTGACATGAGAGATACCTAGCTGTCCCTGAGGCTACACAGCAGCTTGTTCATGTTGACATTAATGAAAGGTCATTTGATTTGGAAATATCACATGGAAGCTCCTGATTAATGCTAATGGAGGGATCTTTGTCTCAGCCCCTGCTGCCATGTACTGCAGTCTATGTCTCTGGGGTACAGTATGTTCAGATGAGGTGTGTGTGTTTGTGTGTGTGTGTGTGTGTGTGTATGTGTTTGTGTGTGTGTTGCTCATGCTGATGAGACTCATGAGTTGAGATCATCAGTCTTATGATAGATCCTAGAGGGAATCTGCTGTGTGTGTGTGGTGTGTGTGTGTGTGGTGTGTGTGTGTGTGTGTGTGTGTGTATGAGTGTATGAGTGTACTTTATGAGACTTAAGGGGCTTCTCTAACTACCCTTCACCTCAAGCTCTCTGACCAATCTACATGATAAAGAATTCCCTGTGGCGGAGAGCAACACACACACACACACCATCTCACAGATTTTCTCATCTACACCCATTGGAAAAATGGTACACACTGACCAGTCACCTGGTTTGGCACACTCCTCCTGTGACTCATCCATAGCCCCCGCCCCCCAACGTCCATCCTGTTGGATGAAATAATAAGTTGATCCTCTTTGACAGGCAGCACTGTTTCAATGACACACACTAAACTAGCATGCAGGCCATTAGATCTCAACCCTGTCCACTAGTGTGTTTATGTGTGTGTGTGTGTGTGTGTGTGTGTGTGTGTGTGGTGACGGGTGGGGAGGCCTGCCTGTAGGCCTGTTAGGGTGTGTGTTCATTAGGCTGAGTGGCCTTGGTCAGCTGGTGAATTGCTAGGGGCCCCACACTGCTGGTGGTCTAATGAGGGGTCAGCTGCAGGCCTGCTGCCACAGGGTGTACTCAGCACCACCAGATGACCAACACAAACACAAGACACGAGAAAGGAAAAGCAGCTCAGCTGTCTCCACTCTCTTTCTGTGTGCGTGAGTGTGTGTGTGTGTGTGTGTTTGTGTGAGTGAGTGTGTGTGTGTGTGTGTGTGTTAGTGTGTGTGTGTGTGTGTGTGTGTGTATGGTGTGTGTGCTGTTTATCTGACAGTAGACATTTACTGTATGTTGAGTACGTACACAGATACACACAGACACTTAACATTAAGTGTTGTGTGCATTTTTGCATCTCTCTCTGTGTAGTGATTGATATTGATGGCTCAGGGCCCTGCTTACATAAACAGGCATGCCTCCTGGTGGGCCCAGTGAACACAGGTTCCATGATGGGCCCAGTGAGTTCATGAAGAGAGATGGACGAGAGGCACTGGACAAGTGGACAAGTGGACAGCGCTGTTAACTAACCCCTGCTAGCTGTTTCACAGACACCTGCTGTGTCCAAAAAGGCATACTGCTCTATAACTGCATGCCACAAGAGCCGGGAAATGTCATTTTGGATCAAGAGAATGAGTGTTCGTTTGACTAAATTTTGCACACACTAAAAGTCATTTGCTGAAATGATGGCTTGGTGTGTTTGTAGAAAGTATTTAGTGAAATTAGCACATATTTTCTCAGCCTAGAAGGACACAAAAGATCTAGTGGTGGTACATCCCAGGTTGTATGCTGCAACAGCAACTGCCATGGTGAGATTTACACACAAACAGTATGTATGCATATTCTCTCTCTATCTCACACACACACACACACACACAAACGCACACACACACACACACACGTACAACAAGAACTATATTGCAATCACAGCATGCACAGATGTCGTAGTCTTTCTCTCTCTTGTTCACACACAGACACACACACCCACACACAGTGCACCCTAATGAGGTACATTATGTCTGCCTAATGGAGACAAAGCCCTCATGGAACCTGTGTCCATAGAGACAGACAGTAGAAGCGTGGTGTGTGTGTGTGTGTATATTTGCATTTGCCATTGGGCAAGTTGATGTCTAGCTGTATGCTGTTCTGTGTGTAATCAGACGTTAATGGACATCGATGAGTCACTGTGTACCAAGGGCCTGATAGGAGCATCAGAATACCTAGCAACGGGCCAATAGCACCTGTACCGCTCTTGAGCTGCCCACTCACCTGGACCGGCCTCCGCACGTCAACCTTATCTGGACCCTCCAGCCAATAGCAATCATCTAGAATTTTCCATGATGTTGCGATCTTCCCTTACCAAGCAGTGACCACCCTCATAATGACTTAGTATCTTCATTAGAGATTGAAGATAGATTGTGTATGCATGATTTGCAGTCTCCCAGGGATGCTAGGGTACGCAATCAAAGCATCTTTTAGCTTCTCACCAGGCTGCAAAACTGGTGGATCTGATCTGATAGATTGAGCTTGATACTGAACTTTCTGTGTGTGTGTGTGTGTGTGTGTGTGTGTGTTTAGGCAGTGTAATCCAGCCTCAGAAGCAGCAGGTTGAGTTGGCAGCTCAAGACCCTCAAGGCGCTTTTCTGGGTCAGAGGCATGAGCAGGGGTCAGGGACATGGACGTAGCTTCTCATATCACACACACACACACGCACACACACACGCGTGTGTGTGTGTGTGTGTGTGTGTGTGTGTGTGTGAAAATGGGTCAGGTTGGTCCGAGTGGGAAGTCAGTAGTGTAGAAGACTGGGTGTGAGTAGGGGGAGGTGACTAAAGACACACACAAGCCCACTGGTCAAGCAGACGCTGTCCCTGCGCTAACAGCACTTTCTCCTCTTGGCTCATGGTCTAGCCTTTCTTTCCCTCCTCGCTTGTGTTCTCTCCTTCTCCCCCTCTCTCCATCTCTCCTTCTCTCATTCTCTCTCCATCTCTCCTTCTCTCCATTTTTCTCCATTTCTGTCTACTTTCTATCACTCATCCCACACTGGGTGTATCGTGTTTGTGTGTGTGTTTATGTGTGTGTGTGTGTCCTGTTCTGAGTCTGTTCCGGGTCTAGTGTGTGTAGTAGGAATGGCTCAGGGCTGTAGGAGTTATTTTTAGAGGAGGGGAGAGGGGCAGCTGCTTAGAGGCTTTGTTACGGCGCATAGAGAGATGAGGGGGCTTCTGAGATTAACACACACATACACACAAAGTCACTCGCTCTGTCACACAGTCTCAGCCGGACAATGCACTCAAGACCAGGCTCCTGATTGATTATCTGTTTATCTTGTTAGACCTTCAGCTGTCAATGCTTGTACACACACACACACACACACACACACACACACACACACACACACACTCACACACACAGACACTTGCAGACACACAACATATGCATACTGAAAATGTACAGAGTGGTTTCTGGGTCACAGGACAAAAAACAGGAAGCCTGTGGTTTAGTGTGTGAGCGAGTGAGTCTGTGTGTGTGTGTGTGTGTGTATGTGTGTGTGTGTGTGTGTGTGTATGTCGTGAGAGAAACTGGTTGTCAGGGCAGGTGGTTAAGTGGCTGCTGTTTTAACCCTGGCAGGTGGTAGTTCTAATGATCTACATTTGTGTGTGTGTGTGTGTGTGTGTGTGTGTGTGTGTGTGTGTGTGTGTAAATAAGTGAGAATGAGAAAGAGACAGAGAGAGAGAGAGTGTGTTTGTGTATGTCCGGAAATTGGAGCTGTATTGATCTGTGTTTGATCTCCCTACAGAGGGCTTGAGAGCCATGTGTTTATGAACTAAGGCTGCTGTGAAAATGCTGTACATTCTCTCTCTCTTTCACTCACACTCAGACACACATATTATTTCTTTTATTTGGATCGCAACTCCGGGTAAGAATTACAGATCCAAACATTGGTTAGAAATATGTCATAGAATTAGATAGATCTGGTCAAACATAGAGTGTTATGTACAATTCACCATTTATAGTTTGGGTACATGGCACCTTCCTCTCCAGATGGACAGACTACCTACAGTAGCAGAGATGGAGCAATACTTTGCCAGTCTTGTAATGCTTTTAATTACTTAGTCCACACAATTGCAGCCCCGTCAAAACAAGTTTGTGCACATCCCCAATACTCCCAAATACAACAACTACACTGCACTAAAAATCCTTGCTTGTAATACATTTACATTTACATTTAGGCATTTAGCGTCTGCTAAATGCCTAAATGTAAATGTAAATGTAATACAGTCAGCAAGTGATTGATACACACACACACACACACATACACACACATGCGCACACTTACAGGCTCACTCCAAACACATCTAAAAAGTAACGTACACATTTGTTGAAACGCTAACAGAAGTCAGCAGATCTCCATAGAGGCAGTTTGGAGCAAATCCACTTAGTGAGCACAACCACTCCTTATATCTGGGCTGCACACACATGCTCCTCTTTCCACAATGCTGAACACCTTAGTTACTGACTGGCCATGTGCCCATGCACACACAGATTTGCTGAGATTTCCTCTGTGTCATTAATGTGTGTGTGTGTGTGTGCGATTTTTTGAAGCTGAGTTACAAAAAATACATTCTAAAAGTCGGCTCCAGTAGGCATTGGAATCATGTTGCAGAGAGTACATCTTCCCTGCCCACAATCTTCTCATCTTCCTCCCTTGTCCATTTTGTCTGTTTAATAGTGGCCCAACACGCGCACACACACACACACACACACACACACACACACACACACACACACACACAAGCACACACACAAACACACAATATCAGATGCAGACAGCAGTTGGGGTGATGTCATATTTTAATATGATTTCTTGCCGTGTTTCCTCTCCAATCGTGGCTCAGAGCTCAGAGTTGATGCTATGCTGTGTAAGCTCTGTAAACCTCCTCAGGAACCCGCAGATGGAGTCATACCTCACGCCTCAGGCTAATGAACATGTAGCACACGATACAGATTTACGAGCCACACCCTGACCGGAATAACCCATCACACCCAAATAAACTCATATCTTTCTCTCTCCTCCCATTTTTCTTCCCCATCTCTCTCTCTCTCTCTGTCTCTCTCTCTGTCTGTCTCTGAACAGCGGCTGAAGGATGAGATAGCAGAGGTGACGAGTGAGATTGAGAACCTAGGCTCTACTGAAGAGAGGTAAGCCATGATGCAGGATGGAAGGGCTGTGTGTCCAGGCCAAACACGCTGCATGCAGATGCACAGAAATTCTCCATCACTGAGATTGTGTGTGTGTGTGTGTGTGTTTGTGCGTGCGTGCGTGCGTGCTTGCTTGTGTGTGTGTGTGTGTGTGTGTGTGTGTTAGAGGGGCTGTGCTGGAATGTGAGTTTGGACCCTGGGGCTGATTCGCCCCATTTCACCTGACGACTGTGATGTGGAGTAGAACAACACACAGTAATGTCTCGGATTCAGCACACTTGCCCCACAGACACATACACACACTCTGTACTGTACTCTACTGTGCTGTGCGCACACACACACACAGACACAAACACATACACACACACAGAGACACACGCACCGTTATGTACAGTACACACACACACAGCATTAAAGCATAATGAGAATTGTGTCTGGCTTTACCGGCATGTCTCATTTTGCTGGCCATGCATTACTCTCCACACACACACACACACACACACACACACACACACACACACACACCCACGCCCACACACACACACACACACACACACACACACCCATGCCCACACACACACACACCCACGCCCACACACACACACACACACACGCACGCAAACACACTTAACGCTTGCTCACTCATTGCTGTCCCACTAGACAGCAGATAAATAATACAGCAGATCTGTGAGTAATGGGGGTGCTGCCTGAATCTGTTTAGGAGAGAGGAGAGGAGAGGGGGTCAAATGGTGGAACAATAGGGGGTCTGGATTCCTTTACTTCTCCTCCAGTTTGTCCTCCCTCCCTCTCTTTGTGTATCCCTCGTTCCCTTGTTGATTCTCACCCTTGCCATCCTCCCTGTGAGTTGCATGATGGGGGTTACTGCTTTCAACAACACGTTTAGTGCTTTAGTGTCACTTCTCCCTGTTGCAACTGAAAGGGTGTAAGCCCCCAAAGATACTGGCCGAGTGTGAGCCGGCACTAGCCCACATGTGGGCCAGGTCTGACAATCAGCAGTCAGGCTGGCTCCCATTTGGGGAGAGTTGTGTGAAACGCAACCCTCCACTTTCTCTCATCTATCATCTCCATCCTCCGCACCCCCAACCCCCACACACAGTCTCATCTAAGATGTCTCCTTAATGCAGTCTGATCCAGTCTGCGGTCACACCCCCCCACTATCCCAGGATGCAATCTGTCGGCCCTATATGAGCTCACAGTCCCAGATTGACTCATCAGCCCCCCATACATTATCTATGAGTAAGACCCGCCCCACGAGAATAGGATGGCTGGAAGCACTGCCTACATTAACTGTACATCTGGAGCCCAGCCTCCATACACCCACCTGAGGGCAATATATATGTGCACTATAAGTACTTAGAAATAGTATTTATAATATGTATAGTAGTATGTGGTATATAGACCCAAAACGGCAACACTACAGGTTGGCCTGTGTAGTCCAGTGTAGTTCTAGCTGGACGTGAACTATTTGGACTAATGGGAGAGTCAGTGACCCCACATTGTTGATGTGTAATTATGTGGCAGTGGCACAGCATGCCGTGTGTGATGCAGAGAATGGCTGAGTGGATTCGAAAGCAGGCATTTTAGTCGAGCTCAGTGTCTCCGCAGGAATATTTCTCCGGCTGCTTCGGCTCTGTAACAGTTAGCATGCCCCTCTGCCAATTAGCGGGGGACGCTAATTGGATTCCAGCATATAATGGGCCCATTAGAGACGCCGGGATACCTGAATTGTATTTCAAAGCCTGCTGTATTAAAGCTCTTAATCCTCCGTGCTCCCGGAGAGAGTGAGGAAAGCTTCTCTCATTTCTCCTTTTTTATTTCTTTTCTAGCCTCTCATTTATTCCTCCTTTATCTCACCTCTTTGTTTTTTCGTTTTGCCTTTTGTCTGTCCTCTACTTCCTCCCTCGTTCTCTAGCTTACCCCTGGAGTGATGTAATGTGGTGATAATGGAGGAGGAGCACTCTTGCTCCTCTTTCTCCCTCACACACACACACACGCACACACACACACGCACACACACACACGCACACACACACACACACACACACACACACACACAGAAGCATGCAAAATGAGTGTCTTCTCCAGAACTGAAGCCTGCTAAATCCTTTAGATATTTGTTGGCTTCATATGCATACAGAGACACCTTCCATGTCTTTTCATCAGATATGTGCTCTACAGAAATATGTCCACCTACACAGTGACCTAACCAATTTCCACTAGAGCATCCCACACAGGAGAGTACTCAACCTTGTTATTATGAGCAATTCAGTTAGCATTTGAAGGTGTCTGTGTGTGTGTGTGTGTATGTATGTGTGTGTGTGTGTGCGTGTGTGTGTGTGGATGGGGGGGTTTGAGGGGCTGTGCCTGTGACATGAGAGGAGATTGTAAGGACACTGGTTGGACAAATTGAATAGACCTGAGGGCTGTGTTAGTCCCTGGCGCTGTGAACTGAAGCAATCGTGTTTTGTTCTGACCCCCCAGGAAAAACATGCAGCGCAATAAACAGGTGGCCATGGGCCGCAAGAAATTCAATATGGATCCCAAGAAGGTAAGGGCATGTAATGGAAGCAATAGATAAGCTTCTGGCTGATATTAATGTATGAATGCACGTGTGTGTCTGTGCCTGTGTGTGTGTGTGTTTGTTTGTGTGTGTTTGCGGTGTGTGTGTGTGTGTGTGGTGTGTGTGTGTGTGCACACTTCTTGTGTGAGGTGAGGAAGGGAGAATGAGAGAGAGAACATTCGACCTTATGATAAACTTGTTTGTAAGCGTTGAATTCTTCTGTGTGTGTGTGTGTGTCTGTGTGTGTGTGTGTGTGTGTGTGTGTGTGTGTGTTCTCCTCCCTTTTTCTCTGTCTGTGTGTGTCCCTCTCCTCCTTTATCTGTGCCTCTCACTATTCTCTCTGCCTTTCCCCCACCCAACTTCTGTATCTCAGGGGATCCAGTTCCTGATAGAGAACGACCTTCTCAAGAACACGTGTGAGGACATCGCCCAGTTCCTCTACAAGGGGGAGGGCCTCAACAAAACCGCCATCGGCGACTACTTGGGGGAGAGGTGAGAAGGCCCCGCCACTCCCATCACTTTCCCTCATCTCCCAGTGCCTGACTTCCCCCAATGTGGGGCTGCACAGTTGAAAGGGTTAAATGTAAATAAAATCCCAGACTGTCCCAAAATCCAAGACTCCAATGCTGTTTTTTATTACACAGCACTGGAGTTCAATCCATTGATCTGTCTCACACCCAAATATATCTGTTGAATTGGCCAGTTAATGGAATAGGGTTGGAAAGGGTTGGGGGGGAGGGGTCACACAGGAAATAATTATGTGTGTGTTTGTGTGTGTGTGTGTGTGTGTGGCAAAAAGACAGAATCAGGAGCTAAAGCAGGAAGAACAGTATGTGATAAGCAGGAAGTGAGTGTGAGTGTGAATGGCATGGCAGTGGCACCATCAGAGCTCCTTCTCATTACTGGTGCAGTGTAATGTCCCCTAATGGAATGACTCAGGCCTAAGTGCTGTGAGTGTTTGTACATGATTAGGGTTTATTGTCATCAGGTCGCACGCCACCCATGTGTTCTCTGCGTCCCAGAAGCCCCAAGAGTGCGTAACCACGGTGACCTCATCAGTTTTGATCTCACCATAGCGACGCGGCTCACCTGTGACCTCAGAGCTGAGAATTGCATGACGTTTGAGATTGCATGAGATTATATCCCCACCCGTCTCTCTCTCTCTCTCTCTTTTTCTGTCTCTCTCTGTCATTCTCTCTCTTGGGCACTGCTGACATAATCTCATGTGGGGCCCGTGGCCTCGGCCTCGTGTGCTCTTTGGCAAGGACGCAGGAGTAGATAGATTAGCCTGGACCAGGCCCAGCCTGCAGGCTTGATATTGTGGCCTGGGAAAAGACATTAATAGCCAAACCCTCCATCCTTAATCTGTTTGGCAAAATAAGATTCCAGTTGATTATTGGTGATGATTGGAGGCCGTGCTGAACACGCTCTGTAATGGGTGATGTAGGCGTGCGTGTGTTGGTGTTCAGTACGTGCACTAGGGCCAATAGTATAGCATTAGCTTAGCATCTCCAGGGGTGATGATGGAGGTTCCCGAGCAAGAGAGTGTCAGCATGGTGCGACTGCTCCTTAACTTTCTCTTTTTTCTCTCACGGTCCGTTTCTGTCACTCGCGTTCCAGCCCCCTGCCTTCCTCACACTCTTCCTCTCTTGTGGTCATCACAGTGTGTTCTCAGTGCGTACAGTTCACACTCAGCTTGCTCTCTGCAACTCAGAGCAGTCATTAACACATACATAGTGTGTGAGGATGTGAGAATGTGTGTGTGTGTGTGTGTGTGTGTGTGTGTGTGCATGTGCATGACATGTGTGCTCTGTAGTTGTGTGTGTGTGTGTGAGTGTGTGTGTCTGACAGTAGTGGGGAGTTCCTTTTAAATGGATGACTTCCAAAGTGGGTTAATGCATTCCCAGTCCATCAGTATTATCGACTTGTCCCATTTTCTCACTGCTGGCTTTCCAAAGCTCACTGGCAGAATAGAGTGTGCAGGCACACACACACACACACACACACCACACACACACACGGGCGCGCGCGCATTCAGGAATGAGTGTTCTCCGCACATCACCTCGCTCCAGCGGGAGGGTGCGCCGATGGCATCCCCACATCAGCGCAATTACTGCAAGTCCTCAGTACCACGATGCTAATGGCAGATAAATGGATAAACTATCAGCCACTTTAGTGGCGTTTAACTCCGTCACTCAGCCAGGAAGCGCCGGCAGGTCCTGACTAATGGACTCAGAATGGCCCCCCGCGTCCCGTGAGGACGGCAGTGATAGCTGTGTTCACAACCGCCAGACAAAACCACCTCTCTTTTTAGGGTTAACGCCAATGATCACAGGTTGATCGACTCTGCCGTGGGTGGGACGGTCGGACACAGATGGGAAGTTTCTGAAAAAAAATAAAGATTTGGAATTGTGAAGATTTCGTTTGGATTCGATTAGTTGGTGGTGCATGTTGTGTGGGTGAGGGCTAAAGAGTTCATCTCAGACGTGTTGTGATTCTCTCTGCTCTTTTCTCACTCTTCAGAGATGACTTCAACATCCAGGTGCTGCACGCCTTTGTGGAGCTGCATGAATTCACTGATCTCAACCTGGTCCAAGCTCTCAGGTGAGACTCAAAACACACACACACACACACACACACACTCACACACAGGTGTGTGTGCATGCATGGATACATATAAATGTCTTCCTCTAGCCCCACAGTCATGTTTGCAGCATGCCTAGTATCAGATGGAGCAGTCTTGGATATATTTGTTCACCTAATCAGGCTTAATTAGTGATGTCAAATTGCAGTATCAGAGTTGTTACACCTCACAGACAGTGGGGACTGAGCAGAGTTACCCAGTGACTGGTTGTCAGGGCATGGAGGCCTGTGTAGATTACAGAGGGACTACGGGGTGGGGGGGATTTGGCCCGGCGTCATTGGCTTGTTTACCCTGCAGGCAGTTCCTGTGGAGTTTTCGGCTGCCTGGAGAGGCACAGAAGATCGACCGCATGATGGAGGCGTTTGCTCAGCGTTACTGTCAGTGCAACCCGGGAGTCTTTCAGAGCACAGGTGTGTGTGTGTGTGTGTGTGTGCGCGTGTGTGTGTGTGCATGTAAATAATGAAAGTGCTAGGATACTGAGTGTGTGTGAGCTGATGTAGATGTGGTGCTCCACTCTGATTAGAGTGCTGCGGTCAGCAGTTCTGGTGTGCCAACAGTCAGACACACTCCTACAGCCTCTCTGTCTCTCTCTCTCTGTCTCTCTCACACACACACACACACACACACATACAAATCTCCTTCCTAATAATCACTCAACTTGCCTAACCTCTCCTCTGTATATTTCAATCTGGCACTCTCTTTCTGTCACCAGCATACATACACATACATGAATACACACACACACACACACACACACACTTGTAGCACTGTTACCCTAGCCCTGTTGCCATCTCTATTGTCTTTTAGTAGCTCACTCAATATACTCTTGTCTCACATTTATAATTCACCAGTCCATTAGCAGTAGTCTGCAGTTTACAAGAGACATTTTGTGCAAGTGTGTGTGTGTGTGTGTGTGTGAGCAGCTACATGTATGTGGGTAGGAACGTGGGTGGATGGGGTTCATTACCTCTATTTTTAGCATGGAATAGTTAAGTGCTCACTAGTATTGTCAAAAAACTGATTCTCGGATACTAATGAACGGTAAAAATGAATTTGCATTTGTGTCTGTGTGTGTGTGTGTGTGTGTGTGTGTGTGTATGCGTGTGTGTGTGTGTATGCATGTGTGTGTGTGTGTGTGTGTGTGTATGCGTGTGTGTGTCCATACCCCAGACACTTGCTATGTGCTGTCATTTGCCATAATCATGCTGAACACCAGCCTCCACAACCCCAACGTGAAGGACAAGCCGAGTGTGGAGCGTTTCATCAGCATGAACCGAGGCATCAACGATGGAGGAGACCTGCCCGAGGACCTGCTCCGAGTCAGTCACACACACACACACACACACACACACACACACAATTGTTATGTTAAATAAAACATTGATGCAAATGACCTGTATTTACTTTCAGAACTTGTACGAAAGCATCAAGAATGAGCCATTTAAAATCCCCGAAGATGATGGCAATGATCTTACACACACATTTTTCAATCCAGATCGTGAGGGATGGCTTCTTAAACTAGGTGAGTGAGTGTGTGTGACTCTCTAAGTCAGTAAACGAAGGGTCCAGCTGGTGTGTGTGTGTGTGTGCGTGACAGAGTGAGATGTATGATGTTGAGAGGTTGAAGAAGGCCATGTCTCTCCCTTAGAGACATGAGCATCATGTGCTACTTTTGTACTGAAATGTCATATTTGTTCTTGAGAATCTAGTCAGTGGTAAAACAACCAGTGAACTCAATCTCTGCTCCTGGCATGAGATGTCCTGGCCCATGGGTTTGAGTGTGACAACCCACTGTTTATCAGACAAGTGTGCGTGTGTGTGTGTGTGTGTGTGTGTAGATAATCAGGAGAGCAGCATGATGGGTCAGTGTCAATCTCAACCCGCACAATTCTGTCACAACCAAACACATGTCCAAATGCATTTACACACAAACATGTTTGCACATTTACACACGAGCATCCTGATAAGTCCACACAAATCTCCAATCGCAAAGCTTGATCAGCAGAGAAGCTTGTCTGTTGGGTTAGTGACAGATGTCAGAATCTCCTTTTTTGGCCCTGGGTAAATATTTAGATTCCGCAGCCTTTAGCATTAGGAAAAGATGGGCCTTGAACAGAATCTATTAGTTTTAGCCAGAACCTTGTGTCCCTCACTTATCCCACCAATCCAGATAGATCTCCCTAGTTGTTTTATAGAGGCAACAAGTATAAGGCTTGCTCATTTCTAGGTGCAATGAGAAGCAGGTTCTAGTGTTAGCACTCCACCTACTGGCAAAAAGGAGAACATGCAGAGCAGCATTTGATTTAATTCCCTGTGGTCAGTATGAACATGGGTGTAATTTCCTTATGATTTCAGAAAGTTTCATTTTGTTTTCTTTGTTTTCTTCCTCATTTGTTTGTTTGTTTGTTTTCCCATGTTGTCTCTCTTCAGGAGGTATGTACACCCAGCTCTTCCCATATTTGTCCATCTCAGCTCTGCCCGTGCTCCGCCCCTGCCTCTCCCGTGTGTCTGGGCTGCGTTTCGCTCTGTGCCCACTCTGTTTGCCTTTAACCATCATTTCATTTGAGAAAGAATGAAATTGATTTGGTTTTCTCTCCATTCATTCTGTTGCTTTTGTGTTACATCATTTCTTTCTTTTGAGACTTGGTAGTATGGTGGCACATTTCTGTGTCTGTGATTACATGTGGTGTGTGTGTGTGAGTGAGAGAGAGTGTGTGTGTGTGTGTGTGTGTGTGTGTTTCAGCTTTGGGTGCCTCTGCCATCATATCAGTGCTGTCTGTGTGTGTTTTGGCAACTACGATATAATCCTCAGAGCTGTCTCTAAGCAACTCCTATGAGTAACTGACACCTGAGGACTATATGATGAATGATAACCAAAACAGCCATTTTTGTAGCGCGTTGCTTTTTGTTACCAGCAAGCAGGAGCCAAGAAAGCTTTGCTGAACTGCAGTGGAGTTGCATGAACTGCAGAGAGAGAGAGAAAGCAAAGAAGGAGAGAGAGAGAGTAAAAAGGAAAAGTCATGACTCCACTTAAGAGCAGCAAAGCATGTCTCCCTCAGAGGAGTCAGGTCACCATCATCACTAGCCCCTTTTGACAGCCCCTGCCCCCTGTAAATGAGGACTTTAGTGGCGATCCTGACTCCTGTCTGCTGTTTGTGCCTCTTAACTGATGCTCTGTGGCCACAAATCCACCAGCTTCAGTTATTTGGTATTGATGACCCTGTAGAGTCTTGTATGCTACTCTTAGTTCTAACTCTACCGCTCTCTGGCTATACGAGTCCAGTCCTATATTAAGCAACCACTAACTGTTCCCTGTGTTCACTCTGTGCTTGAGCCCCTATGCAAAGATCCCCTCAGCTACTAAACATGGACTTGAGTTGTATTAATAGTGAAGAGAGTGCGCTTTTTGATGCAGACATGCTAATGCTGTATTTCCATGGCTTGGAGGTGTGTGTGCATATGCAAATGTCGAGGTGTGTGAAAGTGTGGGAGAAAACGGCAGATAAAAAAAGCTCAAAGGTGCTGTGTGCATGGGGGGTTTCCAGTGTTTGTCCGACATCTCTGTCTGTTTGCCTCTCTGCCTCCCTCTGCTTCCTATGCTCTGTAAGCCAAGGCTGTCAGCTTGCCTGACCTGACAAGTAACAATCAATAACATGAGCCTCATTCAAGGCCAGCTGGCAGCTTTCTTTGACAGTTAACCTCCATGATCAACCAGTAAGGGCAGGCTGGGGAAATCTTTGGGTCTATGTTGTGTGTGTGTGTGTGTGCGCGCATATCTCTGACCAGCAGTCTTTCCCGGGTGCCTTTCAACATGGTGTGTGCACTGTGTTCCTGTCCGAACCATCATCGTCGGCTTCTGTGTTAGGCAGCTCGGCCATCGCTCTTGCTCCCAACCTCCATCCTGCCAACATCTTGCCGCCTCCAGTGACTCATTGCCTCCCCCGCTGTTCTACCCCTTCCTCCTCCTTACGGCCCCCCCTCACCATTGTGGCCTCTGCTGACATGTAGCTGTATTTCACAGGTGGCCGTGTAAAGACTTGGAAGAGAAGATGGTTCATCCTGACTGACAACTGCCTCTATTATTTTGAGTACACCACTGTGAGTAGCACTGATATGAGATCAGTTCAGTAGCACTGCTGTGTCCTGTTGATAGACATTATGACAGTGTGTAAATGATAGAATTAGTGTGAATTGTCTTCATATTCTGTGTCACCATTATGTGTATCAGGATAAGGAGCCGCGAGGCATCATTCCACTGGAGAACCTCAGCATCAGAGAGGTGGATGACTCCAAGAAGCCAGTGAGTCCTGTTTATACAGTGCTCCTCTCCCATTCAAATTTGTCTTATTTTTAGGGCTGTTTGCATTGGTAGCATTAGAATGAATCTCGGCTAATGCAGTCACAAGCTGCATAGCCATGCACAGCTGTCAGCCATGCTGCTGCACACCTGTGTTTAGATTCTGCTACTGTCCATGATGAATTTATAACAACTCCCATTGTCCAGGACTCAGCAGAATGCATTAGCATTTAGCCCGAAAATGCTAGAGCTGGACATTGGTGAGGAAGAAAAATGATATTGATCACTCTAATTCTCCATTGTTCCTGCTGTTTCTTCCTCTACAGAATTGCTTTGAGCTTTTCATCCCAGATAATAAAGACCAGGTGATAAAGGCCTGCAAGACGGAGGCCGACGGACGTGTGGTGGAAGGCAATCACACCTTCTACCGCATCTCAGCACCCACCACTGAGGAGAAGGACGAATGGATCAACAGTATCAAGTCAGTTCACTCTCTTCAAAGCTTCTACTCAAAGCAAATGAATCATCTCAATAGAAATCTCACAATCACCAAAGCATATGTTAAATAAAATCATAAGGTTGATAATTTTGTTATCCATTAACGCCATCTATTGGGTTATTGTTTAAGAATATTATTCTTGTGAAGTTCTGAATCTTTAGTTTCTCTTGTAAACTAGTCATACACATCTTAATGTTTTGGAAAAAAGACTCTAATTCTGCTTTTGTCTACCTGTGCAGAGCTGCCATCAGCAGGGACCCTTTCTATGAGATGCTGGCAGCACGGAAGAAGAAGGTGTCCTCCATGAAGAGGCAGTAAGGCTCCTGTGCAGTACCTGCCCACAGCTTGGGCACAGGACCTTAGAACTCGGGAACATTGGTGAGGGAAGGGGGGGGGGGGGCTTGGTGTCTGTGGTGGCACGTCTCACCCTGTGCAGATGGAGCAGAGGGAATTCTGGGAGCTGGCTCAGGACCTGCAGCATAATTTCTACCCATCAGTACTCTCTTCAGGACTCTGCCCTGCTCTCTCTTTCTCCACGTCGGACGACGAGAGGAAGTCTGTAAAGCACTCCTCTTATAAAACATTCAATCAAATGAATACACACACACACACACACACACACATACACACACTTATCTCAACTCAGCGGGTCTGACTGAATGTGGCATCCTGTTTAAGACTTGCTACATATGTGGGAAAAACTCTTTTGCTTAAACAGACAAAGGACAGAAATGTGCATATACAGTATTTTTACACCACCGTTCTCTGTCAGGGGAGGACTTCTCACTTAGTTGTTCTCATACGTAGAGAGTAGTCACATTTATTATTTAGATCTTTGGTTAACCATTCTTCCTTAGTGTCCATTTGCCCAAGCCATACCACTTCTTTAAGGCTTTGTAGATATTCTTCATGTTTGCTCTCAAGGCAAATAGCTGGACAATGACTGTTAAGTGGTATGATGTGTTGTATTGTCAAAAAAAGAATGAAAATGTCATCTCTGCCAAAGTTTTTTTTTTTTTTACACTTTTTTTTGATCCATGTTCACTTTTTTGTATGCTTTTTGTGAAATGTGCCCATTTATCTTGCCACAGCAACCACATATCTGGCAGACTGTTTGATCCCATGCTCAAGCGAGCATAGCAACTACACAGCCTATGAAACTGCTGCAAATGAGTGGAGCCTGAGCTGAGGCCTCCTCCCCACCCACTCACTTATAACTGTACTGTCTTCAGTGGTTCTGCTATGGGTGTGAAGGATACTGTATACTTAACTGTAAATTCTTTGTGGTTTGTTTGAACACAGGCCACACACAGTATATAACTGTGGATCCTTACAAGTGCAGCTTTATGCGCTTTGTGCTACCCTCGCTGACACATCTGGCTTGTTTCCTCATTTCTTCTAAATATCATCCACTGCAAAAGCTATACTGACAGTTCATTCTGTAGAAAGGATCTATTGTCATTTTTCAAGACATCAGTTTTCAAGATGAATGACAGGATATGACCCCTCTTTCCAAACTATTATTAATATGCTTTCATCATCTGAATGATTTCACATCTAAATGTATTTCTGTTCACAGTCTTCTTGTTTCCAGAGTGGCATTAGAGTGAAAGCCATGTACATGAGCTTTGTTTTGTTTGTTTTATAAGCCATATGTGTGTTCCTGTCTTATTTAAATATCCTGGTAATTTAGAACAGTATCAAATTTAAGTAGTTTATTTATCAAGGTGATGTATATACTTACATGTATAGGCTAATGTTTTATTTTCAAATGTTTGTGTGAACAATATGATGTTGGGTGCCAGTTTTGTTTTGTTTTTAACATAGCTTTTTTTCACCAATGTCACATACCCCTGCGCTGATGAACAATAAATAACATGGCAAGTGCTTTGAAAACATCTCCCATCAGTTCATGTGATCTGTCTGTCTAGCACAGAGGTGTCTCCCTCTGCTCTCTTTTATGCGGCCTACCGTGAAGTCAAAAAATAAGATGTAGTGGCCTATTGGTACATTAATCTATTATTATATAGCATTCGCACATCATAGTTGTACTACTGTGACATGTTTGCCAATCATATCATTAAAAACAGTGTAGCATTAGACAGCCTGCAGTCAGTCTTTCACTTGAAACTGGTTGAAAACTAGGCTTTAAATTTTGCATTGGAAAGTTTGGCTACCCCTGATCTATCAACTGCACAATTATGAATTTACAACTATTAAACATAATTTAATTCACTTCTTGATTCAGTTGGCCCCAGTGATGACTAGCTATTTTAAACTCCATGTTTGATTTGAAAGCCTACAGTATGTATGTGATGGGTCTTTTCAACCAACTTGTAGGAAACAGCTTTAGGCCTACTGTATGTAAGCAGTTCCTCTAGGTGTGGTCATATCAGATGCAGGCCAGATAGGTCATAACACACACCTCCACACACCTTGGACGCACCACCTGTTCCAGCTCTATGGCTGTCTATTGAAAATCTATGTATTTCAAAGCCATTTAATTGAATTGAAATACATTACAAAAGTATGCATATCCCATGAGATGGAGAAAGCTGGGACATCAATGCATGTTAAGTCACATCTAGAGGGTACAGCTTTTAGAAAATATATAGTTTGCTGTTTAACCTGTGTAGAATATCTATAAGCAGAGCAAAGAGTATAAGGCCATAATGTGTCACCAGTCCACAGTCCTGTATTGAAGATTTGTGAATCAAGAATGAACCAAGAAGCGCACATACACTTTATTAAACTGGTGGCAACTAAGTAAACTGAGCAAAATGCTAGCGGTCTGCTTGTGTTTTCACTCCCAGATAGCAAGACGCTAGTAGTCCGCTGGCATTTTGCTAGTTCTTCAGCGGTTTGTCGCTGTTTCGCCATATAAGGCATTTCCAAAGTACCATAGCTATATGGTGAAAGAGGGCCAACCCGTCAGAGAACCAACGAGCAAATTGTCAGTGAACCGTCAGCTTCTTCCCATCTGGGATTGCACTGCTGCATTTTCAAGAGATAGGCTACTTTCTGTGACATGGGTCTGATACAAAGTACCAAGGCAGCGGAGGAAGTAAGAAGTGGTGGTTCTAGAATTCTGAAACTAGTCCATTCTTTGCTCGAGAACTCGAGAACAATTCTTCAGTTGGAAAGGTTGACTGTTAGCAACTGCCTCTCTGTTGTCCTTTAAGATTTTATTATGATAGCGAGCTCTTGGTTATTCTGTGTTATATACAGTCGTTAGGGAATTAATGGCATGTCAACAGTTTTTAAAAGACATACAGTGAGCCGGCATGCTCAAAAAATAGCACGAGTTAGATAGATTGCTAACGTTAGCCAACGGTTAACTTCAACGCTAACGCTAACTTAGTTTAGCGTAGTTCGGCTATTTTTTTGCTACATGATAAGCAGACGTTATCTTAACTCAACGTTGTGTGTACGAAAGAGTTCACATAATAATGGAGGAAGATCAACGAATTGACTTTCTACAACATGTTACGTTAAAGACCTTAAAATTGAAGGCGGACAAATGGCAGAAGTTCATCGGCGCAGAGGAGAACCGAACTGCTGTAGGAACTTTCCTGGAGAAACCCGATGTCGAGGAACTTGTAATATATCTTAATGCAGCTTCGCAGTTTGTGGCTAATCTCGGATTTCCTCAAACGATTAAAAACAAGGCGGTATATTTTGTTAAACATGACAGCGTAAAAATGACCAAAGATAACATAAAACAAGTCTACATTGGAGATGTCGCCAGTTCGCCCGTGGAAGCCACAATTGGAGTAATGGAGGAGGTAGGTGAAGACCTTGATTGATTAATATAAAGTAAAATAACATTAACGTACGTATTTGATCTAAAGGTCTCATCCTGAACTACAAAACCACTCGGAGAGGCAAGGCAATACGGTCACTGACGCAATACAAATTCCAGGTTGTTTACCCTCTACATACTAATGGAGACAACATCAAGTGCTGGCCCAAGGTTGTGTCTGAAGATGTGACACGTCATGCCCACAAGTTGAAAAATGAAGTGTTTGTGGTGGGAGGACAAATTAAAGGGAGAACATTTCTGCCAATGCCAGAAAATTACGACAAATATTACCAGTGAGACAAACCCACAGATAAGTCTAATATTGTCTATTGATACTGAGGTTCTTTAGAGTTTTTTGTCACACCCTTTCTCTGTCCATTCTCAGGTATTCTTCTACAGCTGATAGCAGGATAATACATGCATTTGAGACAGTGATAATAGACTGGACCCATCAAGTATCAGATGTGTTAAATAAAGATTCAGCCCAGCCAATATTAGACCGGCTCAATCCTCTTCCCAAAGTAGAATTTGACTTCTGGAACAACAGGCTGATAAATCTAGAATGTATACACCAACAGGTAAAATGAAGTAACATAATTAGAAACAAAGTTTAGTCTATGAAATAACATGGTAATTGTAAATCTTTTTTCCCAAGCTAACAAATACTAGAATGCGCAAGATGGCAAAAATCGTAGAAAGTGTGGGAAGCATGTACTGGCCTGCCCTCAACAAAATTTTTGTAGATGTCCAGGAGGGTGAGATCTTTGCTTTGTATTTGTATTTTCAGTGTTCACTACATGCTCTATGTTTTCACGGTATTCACAATCAAGCTCTCTCCCACAGGTCTGAAAGAGGCCCGGGACATTGTCATGTACCTGAAACCACTACAGAAAATACTGGATGAAATTGAGCAGTTAGATTATCCTTTGGTGAATCCTGGAATCATAGAAGTTCAAATGTTTATATCAATTGGTAGAACACAGATTTTTTACCAAGCGATGTTGGATTTTGTGTTTTCTAGCTTCCCTCTTACATTGAATCTGTGATGCATACAGTGTGCCTAATATGGACACATTCAGAGTACTACAGCCGTCCAGCCAGAATCATTGTTATCTTACAGGAAATCTGCAATCTCTTCATCGATATGGTATTTCAATGTTCATGATATTGATGGCACTCACTTATTGTACATGATTTAACATGTCAGTTTCTAAAATAAAAATACCACCTGTATTATTTCAGACCAGAAATTATTTGAGTCCAGATGACGTGATGAAAGGCTTGCAAGGAGAAATAGATGAAGTACTACAGACTGTCAGAACAAGTATAGTTGTTTTGGTAGCCCTCAGAGAGAACTATGACAAGTGCAGGATGAGAATGGACAAATACTTCACTGCAGTAAGTACTTAACAGTTTAATCAGTGACCATTATTGTCTCAGAACTTCAGAGTTTTTAATAACATAATGATGAGGTTCACAACTAGTCCACTAGACATCCAAATGCTGTCACTATCAAGTCAAATGCATGCAGAACCAAGTGTTAAAACTACATGTAGCGTCAAAAGGTGAGAAAGTTTCTCAAGAAGTGAGTACTGTTTTTGCATTTAATGACCAATAGGAACGGACAGCTAAATATTGGGAATTTCCATCGTACCTTATCTTCACTCGACTTGATGCATTTTTACAGCGTTTGAAGACTATTGAGGTAATCTTATTCTCATTCTCCTCTCAACTACACTTCTTGAGATGAGATTCTGCTGAATTGATTTGTGATCTTGACATTAACTCTGTCTTTTAGGATGTGTATGTTATCTCAACTGAACTTCTGAAACTTGAAAAAGTTGACATTCAGGGTGTACGAGGAGGTTCAATGGGAGCCTTAGTCTTCAGTATTTATGAGGAATTTCTTGAGCTTGTCAAAATATTTGCAGAATGCAGATATGATGCAATTGACAGTGATGAGAAGGTACGTCTAACAATGTTGACTGTATGAAATGCTGTAGCTGTTGGACATAGCTGCCTTAAAGACAGTGACCTTAATTTAATTTGGGCAGATATTTGATGAGGACTATAAATATTTCCAAGAACGAATTGTGGACATAGAGCGACGTCTGGGAACTATACTCTGCCAGGCTTTTGATGACTGTTCATGCACTGAGTCTGCTGTGAAGGTCAGTGACACACAAAAAGCTATAGGTTGCAGCAATGTTAGTAAATCTTGCTGTGATGTTTACAGATAAAAGCACAACCTTTATGCTCTCCCTCTCTAGCTCTTTGACATGTTTGGATTTATCTTGGAGAGGCCTCACATTCAGTCACAAATCTCCTCCAAATACAAAGAGTTTGTGGACATTTTCAGCTCTGAGTTGGATGTCACCAAGCTGGTGTTTGATGCTCAGATGTCTGTTGCAGAGATGTTCAAAGGCATTCCTCCCATTTCAAAGAACATGCCTCATATAGCAGGACAACTGAAGTGGGCCCAAGAGTTGCGAGATAGAATACAGACTCCCATGACAAGCTTCAAAGCAATATCTCATCCGTAAGTGTCACACTAAAGAACTCTAGCAACAAGAACACTCATGTACTTTTACCTTATAATCACTTGTATGCCGATAGTGTTATTTTTAAATATGTATTTCTCCACATCGAGGTGCATGAACACAGATGAAGCCAGGCTTGTTTTCCAAAAATATGATGAGATGATGAAGCTGCTTCATGACTATTGCACACGGGTGTACACAACCTGGGCCTCCCGAGTTGATGTAGACTGTAAGTTCAATCTAGACCAGCCCCTCCTTTTACGGGACAAGGAGAAAAGTATTCTCAGTGTGAATTTCAACAAACAGGCAAATGCATTTCATTTTCACTCAGCACACCATGTTTTTTTGTGAATAAGATATGATGTCTTTATATTGTTATAGCCCTACATCATTGCATCTTGTGCTTAAAGCTTGTTGCAGTATTGCGGGAGGTGAAATACCTCACCATTCAAGGTCAGGAAGACATCCCACCCAGTGCAGCTGATGTCTTTGCAAAGCATGAAACCTTCAGGAAGTACGTTAGCAACCTGGATCTCATTGTCTTTTGGTACAACGAGGTGAGACACAACATTACCAGCAATTTAAGGTTGATGCTTCCTCTCCAGGCTACATGAAGTCTTTGAAACATTACCGTGTATAAAGCTTAGAAAAAAGATGCTCACCACATGTTAAATAACCACAGGTTAGAGCTACAGTGCTCCCAGTGGAGTTTCCTCTTATAGAGCAGGAACTGAAGAACATTGATGAGCAGCTCTCCCAGGCTGAAACCACACTATGCTGGATTAGTGATGGTGGGTATTGCTCACATGCTATATGGGCACTCAATTAATGCTCATTTTAAGGAGCTTATCAGCTGTCATACCATTCTTGAACCCCTTTCCTAATTGTTTTTATGTTTTTGTTTTAATGCTGTCTTAGACCAATCACAATATTGAAGGGTGAAAGAAATTTGACTTAGGTATTTTTTAGGTATTGAAGGTATTTTCACCCTACAGGTGTCTGGGAGTATATTCAAAGAATGAGAGACACCTTGAAAGATTTTCAAACAAGAATCAGTATGGCTAAAGCTAATGTGAATACCATGCTTTTAATTATGGATGTAAGTATCTGACAGATTGCTACAGTAAATTCATTCAGGACAAAAATATATTTATGTTAAATGTATTTCCATACCTCAAACAGACATTCTAAAAGAGAAAGCCTTGAAAATTGTGTTTACTTTGTCATAGGAATGGTCACACGCTCCTGTCTTTGAGAGGAAGGACAATAAAAAAGAATCACTGCTTGATTTGGATGGCCGGCAAGCTACATTAAAGAAAAAGTACAAAGCCATCCAAGAGTCTGGAGTTAGGCTGCATACACTAACAAAGGTATCGTTCAGTTGTATACATGGGTAATGCTGTTCATTGGAATGAAGGAAAGTGCAGGCAAGGTGTTAAATCTGAAATGCCTCTATTTCTCATGAAACAGGAAAATGAGAAGCTCTTCAGAGCAAATGAGGATTCAGAATCTTGGAAAGAATATATAGATTATATTGATGGTATGGTCTTGCGTGGATTCTTCAATATTATCCGTGCATCACTGGAATTCCTTTCTAACAATATGCATGCAGAGGTAAGAGCTCCACACAGTGCAAACTTGTAGAGTGATTTGACATGTTGATCATGTTGATGTAATTTCCTAACTGACTGACTCTGTTTGGTAGTTTTGTAAACATCCTTTATTTGAAGTACGCTTTGAACTTGACGACGATGACACATACTTCCACCCATCTCTGGGCTATGGTGTCTCTAATGGTTTCTATGACATGGTGGAGAGCCTAATTGAAGATATCTATGGATGTTCTAAACTCGTTTCTCGTGTGTCCATGACTAATAGAGTGTCCTACCAAGTGAGTGCAATTATTCTTAAACCTATGAAAAGAAAATAACACTTTTCAGGAAAACAAAATATTCAGTATGGACAGTATGTGTAAAATACTGTTAGAAAGATCTCTGTTTACACATGTGCACTCTGCTGTTGGTAGCCTGAGGTCTTGAAGAAAAAAATGATATGTTCGGAAAAAGTCTTGTTAAAATTTGTAGTAGACAAAGCACCCCGGGCAAGTACCCTGCTATTGTACCATGCTCTGATGTTGTCTAACGTTAGTATGTATTGCATGTATTGTATGATTTACCCTCCATAGGTGGAGCTGGAAGATTTGTCTGAGCTAACTGACTTGCGTGAAGAGATTATGAACCAGGTTCTTGCAGCCATTAAAGATGCCCATGACTACCGTGAAGACCTCTACAAGTATGCTTACTTATGGCAGGACAACAGAGAAGAGTTTATGGAACAGTTCCTGCTGTATGGTCAAGTGCTCACCCAGGAAGACATCGAAACGAACGGAGAAGAGGCTGTTCCCACCAACCCCCCTACGCTCAAGGAATTCAAAGAGGAGGTATGGGTCTTTGGGAAAAGAAAAACAGCCTACTGAAGCCTACTTATTTGCCACAACAGTATCTTGATGTTTTTTTTTTTCCTATTATCTCTAGATTGACGGTTTTGAAAGCTTGTACAAGGAAGTGAGCATGTTTGAGAATTCTAGATTGTTGCAGCGATGGCTTCAGATTGACACCAGGCCTTTCAAGCATATTCTTCTTAACATAATCAAGAAATGGAGTCTAATGTTCAAGCAGTACCTCATTGACCGAGTGACCAATAGGTAATGCTGATGATGAGCTATGAGTTAAACTCACATGTAGAATACAGTGTTATTTATGTAATAATTGAGTATAACCTTGCTTATTGTGTTTCTCAGACTGAAGGACCTAGACTTGTTCATCAAGGATAGGAAGAGCGGCCTCTCTAAGACGGTGGAGGAAGGAGACTATGAAGGTCTGGTGGAGGTCATGGGGCACCTGATGAAGGTGAAGGATCGGCAGGCAGCCACAGATACTATGTTTGGCCCCCTTAAGGAGACCATTGAGTTCCTGAAGCAGTATGGCGAAGAGCTGCCAGACGAAGTCCACGCTCAACTACAGGCAAATAGACTATCAAACTAGAGATTGCTCCACTGTTATCTTCAGTGTCAACGTTGTTGAACGTTAATTTCTTTGCTGAATAAATGTGCTTTGTTTTTGCAGGACCTCCCAGAACACTGGAACAATGTGAAGAAGAATGCCCTACAGGTCAAGCAGAACGTTGCTCCTCTGCAAGCGCATGAAGTGAATATCATTCGCAGAAAGTGCCAGCAGTTTGAGGTCAGTCATGGTAGAAAAACAGACCAGTTTTGTGGAGACCAAACATCAATGCAGTGAGACAAAACATTTCACTTTTTTGCCTGCAGATTAAGCAACATGAGTTTCGGGAGAAATTCAGACAAAAGCCTTTCTTCCACTTTTCCTGTGGAGAGCCACATGAGGTTCTGGATGAGGTACTACTGCTGGGCTCAGCTGTGGGGTTAAAGGCATTTATCTCTCTTGAGTCTGGACCCAAATATTTATCCTAACAGCAAAATCCTTTAAAAGAGTTTGGTCTTTAGGTCATTAAACATTTTTGTTTACGTTATAGTAAGTGCATTCCCATTTGTTCTTGTTGTTGTTGATAGTAAATTGAACACCCATGAGGAGGTGTGGTTAATTAAGCAATATATCACGAGTAAGAGTAGGGTTGGTAGCGGATATCGCCTCGGCAGTGGTTTGGCCATAGGCACAAAGCCAAAGGCTGAATTCAGAGAGAGTGACTAAAACGTGCTTGAGCACACACCTGCTTGCTTGTCTGTATGTCACACACCAAGCTGCATATTCACACTACTCCACTAAAACATTTTCTCTGAAGGGAACTGACAAATGCAAAGTTCGCCGTTCTCTTCCTTGGAATGAATAGAACATTCACGTTGGTCAACTTAATTGAAAATGCAGATTGATTAGATGTAAAGAGTCACCCATGGTATATCTGCGTATATCACCTGTGGTATAGTGATGTGTAGAATGCATCTCGTCCAATCAGAAATTCATAAATAGTTTGACCGGATCTAACTGTTGTGCAGCAATCATCAAATATCATTGTATGTTTAATTATCAAACATTGTGACAAGATGCAAGATGCTTTAATTCTATAATAATTAGCCTCCACCAAAATAAAAATTAATTCATAATTATTGATTATTGCAAATGTTATTAATTGATCACAAACGAATATACCCATAAACTCATGCACAGCATGCAATTGTGAGTTCATGAATATTTTTTTCTGGACAAATCTTAGCTTATGTCATGTGCAAGGCATGTCTGTAGCTCTCAGCTTATTCCCACTTTTTCGCTGTACTATGAATGATTGAAATAATAAAAGAACACATTGAGACACTGTTTGCAGGAGCTTTTGTGTGACCACTAAGAAGTTCTCTTATATGATGATAGTACTTCCTGTGAATGTATTGTACCTGCTGTATCTGAATAGTATTATTAAATACAAATGTTTGTGTTCTTTTTCAGACTCAGGAGGAAATTGTTGCTTTAGAAAGAGAGATGAAGTCCTTGTCTCGATCAGCCAGCTTGTTTGAAGTTAACATCACTGATTACAAACAGTTGAAGGCCTGCCGGAAAGACATAGTCTTACTGAAGGAACTGTGGGATATGGTGTTGTTGGTAGGGAATTCAGGATTGATTGGTACATGAGATGGTCCAGGTACAATAGAAATATGTATCATGAAATGTCAAACGTGTTCTCCAGGTGAAAGGAAATATGGATGACTGGAAAACTACTCTGTGGAAGGACATCAATGTGGACGACATGGACATGGAAACGAAAAAGTATGCCAAGGACATCAAGGGCCTGGACAAAGAGATGAGGGCATGGGATGCCTTTTCTGGGCTGGACAGCATGGTGAAGAACATGCTGACGTCCCTGCGTGCTGTTGGAGATCTGCAGAATCCAGCCATCAGAGATCGCCACTGGCTTCAGCTCATGGTGGCCACCAAGGTATTGCACAATGCCCTATCAGAGAACAACCATCACACATCTTCATTTGTTGTTTAATGCAAGGTTACTCTGAACCTGGATATTTTACATGCTGTGTTTACTTCAAAATAGATCTGTTTTAAATGTGGTTGATCAGATTTTATCACAAATTTGTATGTCAGTGTCCTGATGTGTCCTTGTGTTTGATTTTCAGGTGAAGTTTGAAATGTCAGAGAAGACTACCTTTGAAGATTTACTCCTCCTCAACCTTCATCAGTATGAAGATGAAGTGCGTGGCATTGTAGACAAAGCTGTTAAAGAGTCCACCATGGAAAAGGTGAGTTAATCCAACCTGAAATACATAACTGATTTACTCTACAATTAATTTGACAGAGAGTAAACTTTGTGAAAGCACATTCCATTTTTCTGCGGGTCTTCTAATGTTCTTGTCTGTGTAGATGCTGCGGGAGCTGGACAAGACGTGGAGCACCATGGCCTTTGAGCACGAGCCCCACGGCCGCACGGGCACCATGCTGCTCAAGCCCAACGAGGAGCTGGTGGAGACGCTGGAGGACAACCAGGTGCAGCTGCAGACGCTCATGACCTCCAAGTACATCGCCCACTTCCTGGAGGAGGTGTCCGGTTGGCAGCAGAAGCTCTCCACTGCCGATTCTGTCATCTCCATCTGGTTCCAAGTGCAGCGCACCTGGACTCACCTGGAGAGCATCTTCATCGGCTCAGAAGACATTCGCTCACAGCTGCCCGAGGACTCAAAGCGCTTTGAACAAATCGACTTGGACTTCAAGGTAACAGTAGAACTGATTTGGGTTTGGGTAATGCAGGTTTTGTTTAGAAGTAGTTGTGAACAGTATTTATTCCCAATAGGATATCATGGCAGAAGCAGTCAAGACTACAAATGTGGTGCAGTCCACTAATAGAAAGGGCCTTCTAGAGAAATTAGAGGATTTGGAGAAAGGGTATCCTTTATCACATTTCTTCTTTCTTTTCTCAAGTTTAATGTTTGTACATATCTAGAGCTTGTGTATTTTTACCATCAGCCTGGCAATGTGTGAGAAGGCTCTTGCTGAATATTTGGAAACCAAAAGACTGGCTTTTCCAAGGTTCTACTTTGTATCTTCTGCTGATCTGCTGGACATTTTGTCAAATGGCAACAACCCCATTGAGGTAATGAGAGAAAGGTGTACAGAAGCTCCAATTGGTAGTCTTTGATTGATTTTGAGCGTAAGTCAAATGATTTGTGACTTTTAGGTCAGCAAGCACTTGTCCAAGCTCTTTGATAGTCTGGCCAATCTGAAGTTCCGTGAGGATGATGACGGCAAGCCTATCAAGGAAGCCTTGGGCATGTACAGTCAAGAGAATGAATATGTGGACTTTGACAAAGACTGTGACTGCTCTGGCCAGGTGAACACTAACCAGTCTTGCTGCAAACCTTAGTGTGTGTGTGTGTGTAGGTGTGTGTCTTAAGAGTTTCAACTTTCTTTCTTTTTCCCCCTGGCCAGGTGGAGGTGTGGCTGAACCGTGTCCTAGATCGCATGGTGGAGACATTGCGAGCCGAGTTTGGGGAAGCAGTGCAGACCTATGAGGAGAAAGCCAGAGAACACTGGCTATTTGACTACCCTGCTCAGGTTCTGAACAGTGTCCAATCACTTCAGGCTTTCACATTTGTAGCTTTAACAGACACGGAGAACAGAGTAACACGTATAAGCAAAAAATCCAGTTGTTCTTATTTCTTTGGATCTAATGTCTACATGTAATATCATTAAGTAAAAAGATTGGTTGTTCTCTATCATGATGCATTTGTGAATAGATTGCATTAGCCACCACTCAGATCTGGTGGACCACAGAGGTAGGGATTGCCTTTGCCAGACTGGAGGAGGGCTATGAGAATGCAATCAAGGACTATTTCAAAAAGCAGGTTGGTCCCTTCACTTGCATGGTTCTCCATTGGGGCTCTTTTGGACTGGCCTACGGTAAATTGATAGTGCGTGTGGTTTCCCACAGGTCACCCAATTGAATAATCTCATCACTTTGCTCATTGGGGAGCTAACTAGGGGCGATCGCCAGAAGATTATGACCATTTGCACAATTGATGTCCATGCACGTGATGTGGTCGGCAAGCTGATCACTTCTAAGGCAAGTGCCATTTCAAATTCGTTTCAGTTAAGAAGCATCTCAGTCCATCCCCTCAAAGGTCATCCAGTGAGTCTTTTGTTTGATTATTGATCTGAAAATCCATCATCAGTGTGCCAAAGTATTTGCTCATGATGTGCAAAAGGGTTTTTAGAAAAAAGGTAGATGGGCTTATATACAGTGGCAGCCTTTAAACTCCAAGTAGGAAGCACATGTGTGAGCCTGTCTGTCTCCCCTCTCTCAGATTGACAGTGTTCAGGCCTTCATGTGGCAGTCCCAGTTGCGTCACCGCTGGGATGATGATAAGAAGCACGTCTTTGCCAATATCTGCGACGCGCAGTTCCGATACTCTTATGAGTACTTGGGCAACACTCCACGTCTGGTCATCACACCTCTAACAGATAGGTACAGTATCACCTGTGCACAAGGTGAACCAGTAGTCTAGAAACTTCAAGGACCCTGCAGGAATGTTCTATTGGGTGAGTGGTCAGTAGGGAAAAGTGAGAGTGGGGCTGTGTGATGTCATGTGTTCCAGGTGTTACATCACTCTCACTCAGTCCTTGCATCTCATCATGGGCGGAGCCCCAGCTGGCCCTGCTGGAACTGGCAAAACTGAGACCACCAAAGATTTGGGACGAGCCCTCGGCATCATGGTCTACGTGTTCAATTGCTCCGAGCAAATGGATTATAAGGTAATATGCTGGTGATATGATGATGTGTCCAGCAACGCAGTTTAAGTTAGTAATGTCAGTCCACTGTTGGTGTTTAACACACCAGCTTTTCAACCTGTTTTGTTAATTAACCTCAACATTTTCTGTCCAGTCCTGTGGAAATATCTACAAGGGTCTGGCTCAGACTGGAGCATGGGGCTGCTTTGACGAGTTCAACCGAATCTCCGTAGAAGTGTTGTCTGTGATCGCAGTGCAGGTACGCTTCCAGATCCATTTTTCACTTTAGACCAGAGACATTAAGGATGAATGTGCCACTGTCTTGCTTTATTGCTCACCCAAATGTGTTGTGATGGTGTGACTCCAGGTAAAGTGTGTCCAGGATGGTATTCGGGATAAGAAGACCATCATTAATTTCCTGGGTGAGCACATCAAACTGATCCCAACAGTTGGAGCCTTCATCACTATGAACCCTGGCTATGCTGGCAGAGCTGAGCTCCCAGAGAACTTGAAAGCCTTGTTTAGGTATGCAGTCACTTTAGAAGTATGAAAATGTGTATAGAGAAGTATGGAGAGTGTGTTTCTTGCGCTGAAACTGGCAGGGAGGCTACACCCAATACGTTACGGATGCGTTAAGTCAAAGGCGCATCTTCTTTAACTTTTAGCTTCCAATATAATTGATGGAACTGGCTACACCAGACGTGCCAGCGTAGTGAACTTTCTAGAAAAATAGACCAGTCTTTTAAATGTATTTTGGTGTGACTTGACTTAACACATCCAGTGTAGCCCTATGGTGAGAAATGCAGGCACTAGGTTTGCACATAATCATGAGTAGACATGATGTGATTTTGGATGCATTTATATTGCTCTGTATATGTGTGTGTGTGTAACTAGGCCTTGTGCTATGGTGGTGCCTGATTTTGAGCTGATTTGCGAGATCATGTTGGTGGCTGAGGGTTTCATGGAGGCCCGAATTCTGGCCCGCAAATTCATCACTCTGTACAGCCTGTGCAAAGAACTGCTCTCCAAACAGGTACTGTATTCTAAACACCAAACCAGTCAGCTGCAACATCAACCTGTTGCTCACTTGCAGAAAAATCACATGAAACTGATACATCTGACATGAGAAATGTGTATCCAAATTCATAGAATTTATGCTCTAACATTCAAATTCACTGAAATCTGTGTTGGTGTGCTCACTGACAGGATCACTATGATTGGGGACTGCGTGCTATAAAGTCTGTGCTGGTGGTAGCAGGCTCTTTGAAAAGAGGAGACCCAGGCAGACCTGAAGACCAGGTGCTCATGAGAGCCCTGAGGGACTTCAACATCCCCAAGATCGTCATGGATGACATGCCTGTGTTCATGGGGCTCATCGGAGACCTGTTCCCTGCTCTGGATGTGCCAAGAAAAAGGGACTTGGACTTTGAGGGGGTCAGAATACAAAGACTTTTTCTCTTTCTGTGTTGCAGATGTTAAAGGGTTTTTCACACTCGGAAAGATAACTATAAAGATAACCTTTACAGTATAATGATACAAGCATCCACACTGACTGGATGTCAGTCTCTCCTCATCATGATGAATATAATGTCTAAAATTCCATTGTTTTTATTGCCCATTAGCTTTTTATTGTTCTCAAAAAGAATCCCAGATATGTTTCACATGTTGTTGTCAGCATGTTAATCATAAATTTAAGTATCAAGGGTGATACTTAAATTGTTATTTTTGCTGTTATAGTTGCTGTGCTTTAGTTTTACCATTTCCACCGTGGTTTGTTGTGGTCTCTTGGACTGGGGCTTGGACCACACACATTGAGAAAGAGACTTGTGTTGCTGTTCCATTAAGAGTTTGCATATGCCTTCAGATGGTGAAGACGTCTGTGCTGGACCTGAAGCTCCAAGCAGAAGATAGCTTTGTGCTGAAGGTGGTTCAGTTGGAGGAGCTGCTAGCCGTCAGACACTCAGTCTTCATCATCGGCAACGCTGGAACTGGCAAGAGCAAGGTCTTTTCATCAACACCACTGGTCCTGTAGCAAATTTTTTATACACAACAGCTAACATAATTTGTTACGGTATTGTATGACTGCAATATGTTTTGTCTAAACATGAAAAAATCTTTTTTTACACATAGGCAGCCTGTTGATGCTTCAGGATATCTTCCTAATGACATAATCTTGTTATAATCATTTTGACAGTGACCGAGTTAATGACCAAATCCTTTTCCTCAGGTACTCTGCTCACTGAATAGGACCTACCAGAATATGAAGAGAAAGCCTGTCATGGTGGATCTGGATCCTAAAGCTGTGACCTGCGATGAACTCTTTGGGGTCATCAATCCTGCCACCAGAGAGTGGAAAGATGGTGTGTTAATGGGCAGATTGCTACTGCAGGATTCAGTAATGCTCTTAGATCACAAATTCACACCGCTTGTGTACTCTGTTGCGCAGTGATATTTTAGGTCTGTTTTCACCAACAGGTCTGTTTTCATGCGTCATGAGAGACTTGGCCAACATCGCTCACAATGGGCCAAAGTGGATTGTTTTGGATGGTGACATTGACCCCATGTGGATTGAGTCCCTAAACACTGTCATGGATGACAACAAGGTTTGTAGAGTTTGTTGAGTGGTGAGCTAAGCTTGCCTTTTATTTAGGATCCAATGTGTATGGTTAGTGACTGTCTGAGTGTGTGTGCTCTGCTTAGGTGCTGACACTGGCTAGTAATGAACGTATACCACTGAACCCTACCATGCGACTAGTGTTTGAGATCAAGGATCTGCGCACTGCTACACCCGCCACTGTGTCCCGAGCCGGTATCCTGTTTATCAACCCTGCTGACTTGGGATGGCACCCGTAAGCCTCTTTCCCCTCGTGTCCATACTCACACACAAACGCACACAGAGTCATTTATCATTAGCAAATATAAACTGATTCTTCTGTGCTTAGACTGGAGACTAGCTATTGATCAATCAGGTGAAAAAACCTGAGTTAATATTGTCATGTAATATTAAATATATATTGAAAATATATGAAAAAATATGTTTTATGTGTTGAATATATTTTAGTTTTTTTAATACCACACCTTTATGTGATCTAGAGTGGTGACCAGCTGGATTGAGACCCGGGAGGTTCAGTCAGAGAAGGCAAATCTTTCCATCCTGTTCGACAAATACCTGCCTGCCTGTCTGGAGAAGCTCCGGTTAAGCTTCAAGAAAATCACCCCCATTACTGAGGGCACCATGGTGCAGAACCTGCTCTACTTCATGGAGGGCCTGCTCACACCAGAGAACACACCGCCAGACTCCCCCAAGGAGCTCTATGAGCTCTACTTTGTCTTTGCCTGCGTCTGGGCCTTTGGAGCCGCCATGTTCCAGGACCAGGTCTGGGACCTGCGTGTCTCATGTCAAACATTGCATTCACTTTCCTTTTAGGATTTTGAGCCACTTGTTTTGATGTGCAGATGATGCATTCTAACCTGATTTTTTATTTTTTTTTTCTTTTCTTTTCTTTTTGTGAATTGTTGTCCCCTTCCAGCTCACTGACTACAGAGTGGAGTTCAGCAAATGGTGGGTGAATGAGTTTAAGACCATCAAGTTCCCTTCCAGTGGAACAGTCTTTGACTACTTCATTGACAGGGAGTCAAAGAAGTTTGCCCCGTGGACAGACAGAGTGCCGAAATTCTATCTGGACCCCGAGCTTCCTCTTCAGGTTATCATGTCTCTTGCATCACATTTCTCACATTATAAAGAAGGTGAAAAGTAACAATGAAAGAAAGTGTAGAAGTAATAATGTCTGCACTGCTCCTCCTCCAGGCCTCTTTGGTCCACACGGCCGAGACGATCCGCATCCGCTTCTTCATGGACATGCTGATGGACCACAAGCGGCCCGTCATGCTGGTGGGCAACGCCGGCAGCGGCAAGTCTGTGCTGATGGGAGACAAGCTGCGCAGCCTGAGCACTGACTACTACGCCGTGCAGTCTGTCCCCTTCAACTTCTACACCACCTCTGCCATGCTACAAGGTACACCGTGCACCCAAAGGCAGTTTAGCTGGAGTTCAGTTGAATTCAACTTGAAGTTTGCACTTATGCCATTGTTAGCAGTTTCTGCCAGCATGTATATATGTTCAGTCAAATCAAGTCAATAATCAGTAATGTCTTCCTGGTCCAAAGCAATCTTGGAGAAACCCCTTGAGAAGAAAGCAGGCCGCAACTATGGCCCTCCTGGCAACAAAAAACTCATATACTTTATCGACGATATGAATATGCCTGAGGTGGACAAGTACTTCACAGTGGCCCCACACACGCTTCTTCGCCAGCATATGGACCATGGACACTGGTACTCACCCACGCACTCATTCTCACACACACTTGAAGGGATGAATCATCCCTAACAGTCAACGATTGGGGGTTTCAGACGTGTGAGTGTGAAAAGGTGTGTGCGTGTGTGTGTGCGCGTCTCTAGATGGGTGTTTCAGTGTAAGCGGGAAAGCTTATGGACTAGAGAGAAACAGTGAATTCCCTCTCGCTGTGGGATCAGCTGGCTGAGTTGAGCAGGGTGAAATCTCCTCCTCGTTGCCAATCAGGCCTGGGCTCCATGCCGGCCACAGGCCTCAGGCCATAGGCTCAGAGCAAAATGGAGACGGACAGTAAGCCTGTTTTCTCCTCTCCTTTCTTCAGGTATGACAGAAACAAGCTGACTCTGAAAGACATCCACAACTGCCAGTATGTGGCCTGCATGAACCCCACGGCAGGCAGCTTCACCATTGACTCAAGACTCCAGGTTTCCGCCTAAGTCCTTAAAGCGCCTGTGTCAGCGTCTAAATAAAGCAGATCAACTGAAGGGTCATTATTGTTCTTCAGTCTGTGTGTGTGTGTGTTATGTACCAAAATGAAATAGGGTGTGTTGTGTTTCCTGTCAGAGGCACTTTGCTGTGTTTGCTGTGAGCTTCCCCGGACAGGACGCCCTCTACAGTATTTACAACACCATTTTCTCCCAACATCTGGAAATGTGCGGCTTCCCCCCTGCACTCAAGAAGTTCTGCTCAACGCTTGTCACGGGAGCTTGAGTGAGAGCACTTTAAGCGAAACCATCCGCTTTGTTTCCTGCATGTCAACCCAATGATCTCTGTGGATGCAATCGGTTTGATTCTCTTTCTGTCCAACAGTGTTCCATAAGGACATGTCAGTAACATTCCTGCCAACAGCTGTAAAATTCCACTACGTATTCAACCTAAGAGACCTCTCCAACATTTTCCAGGCAAGCACTTGTTGATAGGTGGATGTACCCTAGTGTGAATGGTCACAAATCTGTCTCGACCTGACTGAATTGGCAACTCTTGTAGACTTGATTGTTGATTGTGATTGTGACTGTGGTTGTGGTTGTGCGGTAGGGATTGCTGTTCTGCACTCCAGGATGTGCAAAGACCCCGCCGGAGCTGGTGCGCATCTGGCTGCACGAGTGCAACCGTGTCTACGGCGACAAGCTGACAGACGAGAAGGACATGGAGCTGTTTGAGAAGCTCCAAGACAAGACCTGCAAAAAGTGTTTTGAGGTGCCATTTTAAAACACTCTGAGAATGTTAGACATCAGAAAAAGTAAAGAACATAATACTAAATAAACAATGTCAAATAATGTGCCCCGTCTGTTTTTAGGACATGAATGATAGTTACCTTTTCGAGAAGCCCAACATCTACTGCCATTTTGCTAAAGGAATCGGTGATCCCAAGTATTACCCAGTTGAGAACTGGGGAGCATTAGACAAGCTCTTAAGAGAAGCCCTAGACAGCTACAATGAAGTGAATGCTGTCATGAATTTGGCAAGTATTTCCTAACAGTCATATTTTATTCATTCATATTCAAATTCTGAGTATAAATGAAGAACAGTCACTTGTAATAGTTAAGTGCTGAAGTTGTGTGTAATCCTGGTTTATGGTAACAGGTTCTGTTTGAAGACGCCATGTCCCACATCTGTCGAATCAACCGTATTCTGGAGAGTCCACGGGGCAATGCTCTGCTGGTGGGGGTGGGAGGCAGTGGAAAGCAATCCCTCTCACGGCTGGCAGCCAGCATCAGCAACCTGGAGGTGTTCCAGATCACCTTGAGAAAGGGCTATGGCATCCCCGACCTTAAGGTGCCCCATACTAGCCCAACATTTTGGCACAGATTCATCTGATTGTTACCATGAAAAGTATCCAGTTGTGTGTACTGGTATTCTTGTTCAAATGGTATAAATGGTAGAAGAAGAGTTTGCGCTTTTTCAAAAGTACATAGTCTGTATTCAAGCATTTGTACAGCCCATGTTTTTACAGTTGCATTGTCATAGAATTGTTGTGTTATATGCCTTTTCATTCCTGGAAAAGCATATTGATTCATTCTTAAGAAGCCCTGATCAAACCCTTTGGGGTGATTCTGTGTCCCCCATTAGCTGGACCTCAATGCCAGTATATGAAGGCGGGCTTGAAGAACATAGGCACCGTGTTCCTCATGACAGACTCCCAGGTGGCTGAGGAGGAGTTCTTGGTGCTCATCAACGATCTGCTGGCCTCGGGTGAGATCCCAGGCCTGTTCCAGGATGATGAGGTGGAGAAGGTCATCGGGTCCATGCGAAACGAGGTGAAAAACTTTGGTATACCTGACACCAGGGAGAGCTGCTGGAAATTCTTCATTGACAGAGTCAGAAAGCAGCTGAAGGTGAGAGATCATTTCAAGTAATGCTGTTTTCTAAACAGTTTGGGAGGATCCTGTAGGAATGTTTGACAGATCATCAACTCATCCATCTCCCGCCTACTAAGAGATTTAAACCTGCCTGCCTATCCATACGTCATGTAGCCAGCATCACAAATGATCCCTTCTCCTCCTCTGTTTACTCCTCCGTTTCACTCGTGGTTCTGCTCTCACAGTCCTCTATCTCCATAGGGAATGCAAGCGGACATCATTCACTAGTGATCTCCACTTTAGGCCTTTCTGCACCAAGACCAGCTACCAAGTCAAATATATGCACTCTTTATCTAACTACCAATTATACGGGCGAACTAGTGAACTACCATTTGGTACATTATAAATATCAATTTGATAATACCTTGCACCAGTAAGACAATTAGATTCTGTACTCAAGAGTGTATGGTTTTACATGGTAACTTGGCATTAATACGTTACATGGAAATATAATAGGTTATTTGTTTGTTCACAAGGAATTATTTAAAAATTTAGAGGCTTGTATTAGAAATAAGTAGAGTCTACTATTCTGATGCTGATGGTTCAGCCCTTCTGTCCTTATACAGTTTAATGATAGTATGTGCTGGACTTTTGTATCTCTCTCTCCCTCTGTCAGGTGATTCTGTGCTTCTCTCCAGTGGGCTCTACTCTGAGGGTGCGTGCCAGGAAGTTCCCTGCTGTGGTCAATTGCACCTCCATCGACTGGTTCCAGGAGTGGCCAGAGGAGGCGCTGGTGTCTGTCAGCGCTCGTTTCCTCTCTGAGACAGAAGGCATTGTGGTGAGCCTACTTCAGAAGCCTTCCAACATGCATCTAATTTACTAAATTAATAGTTGAAATGTGTTAATGTTTATTTTGTTTTGTAGATCTATTTGTGTATTTTTGCTTAATTGTGTAGTCTGTCATAGAGAGTGAGTTCTGTTTTACATTGTTTCAGCCAGAGATTAAGGACTCCCTCAGCCAGTTCATGGCTTTCGTTCATAAAACAGTGAACGAAATGTCCAAGTCCTACCTGACGTCTGACCGCCGTTATAACTATACCACCCCCAAGACCTTCCTGGAGCAGATCAAGTTATACCAGCATCTGCTCAGCATCAAGAGGTCAGAACTGCTCTCTAAGATGGAGCGGCTAGAGAACGGCTTGACCAAACTTCAGACTACGTCTGCACAGGTCAGCAAATGCAGAACCAATATAAACCTAGACTTTGTATTTTGCACTACTTTGCATGTTAATGTTTCTCAACATGTAATGTTTTTGTGCTACATTACCTACTCTCAAATACTTCATGCTCCACAAATTCAGCAAAATCAGCCCAAATTATTTTGAACTGTAAACCGTTTACCGTTTGGATTGTTTTCTTGGGTTTAGTGACAGTGTATTTAAGTGTATTTCAGACTGTATTTAAATGAAGTAAAGTGTCAGAAAACAGATTTTAAATACATGCTCTGGCCCTTGGTGCTCTGTTGACAGGTGGATGACCTGAAGGCCAAGCTGGCCGTGCAGGAGGTGGAGCTAAAGCAGAAGAATGAAGATGCTGACAAGCTCATCAAGGTGGTGGGCGTGGAGACAGAGAAGGTCTCCAAAGAGGCAGCCATTGCAAATGAGGAGGAGTTGAAAGTGCAGGTCATTGCTAAGGTAAACATGTCCTCTTTTACAAAGGATGAATGAGGTGAAGTGTGCTGTGGATTGCCATCTTCGATGGTTCACTGTAAATGAATGAAACTAAACTGATTGAATTGTTTGTCGGCGTAGAATGTGGGGGAGAAGCAGAAGTCTTGTGAGGAGGACTTGGCTAAAGCTGAACCTGCCTTGTTGGCTGCACAGGAGGCTTTGAACACCCTCAACAAGGTAGTTATTCTACTCAAGCACGTGGCTGTTCTATTCAAACTACTAACAATAAAGTTTGTGTGTGAGGTGTGTGTGTTGGTGGGGGGGAGGCATATACACACCATTATATGAGTGAAATGTGAATGGGTCTGTATCTACGACAGAACAACCTGACAGAATTGAAGTCGTTTGGCTCTCCCCCTGAGGCCGTGGTGAATGTGACGGCTGCCGTCATGATCCTCCTTGCTCCTGGCGGCAAGATCCCTAAGGACAGGAGCTGGAAAGCTGCTAAGAACACAATGGCTAAAGTGGACAGTTTCCTGGAGGCCTTAATCAATTACAAAAAAGAGAGCATCCCAGAAACCTGCATTAAGGCTTTCCAGTAAGTAATCTTAGCGCACAGTCTGTTTAATGATCTAGAAACAGTGTCATACACTTGAAAGTAGTCAGTCCTCTGGGCTATGGACTTGATTCTTGTTTTTATCTCTCTCTGTCTCTCTCTCTCCACGTAGGCCCTATAAAAATGACCCTACATTTGAGCCAGACTTCATCAGGTCCAAGTCGATTGCAGCTGCAGGCCTGTGCTCATGGTGCATCAACATTGTGAAGTTCTACGAGGTTTACTGTGACGTGGAGCCCAAGAGGCAGGCTCTGGCCCAGGCCAACGCTGAGCTGGCCGCTGCCCAGGAGAAGCTGTCCGTCATCAAGGCCAAAATAGTGGTGAGCAGCAGGGAGAGCATCCCTCTCTGGACTTAACCCACATAACACCAGCACATAGGACCAGTGTCACAAATGTGACTTGTCTCTCAAATTGGGAACTCTAAAGGAGGCAGTGATGGGGCCAGTTTTAATGTTCCCAAACCAAGAGGCACATGTGTCTACTTTTTGAATGTTATGCAAAATGGCATGCAGCCATGATCACTCTCCTTCAGAGAAGATGAAGAGCTCTGGGTCTCATGTGGCATGTGTGTGTAAAATTACTGTTTGTGTGCGTTAGCTACAGTACTAGAGAGTGACTTTTCATTTATTCTTTATTCTTAGGAGAATACATGAACATTATCCATGCACTCTTTGCAGTGTGACCTAGTGGCCCTCTTGAAATATGTGTTCAGTACAGTTTAGTCAACAAATTGTACTAAGATCCAATCAGAGTGCCAGACCCCCTCTCACAGTTCCAGGCATTTGCTAACCAGAACATATGCTGTTCATTTATAACAGATCAGATCTCCATACAGATTGCAGGAGACTGGAAAATGCTCTTTCTTTTGATTACCGTCAACAGCTTTTTATGATTTATGTTCACATTGTTTTTTCCCCTGTAGCAATTGAATGCCAACTTGGCCAAGCTAACAGCAGCTTTTGAGAAAGCAACATCAGACAAACTCAAGTGTCAGCAGGAAGCCGATGCAACCAATCAAACCATTTCCCTCGCCAACAGGTAAACTGCAAACCCAAAGAATGAAAGATATTCATCATCAAGTAGGTGAATTTATGTTGTTTTATTGTTGTTTCCACAGTTAATAAAATGTGTGTTTGTGTATGTGTGCGTGCATGTGTGTGCGTATTTTGACACTGAAAGGCTGGTTGGTGGCCTGGCATCTGAGAAGGTCCGTTGGTCTGAGTCCGTGGCTGAGTTTAAGACCCAGGAGAAAACACTGAGTGGGGATGTCCTGCTCATTACTGCATTTGTCTCTTATGTGGGATACTTCACTAAGAAGTATCGCACAGACCTCATGGACAAGTACTGGCTGCCCTACCTCAAAGAGCTAAAGGTACCTCAGGAGGACAGTACTTGCCACAGTTGTGCCTCTGGCAAGGTTTGAATGATCTGAAGAATCACAAAGACAGTGGACTGCTATTGTCGATCGTACTGTTAACAATGTGTGACAATTCCACTATCTTTCTTTGCAAGATTCATCACCAAATTACAATTACTGTTAGTACTAATTACTTTTTAGCCAATTGATCTTGACAGGCTTCAATCACCTCTTTCCCAGGTGCCCATCCCCATCACAGAGGGCCTGGACCCTCTCACACTGCTGACAGACGATGCTGACATTGCAGCCTGGAGCAACCAGGGCCTGCCAAGTGACCGCATGTCCATCGAGAATGCCACGATCCTGTGCAACACGGAGCGCTGGCCCCTCATCATAGACGCCCAGCTCCAGGGCATCAAGTGGATCAAGAGCAAGTATGGAGACAACCTGAAGATCATCAGGCTGGGCCAGAAAGGGTGAAATCTCCATTATCTATAAGCTAGCTCTAGACGTTTATCTTGTAGTTTTGGAGCTAGCTTTGTTTTCTATTGAAAGGCCAAATAATATTACCATTGTGTTTACAATTCGTAAAGACTAAAGACAGCATCTTCCTCCTTTGTGTTTTCTGAAGGTACTTGGATGTCATAGAGACTGCTGTGTCTAATGGGGATACATTACTGATAGAGAATATTGGTGAATCTGTGGAGCCAGTGCTGGACCCCTACTTGGGAGAAACACCATCAAGAAGGGAAAGTAGGTCACTCCTGCACTGTTAAAGCACATCCTACATTGCCTTTCAGCAGACGCTTGATAACGTCCCCAAATTCTTTGTAGATACATTCGCATAGGTGATAAGGAGGTGGAATACCATCCCAACTTCCGTCTCATTTTACACACCAAGTACTTCAACCCACACTACAAACCAGAGATGCAGGCGCAGTGCACACTGATCAACTTCCTGGTGACACGTGACGGCCTGGAGGACCAGCTGCTGGCTGCTGTAGTGGCCAAAGAGAGGCCCGACCTGGAGGAGCTCAAGGTAAATCCCAGATTTGTTTAGAAAACATTTTGCATAGACTAGAAAGCTAAAAAAAGACATTGGGAAAAATCAGCTTGCTGCAGTGAATTAGCACAAGTTGTATATTCTTGTCGCACTAAACTTAAGTAGGTGCGTTTACTAATTGGCTCATCTATTTGGCTATAAAAACTTGTGCTAATCAGGTGGTTTAGCAGGTGGTTGCTTCTAATCAGCATAACTTTTATGATGTAGGACAGTTGAGATGGGGAGCACTTTTGTCCCAGTTTGGCGTGACATAACACAGTCAGCAGACCTGTCCACAGCATTTATTTAGCTGAATCCTAAAAATACTTGATACATTATACTTCTAACATAATACTAACATACATTATACTTCTAATATAATACTTGTATTATACTTTTAATGTAATTGGCAGTGTTTTCATTTAGATTTGTCTGAATGTTTAAACACACTTTTCTGTGATCTGGCAAACTCAGAACATGTGTTTTACATGGTACATGGTTTACTGGGTCTGTGTTACAACAACATTTACTAGATTTCAGTATTAACACACGATTTGCCATGAAATTGAAGAAACTTTCTTTCAAGTGTGTTTCTTCCAGTAACACTGAATTAAGGTGGATGTGCTTTCCAGGCAGAATTAACCAAACAGCAGAACACTTTCAAGATCGTCCTGAAGCAGCTGGAAGACTCGCTGTTAGCCCGACTCTCAGCAGCCTCCGGAAACTTCTTAGGTGACACAGCGTTGGTGGAGAACCTGGAGACCACTAAGCGCACAGCCACTGAGATCGAGGAGAAGGTTAGACCCTTATGAGCTATGCTGGTTGACAAACAGGATGTTCTGGTACATTACATTTACATTTACATTTATGTAAATGTAAATGTCCCTTTCTCACCATAATAACCTTATATTTTGAAGGCAATAGTAGTGGTTCAGGACACTTTAGATCAGGTCTATCAATATATGTCCTTGTCTTGTGTTTCCTCAACTTTATCCAAGGTTGTACATCAACAGCATGGATCAAAAATTCAGCCACTGTAATCAGGCTGTGAATAGGACCTTAACAGTTGGATGAATGTCTGTGTTTTGGTCTGCCTTTTTGTTTGCTAGGTGCGAGAGGCTAAGATCACTGAGACTAAGATTAACAAGGCGAGAGAGAATTACAGGCCAGCCTCCATTCGAGCAGCTCTGCTCTACTTCATCCTCAATGACCTCAACAAGATCAATCCAATTTACCAGTTTTCCCTCAAGGTACATGGTGATTATGACCGCTGACTGGACACGGATTCACTGGTGGCTCACTTTACCCCCAATTCATTCATTGAGACTTTGAGTTCTCACTGATCTTAAGGGGATGAAACAAGAGGGATATTTGATCAGAGGAGTGATGACTGCCTGACTCCTTCCATTGTCCTTTATTGTGTAGTTTCACCTCTCTCATACTACTATTGTTATTAATGAAAAATAATGGCCCAGAGTTGTTGAGTTGAAACCTTCTTTTTTACTATGTGTGTGTGCATGCAGGCCTTTAGTGTGGTGTTTGACATGGCCATCATGCGTACTGAGCCAGCTGAGGAGGTCAAGCAGAGGGTTAACAACCTGATTGATGAAATCACTTACTCAGTCTTCATGTACACCAACCGCTCACTGTTTGAGAAAGACAAGCTCACATTCACTGCTCAGATTGCCTTCCAGGTATGCCTGGGCCTTGCAGCATGTGTGGTCATTGTGAACTGGACTGTATCACCTGTAAGACATGAGAAGTGCTCCATGTACTGTGCTACATAATGTTGAACTTGCTTGGCCTTTTCAGTGTTGGCAGAGTGTTACTGATGTATTGCCTATGGTATGTTATCAACAGATCCTGGTAATGAAGAAGGAGATTAATCCTGTGGAGTTGGACTTCCTGCTAAGATTTCCTTTCACAGCAGGACTGGGCTCACCCGTGGACTTCCTGTCCAATCAGGCCTGGGGTGGCATCAAGGTGTGTGAAGAGTTTTCAAATGAAAAGTAGCTCAACGACAGAGGTTGTTTTTGAGAGGCAAGTTGAAATGTGACCCCATCTGTTGATTTCCTCAGGCCTTAGCTGAGATGGACGAGTTCAAGAATCTGGACCGGGACATCGAGGGCTCTGCCAAGCGCTGGAAGAAGTTTGTGGAATCGGAGGCTCCAGAGAAGGACAAGTTCCCCCAGGAGTGGAAGAACAAGACAGGCCTGCAGAAACTATGCATGATGAGATGCCTCCGGCCGGACAGGATGTCCTACGCTGTCAAGTAAAGCACCGCCACAACCACACACTTGTAGTCTTCTGGTAGGCACGCAATCTCTTCTTGAACATACACACACGCTTGAACATCACTGCAGGAATTTTGTGGAGGAGAAGCTGGGCACTAAGTATGTGGAAGGGCGCAGCGTGGAGTTTTCCGTGTCCTATCAGGAGAGCAGCTCTGCCACGCCCGTCTTCTTCATCCTCTCGCCGGGAGTGGACCCGCTCAAGGACGTGGAGGCGCTCGGTACTCGCTTTGCGACATACATCTAGTTTCCCCATCGATGATAGTTATGATTACATTACACGTTGAAAGATGAACGATGTCTCATGCAGGTAAGAAGCTTGGCTTCACCTTTGACAACGGGAAGTTCCACAACGTGTCTCTGGGCCAGGGTCAGGAGGTGGTGGCAGAGGCAGCGTTGGACAAGGCTGCTGTGGAAGGACACTGGGTCATTTTGCAGGTGTCTAAAGAGCCACTCCTAACAAACACAGCAATGGCCCAAAACTGTGACGCTTGGACTGGTTGTCCTCTAAAGCATGTGTGTGTGTGTGTGTATTTGTGTGTGTGTGTGTGACCTCAGAACATCCACCTGGTGGCCAAGTGGCTGAGCAGCCTGGACAAGCGTGTGGAGCGTTACAGCATCGGCAGTCATGAAAACTACCGCGTTTACATGAGCGCTGAGCCAGCCCCCACACCTGAGGGCCACATCATCCCACAGGGCCTGCTGGAGAACGCCATCAAGATCACCAACGAACCGCCCACTGGCATGTTTGCCAACCTGCACAAAGCTCTCTGCCTCTTTGACCAGGTGAGCTGCTCCATAGGCGTAAAGAGACAGACGTCATAATTAGAGATATGATAAAAACAACCTGGGAGGGAGAAGCCTGTTCTGTGCAGGGTAGAGTCTCATCTGCCATATTGACTTGGATGGGTGTGGATGGGGAGACAGATGTCTGACAGTGGTGTGGCTGTGTGCTGCCCTCTGCAGGACACGCTGGAGATGTGCTCCAAGGAGTCGGAGTTCAAGGTCATCCTCTTTACTCTGTGTTACTTCCACGCCGTGGTGGCAGAGAGACGCAAGTTTGGCGCGCAGGGATGGAACAGATCATATCCCTTTAACAACGGTGATCTCACCATCTCCATCAATGTGCTCTACAACTACCTGGAGGCCAATAATAAGGTGCACCTTTCATGTTCAGTTGTACAGCACAGATAACAGTTTGTATTAATTAATTTAATACAAACAGCATGTGTTGACCTAGATCAGCAGGGCCATTGATTGATTCACACTGGATTTATCCTTTAATATGTAAATCTGTATTATTTGCAACTAATGGGATGTTCTGAACATTAATACCAGTCTTGCCATGGTTGCATTTCATATATATTAAGGTTATCACAGAGAATATAAAATTCCAAGAGACAATTTTAGCATAGCTGAATGAAATGGATCTCAAAACATTGTCCAAAAGCTCAAGTCATTGGTTGTTGTGTGGGGCAGGTGCCATGGGATGACCTGCGGTACCTGTTTGGAGAGATCATGTATGGAGGCCACATCACTGACGACTGGGACAGGAAACTGTGCAGGACCTACCTGGAGGAGTATGTGAAGCCTGGGATGCTGGACGGAGAGGTGTATCTGGCTCCAGGCTTCCCTGTGCCACCCAACTCCGACTACAAGGTCAGCCCTCCGCTCACAAACAAGGAGCAGCACACAGTACCTTCCTAGATTACAAAACACCATAATTCATGAAACAAAACATTGTTAACACACTAGCTGTAGTCCACTGCCTGAAACTCTAGTCTTGTTTTGTTTCTTTTGTCATGAGGTCCAGAGTTGTGTTGTGTAGGTCATGCGTGTGTGTTGTGTGTCAGGGCTACCACCTGTACATTGATGAGACTCTGCCAGCCGAGAGCCCCTACCTGTATGGGCTGCACCCCAATGCCGAGATCGGCTTCCTCACCATCACCTCTGAGAAGCTCTTCCGCACCATCTTGGAGCTGCAGCCCAAAGAGTCTGATGCTGCAGGGGCTGGAGGATTGTCACGAGAGGAAAAGGTAGCCCTTCGGTCCGCAATGACCTCCTGCCCCTACCTGTGACTTGTGAACTTTTCTCTGTGATTGTACCGAGAACCTGCATCCTCCATCCTAAAATGTGTGGAAAGAACTTGGGAAATACTAGCACCATTCTGGAAAAACAATACTGAAAACTTTACTTGTTTGAAGATGTTTTGGACACTATTTGTTGCTTCACAGTCCCATGTCTTTCTCAGGTGAAGGCCATATTGGACGAGATCCTGGAGAAACTGCCCGAGAGTTTCAACATGGTTGAGATCATAGCCAAGGCAGAGGAGAAGACTCCCTTCATTATTGTGGTGTTCCAGGAGTGCGAGAGAATGAACATCCTGACTAAGGAAATCTCCCGCTCTCTCAAGGACCTCAATCTGGGCTTTAAGGTCTGCATCCAGCACATCCTGGCATCTAGACTCTAGACTCTCCACTTTCTAGTATGAAGCTCTCATGTAAGCAGCAATGAGCAAGGAATCTCTAGAGTGACTGTAAATACAGTAGAGAAGATTATATGAACATTAACATTAAAATAACATTGAAATAAATAAAAACAAAATAGCTTAAGTTGCAAAAGTAATGCCATTTCCAGAATTAAGTGAGGCACTCTTAACTGTGAAGTAAATGGTAATTGCTCTCAGAGGTCATTCAAAAAATGCCTAACTCCTGGTGCACCTATGGTAATGTCTGACATCACTCTTTGGAAGCAAATGGAATAAACACAGTAAAATGTACAAAGAAACAATAAGTCCCTGTCGTTGACTCAAATTCTCAAAAGATCACACATTAGCCCACATGAACATTGCAATTTGGCACCTGGGACCTCATGACTTTGAAGTCAGCCTTATTCTATTTATTTATTTCTGTCCTTTTGAGTAATGAGTATGTTTGTTTTATCAGGGAGAGCTGACAATCACCACAGACATGGAGGACTTGGGTAATGCCCTGTTTTTGGACACAGTGCCTGAGTCCTGGAGCAAACGAGCATACCCGTCACTGCAGGGCCTGGCAGGATGGTACGCAGATCTGCTCCTCAGGATCAAGGTAACAGTAAAACACATGGAGATGCAAGGTCAGTTTCACATACACACATACACAGGGAGTTCCGTATGAGTACCCCTCAATCTCTGCCCTCAGGAGCTGGAAGCGTGGACAGCAGATTTTGCCATGCCCCCGACCGTGTGGTTGGCTGGCTTCTTTAATCCGCAGTCCTTCCTGACAGCCATCATGCAGACCATAGCCCGCAAGAACGAGTGGCCCCTGGACAAGATGTGCCTGTCTGTGGAGGTGACCAAGAAGAACCGGGAGGACATGACCACCCCGCCCCGAGAGGGGGCCTATGTCCACGGCCTGTTCATGGAGGGTAGGTCACACCAGTCTCATTATAGATCCTGCTGAAAGCCACATGATCCCACAGCTGTTTAACTACATGTGGCTTACCTAGAACCAGGAGTTCTTTTAATGTCTTTACTAGTTACACATTAGCATTATGTTAGCAATAGCATTTGTTTTTTTCAGTCGCTAACAAGCATTAAAATACTTTATCTGAACTCTTAACTCTTAAACCTAATTCTTAACAGAAGAAGCAGAACACCTACATCAGACAATTAGCCAAACAATTAGTAAGTATATTTTGTTAACAAAACAGACAATTTCATTTCGTTTCATTCATTATTTCAAATCCATGACTTCATAATCTACATTTACCTACAGTAACCGCCAATTATTTTGTGTGAGTGTTTACAGTGACGTGTGCAATTTCTAAAATGAGTTAGTCATTTTACTTTACATAATGAATGTTCCATAGAAATTCTTCAAGAATTGTTGCAGATGTACAGGCCTACACTTATTCCCAGGTGCCAACATGCTTTTACCCAATTTGTAATCACTTTTTTGAAATTGAATTTGGAGATGGTTTGTCCATTTTTCCTTTTCTGTTGTTTTCCAATTATCTGTTCAGTATTCATCCAAGAATTACAATCTATGTAACCATTGTGCTGCTGTTATTGCCCAACTAAGGGTTTTGTACTGTATTTGAGGTTTTGGGCATTTGATTTCCATTTCTGGCACGCTGTCTAAGCACTTGCAAATAAGACAAAAGATACAAAATTTGGTGTTGGGGTGATCCTGAATGTAAAGACAATGTAAACATGCAAGAATTGCATTTATTGACTGCTTATGCATGCAGTGTGAAAAGAGCAAGAAATGTGTCAACTGTATGGCCAGAACAGGCCGACGGTGTGCAAATTGTATTTAGAGCTTTGAAAACTAGGCTGGCGATCGGACCAAAGTTTGTTAGCGACTGAAAAAAACTGTAAATGGCTCTGTAGTGGTTGAGCGTGTAATAAATGAATGATTATGGGGCTTGAATGGGCTTTCCCAATATTTGGAGGTCCGATATTTTTTCCATCTAGCAAAAAATGAATGACAGCTGTCAACAGCAACAGGTTTGTGCTTCTGATTAACGCATTTTATAGCATTTAGCAACAGAATGTCTAAGATATACCATATTGTGTAAAGTTTATTTCATCAGTTAGCCAGGTAGCCATAAAAGCAAGATTATATGACACTGGCCAGTATCAGACAATTAGTCCATTTGGGGCTGGGCTTATTTTCCAATATTGCCTTACAGACCAATATTATCCCGTACAGTACACAATAGATCACACAATTAAAAGGGTCATCAAACAATCCTTTAATATTATATTTAAAAACCAATGATCCACTGAATCAAAATGCTTTGTGTTATTTTGATACTGATAACACACAAACACAGTTAGCCAGTGTGCATGTCCATAGGCTGTGCACACACACACACACACAAAGATTCTGTTCTGGCTTCTCACAGTCAAATCAAATGTTTCCAGCATGGGCAGCAAGAAGTCCAAGGCTCTACCTGGACTCAGTGCCCATCTCCCCTCCTCTCTCACAGTAGACATCATAAATATTTCATAGTCATTTGTTCTTTCTTAGGGTAAACAGCTCATAGTTTCCAGTATAGACTGTGGCATGTAAGCAACTTAAACAAGAACACTATAGTAACTTGAGAGAGAAAAAGAAGAAGTCTAATCTCATGCTGCATGGCTACTCGCATTTTTACTCCTACACATAGGACACGGACAGAGCTGAGTCATGGAGAGTTAGACTGCAGATGAGAGCTTAAGTGTACATGACCATCACACTGGTGGGTGGGGGGGAAGATCTCAAACAGGGCTAGACACACCACACTGTCCGCCATCTTCCCCCACCATGCAGTCCAGGTAAACATATACGTATGTGTGGGTGTGTGTCTGGTGTCATTGTCGTCGTTTGTCCAGGTGCTCGCTGGGACACCCAGACCAGCGTGATCTGCGACGCGCGTCTGAAGGAGCTGACTCCGGCAATGCCCGTCCTCTTCATCAAGGCCATCCCTGTGGACCGGCAGGAAACGAAGAACGTGTACGAGTGCCCCGTCTACAAGACGCGCATCCGCGGCCCCACCTACATCTGGACCTTCAACCTGAAAACCAAAGAGAAGCCAGCTAAGTGGGTGCTGGCAGCCGTCTGCCTGCTCCTCAGCATCTGAGCAGCTCTGCAATGAGGCGCCCTCTGCTGTTAGACATTAAAATGACCCTCTATGAACAAGGAGCTGGTCGTCCTGTACACTTTATGGATTTCAGAGTTTTAAAATGTCTGGATTATTTATTTACAAAGTTTCCATTTACTATATGAAGCTATTCAAAAGACACCTGATAGTAGTGTTAAGTAAGTGGGGTGGTGGTAGCGTAGTGGTTAAGGAACCTGGCTAGCGTGTAAGTAGCCTGAAAAGTTGTGGGTTCAAATCCCGGCTGCCACCGTTGTGCCCTTGAGCAAGGCACTTAACCCTAAGTTGCTCTAGGGGAGACTGGCCCCTGGTAAATGTAAAATGTAAATGTAAGTACACTGTAGAGTGAGGACAGCCAACGTCGTTATACTACGCCACATGTAGTTCATGCTAAAGTCCATAGGATGGCAGCACTTCAACACAACAGTTGTGTGCACAAGTAAACAAACCAGTGTGATCCAAGAGTGTAGACTAGCCTATGCTCGGCTTATAATTATCTCCTCATAAATCACATCCGCCCCATTATAAATCTCTCTTAAATCAACAGAGGCAGACAAGCAGATAATACCACTGTTGCCATTCAACCCAGACGCATGCAGACTGAGCCACTGTATCTCAAACTGCACCTCATACCAAACTGTAGAATGGAAAGACATTGGAGTAGTGACAAACCTATTGCTAAAATAGGTAGCAATAATAGGTATCATAATACCTATGATTGCTACCTATTGCTACTAATGATACCAACGAGAATGACCCAGAGATATATGTACACACAAGACTTCTCACATCATGTTCTAGTCTCCTTTTTCAGTGTGAAAAGCAATAGAGGACAAGTTGGCCTGATGACATGCTAGCAAGAGGGAAGTAAGCTGAATCCCCCTCCAGATCTAGCTCACACTTAGGAATCTAGCGCGGTCATTTTCAAAGGTGCCTTTAAGCTCAGTAGTACGCTTGAGTAGTACGCTTGGAAAACAGAAAAACTCTTCGAACACCTCTGTTCCTGCCTAACAACATTTTTCCGGTCTAACCACCCTCCCTCACATTTAACATTGGAAAGCTTACTATTACTGTAATGCCTTTAACCATTTCAAAAGGCTGAAATATGTGGTGAATATCCAATCACTTAACCACAATGACAACCGAGATACACAAAGAGCAACCTGAGATTTTTTTCCTTGAAGTACTACAGGGTGTATCTTCTACCCGTCAGCACTGACATGAGGAGAAACTGGTTTAAAATGACAAGAAACTTGCTGGAAAAGAATCAAGTAGCAAGTCATTCATTCAAAATGGCCCCATGTCATTTGGTTGTAGTATGCAACACTGCTCTCTAGTGGGTAGTTTAGAACAAAGAGTGTCATTTCTATTTTTCAGTTTCTAAAGCAAGTGCAGCACATTCCTTTTACTTCATTAAAACCTTTCACCTCACCTGTGGCCAGTGTTTTAGCTATGCCTGCATTTCCCCATTTCATTTTCTCCCATGCATCTACTAACGAGCATTGGCTTGATTCAGCTGTGGAAATCAATCAGCTTGTTACCAGAAATACTGAACACTACCTGCAAGACTAACTTCTAACTTACTGACTTAGCAGGACCTTAGCAAGAAAGAAGACTGCAATTAGCACTAACAGTTAACAGCTGCTGGCGGGAAGGTGGCTACCAGCAAACACTCCCGGCTCCCCCCCAGGCCCTCTGGTTGATCTTAGGGAGTGCCTGTGGGTATGCGGGGGAGCGAAGCTGAGCTGTCCTGTCTGGACCAAGGCAGTCAGTGTGGGGAGCACAGGCCTCCTGCTGTGGTCAGCACTGCTGACTAGGCCTGCCGCTGATGCATGCTGGGACCAACATAGTGAGTCGGCGCATTTCAGTGCCGCCCACAGTCTGGTTTTACTGTTTTCCTGAACCCTCTACACTCATAGCGTGTGTGTGTGTCGGATGGGGGAGGCAGTGAGAGTGTGTGAGGAGTTTTGCCTGTACAAACAGGACGATACGTCAGATTTCGGAGAAATTACGAAGTTCAGACTGCGAGTGACGCACCTGACGTGGACAGAGGGATGCTTTGGGCCCAAGAGCTGCTTTTAGAAGAAGTTCTTGATAAAAGGGGTGACCAGCTTCACCCACAGTTTTACGTAGCGATTGGGCTGCTTGAAGGTGTTGCCTGAGACCTCAGTGGACCTCTGGTACAACATCTCCTGCTCCTGCAAAAAACACAAAGCACATGGAATTAAAAAAGAAACAAAACTTCTTTCAGAGAGCTGAGAATCAATAACATGTTTACCTTCCTCAGAGCTTGAGTGATTGAGCCTAGTCATGGAGCAACCTCAAACAAAGCATAGTGCCAAACTACCAATCTAAACACTGAGCCTGACATTAATGTACTCCACTCCGAGCAGATCAAAGCCAAAGACACACAGCGATGGTGTACATTCACAAGCAACTATTTATGACTTGTCTAACAGAGAACAAAGCAGTCTCAGTGCAAGGTGACTTAACAGTTCTCCACCACCGACTACTCCATACACTCATTGTTCTCCACAAGAGTGCCATGTGACACAACAGGCAACACATGAAGGTCATGGCTAACAAACAATAAGGAACAGATACAAATAAATGTAAGTGCAAAGTCATGCTTAACTAATAACCTGCCAGACAGTGACGGGCAGCGACCAATGTTTATGTCAATTTCCAGGAGTGGTCTCATAAAACTTGATAAGCGTTCCTAAATTAGTACGTCTAAATCGGTGCCGGATTAGACCACGGTTTACAACCTCATTTCTTTCTCCTTGTGTGAGTGCCCGTCCACCTGCCCGCCCCGCCCGCTTGACCCACCTGCTGAAGTTGCGCCTGAAGTTCCTCGTTCTCCGTCACGATGGCAATCTGCGCCTCGAGGTCCCGGTGCACGGAGCGATAGCCGAAGTTTGGCGAGCCAATGAGTGTGAGGCAGGGCCGGTCACTGCCATCCAGGTAGTACCACAGCCCTGCCAAGGAGGGAGACATGGCAGTGAGTCAGAGAGGGTAAGCCTGGGGAAGGCCCAAAGAGGAATGTCCAGGAGGGATTGTTTGATTACTGTTAACTAAGTTAACCAGCTGAATGCACAATTTAGACAGCCTTCTTTAAATAGTTGCTATTTAGACACAAAAAGCAAGCTAGTGTGCCTTTAGGACCCCCCCCCCCCATTACCTCAAACTTAGTCACCTTTCTTAAGTAGAGAAGGAAGCAAGATCACACAAGCACCCAAGAGGGCTAATCTGTTACAGTAGAGAACTCAGGGCCCTGGGTGGGGAAGGTGCTTTCGAAGAAGGACAGTGAGCAAGGCGAGTCGCCCCGGGCACACACACAATAGGGCTTTGTTATCCCAAACTCACTCTGGGTTCCAGCACTGAGTGGGCACAGAGCTCCACCCCACCTCAGCCTTATCTCTCTCTCTCTCTCTCTCTCTCTGTCTTGGCACAAGCAGATTAGTTTCCAATGATCCTACACGCCAAAGCTCCATTTACCCCCCCCCACAAAGCTCCATTCAACATTTACTGGAACAACTATGTAAACAGGCCAAAGCTGACATGTAATGCTGAGAACAAAGTCGGCAAGTGAACCGTGATGGGCTGCGTCTTGGAACAGTCTGACCTGGAGCAGGAAGTTTCAGGAACACAACAGAGTCGGGATCAAGATCACGTTTATGTGGCCAAGTGAGTTACCAGTATCACACAGACACACACACACACACACACACACAGTCACAGAGGGTGTGTTTGAGTGTCCCACACAGTTTTGTGTTAGTGGAGCGTGGTGTTTTGATGATTTCAATGAAATAAATGGAAATTCAAGAAGAGGTTTGGTGCGTGCTTCTGTGATGAACTCATGAAAAGTTTTGGCATGACCTGTCGTATGCGTGTGTGTATGTGTGTGTGAGTAAGTGTGTGTGTGTGTGTGTGTGTGTGTGTGTGAGAGCACCTAATCACCTGATCAAAACTCAGCGAGGCCTTCCCCGTAGCCTGTGGCAATAGCGTGCTTCCTGAAACACCAGTCAGGTATCACGTAAAGGTAAAATGAGGAGAACACCTGGGAAAACACCTGAAAAAACCACCTGAGCCAGCCTGTGGCCAACAATGCACTGCCGCCACTCCCAGCTGGCCTGCATTACCATAAGCGACTCCTGCCGACTCTTTGTAGACAAACGGCGATGACTCATGCGCTTTGTTGAAGTCTTCTCTTTTCCATTTCACCCTCCTTTCTCCATTGCTCTCTCTCTCACCCTCTCTTTCTCTCCCTCTCTTGGCCATGGGTCAGTGTCAGAGGCGCTCTAATGCTCATTGATTGAGTGAACGCTGGGCAGACTCTACCTCTGCCGTCTGTCTCTGTCTCTCTCTCTCCCTCCCTCCCTCCATCCCCCGCTCTCTCTCTCTCTGTCTCTTCCCTGGCTGCTCCTGGCTTTACTAGAAATGACGGCAAGACAAGCCCCTTATCTAATAAGCACTGCATCTCGACAAGAGCGTGGAATTCAATTCTGTGTACCGCATCCATGTGCACAACGTGTGTGTGCTTGTCTTCTACTCTGTGTGTGTGTGTGTGTGTGTGTGTACATGCTGGTGTCCATCTGTGGTCCCGCTGTTTGGTCAAAGCCGTCCTCTGTCCGTGCGACTCTCAGCTTAAGCATATTACCAATGTCACTTCCCTGACTAGAGTGGCCTACATTTCCCAGCCGTGCTTTTAATGACAAAAGGCCTCGAAATAGTCAGCGAGAGCCAGCCTCAAATGGCTTGTGTGTGTTTTTGTGTGTGAGAGAGAGATAGTATGTGTTTGTGTCTGTGGTGGGCAAAAGGGCAGGGTGGGGGGGGGGGGGGGTGTTTTGGGAAGTGTTGGGAAGCGTGATCCCATTATTGATGCAGCAGTGGCCATGGACTAAGCGGAGGCTTGAGGAATGCGAGCGAGACATAGTTCTGGTTAGCAGAGAAAACATCACGAGTGAGTGTGTGATGGCGCTGGCCCTCGCACAGAGGGGAGAGGGGGAGAGAAAGAGAGAGAGAGAGAGAGAGAGACTCGAAGACGCTCCATCAGGAGCGCGCATGCGAGTGAGCGAGCGGCCATGCTTTACTGGCAGGCCTGAGAAATGCCACCTCCCCCATCCCTACCACACACACACACACACACACACACATATATATATATATACACACATGGAATACTCCGTTCCCAGAACTGTCTGCAGAGGTTGAAATCTACTTAGATGCCGCCGCGCTTGGTCAAACAGAACCTTTGTGATGTGGCCAGGTAAACATTGGTATTGCAAATCCCGCCCGCTTTAAGACTGCAAAACCCAGGATGCAGGGATGCCCTCTCCACCCTCCCTGAAAAACAGGCTCCCTCACTGTTTACATTTCCAGATCCTGCATAAACAATGAAAGGGAAGAAAAAAAAGAAAAGAGCTGG
>PYXC01001354.1:332500-512500 GCA_015244755.2 Tenualosa ilisha
AAGCCTAATAAATGCAGTAGGTACAAAGGATCTTTCAGTGGAACAGCCGGGGGTAAAAGGAGCCCGCTGACTCCTAGCACTTCTTCTGAGAAACTATGTAGGGGGTGATCATCTTATGACAGGGTTAGCTTTCTTAGTTTTCAGTAGTCTGGCTTTTTTTTGTTTGTTTTCTCATGATTCTCTGTTCCATGACCGCTTCTAGAGAACTAGGGCTGAGACCAATGATAGAGTCAGCTTTTCTTATCAGCTTATTGATCCTGTTCCCATCCTCCACTGCCAGGCAGCCATCCCAGCACACTACAGCAGACAAAAACAACACTAGAATCCCAGGGTAGAAAGTGTGTGAAATAGGCCTACGAATACTAAAAGACCTGAGTTTCCTAAGGAGGACCAATCCAGGCTGGGATCTTTTCTATGCAGTGCTACTGTGCATCTACCAGTCCTGCTTCCTATGCACATATTCACCTAAGTGAATATAAATAAAACTGAATTGAATTGAATTGAATTAAGTATTATAAACAGAAGACTTTCTCCACAGGCTGCCCCTTAACAAGGATGGGGTTCACTTCAGTTTTCTTCAGTCTAAAATCAATAATAAGCTCTTTTGTCTTCTCAACATTTAAGATGAGCTGTCACACCATTTAACAAGCCTCTTTATCTCTCTATCATGTACCATATGGTCATTATTAGTGATGGAACTGACCAAGGCAGAATCATCTGAAAACGTCTGTAGATGACAAGTGTCACTAGTGTGCCTGCAGTCAGAAGTGTTCAGAGTGAACAGAAAAGGAGAAAGAAGTATCTCCTGTGGTGCCCATATGTCTGTATTAATGGTGGTGGATATGGTACCATGGAGCCTAACTAACTGAGGTCTACATGTGAGGTAGTCATAAATCCATGCTATAGTAGCAGGATTTAAGTTCACATTTACAAGCTTCTTGCAAAGAGAGGTGGCTGTAGGGCCAATTTCAGTTTTATTTAGTAGTAGTGTGTTATAAGCACTGGAGAAATCAAAGAACATTATTCTAAGAGATGCACCAGTACTCTCCAGATGACTATACGCCCTGTGTAGCAGGTACAGACGGGCATCATCAGTACCCACCCCCTCCGTATATATGAGAACTGGGGCGTACGCACGTTTCCTTAAGTGCCCAAGGAGGGTTCTCTCAAAACACTCCATAACATGAGAAGTAAGAGCAATGGGTCTAAAATCTCTGACTGCCTTAACATTTGGCTCTGTGGGCACTGGCACAGCGCACAATGTTTTCCATATAGATGGAATCTCTGAATCACTACTATTAAATCTAAGCCCTGTAACTATGCATCACTGGAAACTCCATCAGGTGCAATGCAGTAGAGACCAGACTAGAGGAAAGAGAACTACAGAGTGGCTTGGCCTCATGAGGGAAATGAGATACATACAACAGCAAACACACAAAGGCCGTCTGTTTGCTTGATCTGGTCCTGTGGATCAAGACATGAGCACAGATCCAGGTGGCCCTACAGGTCTGGTAGTGTATCTAGTCATATTAGGCATCAAGGAGGCAAGTACAGTGAAATCTAAGCATCAGCCTGAATAAGACTAAACACTTCTCATGGACAAGGATTCACACCCAAAGGTTTCCTGTGATCAACATTTAGATTTGGTAAGGCTTTTGAGCAAAAAAACCCACCAAATATTGAGGAAAATGCTTGAAACAGGTGAATATCAAACCTCAACTTCTAACAGCATTGACAGCATAAACTGATTTTGACCGACAGCACAGCATTTCTAAACTAACTCCTCCACCGATGACAAACCAGGCAGGAAATGGAAGAGTGACATCTCAAGGAACCAGAGAAATATGTGATGATGCAAACAAATTACACAATTTGAAGTTCCCTTCAAGTCATTTATCTAGCCATCACCACAGGAGAACACAGCCTATAGGGAAAAATAGCCATTATCCTAAGCACTTGCTGAGCGACATTTTGAGTGCCCATATTCTGCTAAGAAAATCTGCCATTGCCTAAAACACCTTAGTGGTGCTTAGTGTTTACCCTACAGTGTTGCCAAATAACCTGCCCTGTCAATCATCAGCCTTACACCATCTGTTAACACATGCATACACTCACAAACGTGCATCCCACCCACACCCACACCGACCAACTGTTTAACGTGTCATGATGACCAACACACCCTTCAACAGAAACAGATTGGAATCATGTGGTGCAGATGCACGTGTACATGAGCTGTTTGCAGTGAAACAGCAAACAGGAGTTCCCCAGTCATGTGTGTGTGTGTGTGTGTGTGTGTGTGTGTACCCTGTGCATACCCGCTGATGATGAGACTATTGTCAAACAGGTAGGCCTTGATGTGCTGGACACCGATGGTCTCGTTGAAGCGCTCAGGCACCAGCAGCCGGAGCAGGCCGCGCAGATCAGGCGTGTGGTAGAGAGACACGCGCACCTGAGCAGGGAAGCGCTGCAGCAAGGGCAGCAGCATGGTCCGGGAGTTATTCTTACCTACACACACACACACACACACAGACACACACACACACACACACAAGCTGTCAGCCATCAGTATTCAAATCAATACATTCCAACCCCCCCACCCTCCTCTTCCAGACACACCCTCAAGCAGTACCACCATTGGCTCAGCTGCCATTTTCCATATTTAGCATGTCATATTTCTAGTAAGTCGTCACACATGGACACACCTGGCTTGACACAACACAGCAGATAAGGTTCACACACCAACACGAAGCAATTAGAGCAGAATCATTACACAGGCATTCATGATTATTTACCAGAGCCCTTTTCCTCTTCACACCCACTCTGTGTTTTTTCACCTCACACACACACACACACACAATACGCCATCTGTCTCGTCCACAAACAAACAAACTCACACACACACACATCACACACACACACACACACAGGCAGGAATGGGTGTGTCGTACCAGTGCGTGGCACCATGCCACACCACGTGCTGATATTGATTTATGTCCTCTTTATTTGGGGTTCCATTGACATTTCCCTCTCCTCCTCCCCACACACCTTTTACAAAAAGTCCCATTTATTCCAATAGCACCATGACATTGCAAATGAGGAGTTGTGCCCACTGATGAGGAAGAGGGGAATTTATTCTGTTTTCCCTGCAGTGATGTCTTATCAGGGGCAGGTTTGAACTTCCACTTCCTGTTCCTGATGAGAGTGATACAATCTATAGAAGCACGCTGTCTGAGTGTGATTTGTGTGTGTGTGTGTGTTTGAGGAAGCTAGACACAAAAACAGTCAAACTAAAACATGATAAAAAAACACAAACACACACTTTTCTGAGTGCCAACAATATGATACGTTTTTTTTTTTGTCTTTGTTGATATCCATATGTATGGCTGCTATGACGATTTAATTTCCTTTTGGGGATGATTAGTTATCCATCTATCTGTCTGTTCGTCTAATATAAACATTTAGATCCAATTTCTGGCTTCAAAAATTCAAAGCATACATCCAAAAAAATAATATGCATGTGTTAATGAAATGAAAGATGATTCAGCAATTTTAAGTTAAGTTATTTTCTGTATGCAAATAAAGCTCAATTGCAGTGAACTAAAGGAAGGAAGGAAGTGAGAGAGAGAGGGGGACATGAGGGAGAGAGAAAGAGAGAACATACAAGTCACTTTCAGCGAGAAACAGAGAAATGAACAGTAAGAGCCTCAGAGGAGTAAAGAGTAATATCAGACACCAACACAGGGTACTGACACCATGTTGACAGAAAACTAGGGGGCTTTCACATAGTTCAAATGAGTCTCAGAGTGAAATACCACTGAAAACAGACTTCTGTACACACTCCAGACACACCTCCCAGTCACAGAGCAACAAGGTGGTTTCTGCAATTCTATTGAAATACTTGCACATACAAGCACAAACAACTTGGTAATGGATTGACAAGTCAATTGTAAGCACCGTCTTCCTCGTAAAATGCCCCCATCTAACCAGGCGTGTGGGTGTGGTCATGCATGCACACACTCTCACATGGACGCCTCACTGTTGACACACGCTGGGGAGAATCAGTCCTCTAGTCACCATGAGCCCTGTGGTGCCGGGTGCTGTGCTGCGCTAATGCTCTCCCAGCACTCACTGAGCCAGGGCTCCTACTGACCTCTGGAGCCGCGCGTGTAGTCCAGCAGCATGGACACTTTGAGGTCGGGGCTGCCGCCTTGGCTCTGCGAACGCTCCAGGGCCTCCTCCATGCAATCCACCTGAGGGCCAGACAGAGGAGACAAAACACTGGGTCAGACTGGTGATTCAGAGAGACACAGAGAGAGAGAGAATGAGAGAGAGACAGAGAGAGTGAAAGAGAGGGGGAGATTCTATACATCAAACATTTTCATCCTTTTTTTTTATTATTATTGCTGTGTTGTTATTGTTCTGCTGTGATATACTGTACACTTGTAACTATATGTCCACACACAGACACCTAGGTGTTTCATTCCATGCTTACTTTACTTTTAGTTTGGATGATCGCTACGCTTTGCTTTGCTTCGCTTCGGAGATCACTTCGCAATGTCATGTTGAATTTGAATTTCAGAGAGAGAGACGGAGAGAGAGCAGGAGTCTGGTGGGGCCTCTGAAGCCTATGCTATGTTGGGGGGGTTCTCACCAGATCCTGCTCCAGGGGTCCTGTGCCCAGATACAGGGATGCCATCACAACTCGACGCTTAGCTGTCTTGATTCGTGCCTGGAAGAAAAGAAGCAAGTAGAATCACAAAAATAATGCAAATACACATCATCTACTTCCACACACACTCTACATCACAAATCACACACTCTACATCATTACCAGTTTTAAAGTCTCAACATCCCTAGAAAAACCATGAACCTTACAGATGTTTTTATCCAAAGTGAACAGCAGTGTTGTTCCAGTACTGAGTTAATTTGTGCACCCACTGGGTTTAAACTAACCTAACCTAAGGGCTGTTAGCACCCTGCTCAACCAGTTCAGATACAGAACCAACATTTCCAAACAACCAGGAATCTATACAACAAGTCGAAATACTACTAATATTAGTATCAGAACCAGTGTCAAGTATTTGTTTTCACATTTCTTAGTATTGCAGGGATTGGATCTACTCAGAAAGCAACAGGCTATTTAACCTCCATTTTCATACTTGCATGGCCAGGAGGCTTCTTTAAATTGCCTGATGAGAGGCTTCCCTGCAGAATGTCCTCTCTTCCCGTCAATACACACACGCACGCACGCATGCACGCACGCACGCACGCGCACACACACACACACACACACACACACACACACTTGTGTGCAAGTAGATTTGAATGAGATGAATGCAAGATGAGTTGCTGGGTGTGTGTGTTTGTAGGTGTGTGTGTGTGAGGACAGGGCTACTTACCAGAAAATTGTTACAGGTATCAAATAACAGCCCTAATTCCAGCACAGCACTGCAGAGGTTGCTTGTGTCAACTGCACAGTTCCTCCCTTCTCTCTAAAAACCTCTACTATACAATGACTGTGCTTGCAGAAAAAACAGAATGAGACAGTACTGTTGAACTGCTGACAGTTCAAGTCATCCTCTTATATCCACAAGGATACGTCCCACTTTTTTTTCGAAATGAGCACAAGGTCCTGATCTATATCTGCCTATTCAGGGCTATACACTTAATGTCAAGTACAGAACCATCCATCAAAGCACCAGCAAAGGAAGTTGTTTATTTTAGGGGCAGAGACATGTAGGTAAGATGATCATAACAAGCCACAAGGAAAGCCGGTAACAAACAAAAAGTTCCTCCCAGAGGTAGGTATATCCTTCTTCCCAGACAAAAAGAGCACCCCACCTCTTACCTTACTCTTCCAGCACACACGCACGCACGCACGCACGCACGCACGCACGCACACACACACACACACACACACACACACACACACACACACACAAAGGAAGGAGAACAGAACAGAACACGGCCATAATAATATGTGGGAAGAAGTTCTGAGAGGGTGCTGCTCTTCACATGTTACCAGCACCCTGGAATCTTGGCATGGCTCCACAACAGTAAATCAGTGTGACAGAATGGCAGAATGACAACACATGATTAACACTGTGGCCTCCAAAGAACCACACAACAGGCTTTTGCACAAGATTAAAAAGGAGAGTGGATGTGTAGTCTCCTTGTAATTTTACACAAACCAACACATACACACATACCTTCATGACCTGGTAAAACTCTTCAGGCGAGTGCAGGATGTGCACATGGGTGCCGGGCACTCTGAAAGCAGGCACGTCATCGGCCATCCAGCGGAAGCGTGAGTGCAGACCCTCCACACCTGTGGAGCTGGGCGGCCGCGAGGGGGGCACCGGGACCAGCTCGGCCTCCGCCAGCAGGGGAGCCAGCAGGAGCAGTGAAGAACTGAGAGAGAGGGAGAGAAATACATATTATATATATATATATACACAAAAGTTAAAAAGGGAATGTGAGAATAAGCAAAAGAAGAATGAAAGACTAAATACAATCATAGCAAAAACTACGAAAAAAGTGGAAAAATAAATACATAAATACATCCTCCATGTTGGCACACAGGTGCAGTTGTATGTGAGTGGAGTACTACAAAAGCCACCCTCTATTCCTGTGATAGTCGTGGGAGCCTGAAAAAGCTGGGCAAACAACATGCTGGCCTTTTGTAATAATCTACAAGGATCATAAGGATCCCAGTGGCCTGACTCTGGATATAGACCATGGAATAAAAAGGGCCTTCCAAAAACATCTTGTTTGAGAACTTCAGGGGGAGGTTCAATAAGAGTTCAAAAATTTGCTTTCACAGTTCCAGTAAGAGCTTTGTTTTTCCTCAAAGGTCTAGAATTTTCAGCTGTGTGCTCCAGCACGCTGAGCAGAGCATGGGCAAGTGTCCTATGGGCCACCCACTGCTGAGCAGCACAGTCACGGTCAAGTTTGTCAAATTGTCACATTGTCAGGTTAGGCATATTATAGTGCCTGATGCATTTTGCCAAGTAAGAACAGTACTAAGTAATAAAAAAACACAACTAGAATACATTTCTTTGTTTTTGTATATTTTTCCAAAAGCTTTATTAGGATTGTTAAATGTATAACTTAGAAGTATACTAGATTTTGCTCATGTACAACAGTAACACAGCCTCTGTGTTATGCATTCATTTCTGTGTACCCAGTAAACTATTCCATCTGGAGCTACGAGCAGGTGGACTGCAATACACATTCCATTGCACAAAGTTCAAAACATTAAGTTATTTACAAAGCAGTTAGTTGTGAACATCAACCAAGCAGTTGTTATTAGTTTTGGAAACTGGGTCAGAAAAATAGTGTGAAGCGCTACAATAAACCAATGTTAAGCAACTTCCCTCGAACTTTTATATGTCAATATGCCCTGTGCAATTTAAGTGTGACCCAATTACCCATCATAAACCAGCCTAGTGAAAGATGTTCCATTCAATAACTTTATTTTTCATTGCTGAATAGGTCCAGAGGGAAGAGACAGCACCTCAGAAAATGACTGATGTGTGCATGTGTGCAACAGTCATACCATACTTCTCCAGAAACTGAAAGAGATTCTGAGAAGGACTAAACAAAAGACATAGCTGAGAAAGGCATTTAAAAGTGACTCATGCTTGCAAAGAGAGCTTTCCGCATGTGGAAATAAGGACTTCTCATCCTCTTTTCAGTGACTAACAAGACAATTACAGGAACCTCTTACAAAAGCCTGATTTCAGTCATGAAGCAGAGAGGTGCTATCCGGTGTCTCCCAGTCACTGACATAGTCCTAAGCGCTTTGAGCAATCCCCTTGCAACACATCACGATTGGGTAATATTAATGAGCATGTAGGCAAGAGCCCCAGAAGCTGAATAATGGCACCAGGAGGAAGCAAACTATTTCCACTGCAACCACTTCCATCCACCAAGGCTTAGCAAATACTAACAGGAATGGCCATCTTTCAAAATGCATCTGGAATGGTCTGGTTTCAGGGTGATTTTAATATATTGTGAAAATGAATGTATCTGGCTCAGTTAAGGGAAGGAGGTATAGGCAGAGTCTAGGCACCACTTGTGTAGAGTTTTCTGCCGGTGTTCACATTGACTGTAAATCTCTACTTGGCTAATCTTGGTTCTTTACTGTTAAGATATAGCACACAATCATTGAAGGACCCACGTGCCTTTGCCTTTTTCCCTGGAATAAAATGTTTTATGGTCATAATTTACCCATAGATGATGACATTGAGTACAAGCTCAAAACACTTTTCGCTCAAAACAGACTTTTCGAGAGGTCAATGGAGAAAATGTATGTACTTCCGACATCAAAGGCCACATCTGATGGGGAAGAACTGTTGCTCCATTAAAATATAAAACAGAACATATAAATATTTAGGCCAAAATACACGTTCCAAAAAAATTTGCATTTGTTGACATTTGTACATAACAGAGATGTTCATAAATCTGACGATCTTCAGTCTTTTTTGCAAGTCAAGTCTCAAGTCTAAAGTCCAAGTCATGTCTGATATCTTTGGTCACAAGTCCAAGTGAATCTCTGCCTGTTTTATTGCATTTTAATGACTTTCGATAGAATATCTTGATTTTGCATTTGTTATGGTTAATGTATCATGACTACGCCTGGTATTTTTTTTATTCTGGCAACACTCCTTATCTTTTAGCAATACTTTAAGTCTTCTGTAAAGTTAACACAGCCATGAATGGCTAAGCAGCTGCAGATGTACTAAGCACATGCAGCTTTTTTACATTCTGCTGTTGCTGCAAGTGTGCGTGCACAGTTACATGGTAATAAGGAAGAAAGTTAGTCTACATTCAGCTTGAGAAATATTTTTAATGTGTTAAATAATGAATAAATGTAGAGAGTTCAATAGTTCTAAAAAATCAAGTCCTACTCAAGTCCGAAATCAAATCTCAAGTCAAGTCTCAAGTTGAGTCTCTGTGTGTGCAACTCAAGTGTGACTCGAGTCCAAGCCTCAGACCTGAGGCATCCATGCCAATCCTCGCTACAAGTAAATATGAGTGGCCACCATAGCACGATTTATTATGTTTCATACCACAGTCTCTGTCCAATATGGCAAAACAGGTTGAGAGATTTGGCAATGCAAAAGGGACAGAAAACTAAAAAGGTGTTTTAGGCTTAGTTAAGTCATTAGGTTTGTCATTTGGCGAGTAGCAATTTACAGACTTGTACTTATTTGCAACGCACTGCAAATCATTACAAACCTGTATATGGTTTCCTTTCAAATAGACAGGCAAAGAATTGACGGATCAGGGACATATGAGAATAAAAGGCGTCCTTCTCCACTGACTTAAGGTCACACATGGCACTAGGAAACAAGTTCAAGAAGCGTTTACTACAGGTCTGGCATGCGTTTCCCAAGACCATAGTTTCTAGTTAGCGTTAGCAACTTTGTTGGTTGGCAATGGGAAATTATAGTGCCACTAGTTGCTTACTTAGTTAGCAACTATGGTTTTGGGAAACGTACCATTGTATAGTAAACCGAGTTAGGTTTCTATATCATGTTAAGACACGATGCAGGAATTCAGTAATCAAGGAACATAAGTTACAGACATACATCGTCTACTGACTCCGGTGACATCCAACATCTAAACCTGAACTCGACACTGCCAGCACGACTTTGACTTTGTTATAACATACAGTGCACTACCACCATCTTTGCTTACCCACATTGTATAACCTATGGCTAGTCAGCTAAGATCAATGTGCTGTTAATGCTGTTAATACTGTTAATTACGGCGTTACGTACAAGAGTATGGGCGACGCCTCAATGACATAGTATAGACAGTTCACATGAGTGCTTGCAGAATAGTGTGCAAAACAAAAGCAAACATGCGCGTACACAATCTTACCCAACTAGCTCCATAGCTAACGCAAGTTCGATAACATGCTAGTTAGCTATCTAGCAAATACGCAGATAATTGAAGACCTTAAAAATAAAATTTCTATTTTTCAGCATTAGTAAATGTCCATCTAATTTACCCTCTTCTGCGGTCATGTGTTCGGAAAAATTTATCCGAAATCCTAGTGAAAACCCCTGAAAGAGCCGGCGTGTACACAGAGTACACAAGTCTTCTCCATGACATGGGGGCCGCCATATTTGTCCAAGAGTTCCAGTAACAGTAACTTTTAACATGTCAAAGGTAACATTGTTTCTGATGTCGATGCAACCTTCAATTTGCAGCAGTACCCAATAACAGACTAGGTTATCGCCCAACTCTGAGTAACGACGCGATTTGTTTTATTGAGTTCTACAAGCGTATAACCAAAAATCTCATACCCTTGGCGTGACCTAATATTAATAAATAGCCTAGCCAAGGCTACTAATTGTACAGTATGAAACATAAAGGATTTAAATGGTGTAAGCTATATTCGTACACATTTAGCCTATGATATAATTTAGGATAGTAAATTATTACTTGCTCAGACTATAGGAAACCAAATATAATGCCATATGATTTATAGCTCTCGTGTTTTGAATGTTGATGAGTGTTTCTACATTTGTTGAAAATGTTAAGGATCCACAAGTAATGAGGTTAAGAGAATTTAGGCTATGTGAAGACACGTGGAAGGGCGCCGAGACGCTGAGAAATACTGTACAATCCCTTCATTTAAAAATTACTTGCTCAGACCATAGGAAACCAAATATAATGCCATGTGATTCATAGCTCTCGTGTTTTGAATGTTGATGAGACTTTCTGCATTTGTTGAAAATGTTAAGGATCCACAACTAATGAGGTTAAGAGAATTTAGGCTATGTGAACACACGTGGAAGGGCGCTGAGAAATACTGTACAATCCCTTCATTTAAAAAAATCGAATTAAAAATCACGTCGTTTCCATTTCCCAGTCACTGAAAAATGTGATAGGCGGCCCTGCACTAGGCCCACTGTGCACGTTTACGAGCCAATGTTGAGGATGAGATGCTGTACTGTTTCTGTCCCTTGGAGGGCGTGCCAAACTGTCAGGATCGATGCAGATGAAATAAATTGAAATAATCTTCTGGCAATTAATGAAACGTGTTTATTTAGGACATTCAAATAGGCTGCATTTGTATAGCACTTTATCATTTTAAACCACACTGAACAAAACTAGAACATTTATGGATATTCTGGTTTAATATTGTTTGTCACCCATGTACGTGTTTTCTCATTTAATTTATCTGCAAATTTGCATCTGTTTGCTTGCACAAATGATTTCCTAATCCCGGGCTATCTCTTCGTTTTTATGCAAGGACGGAACTTTTAACTTTTTCACCTTGCACTAGCTAACCGATGGGGGGAGGGGAGGACGTCTGAGAATACCAGGAATCGTAAAAAAAGGTCATACTGCTTATTTATTGGCAATCTGCCAAAAGCAGAGCTTGTGTGTGTGTGTGTGTGTGTGTGTGTGAGTGTGTAGCTTCCAGTAAGCTGGAGGAGTAGGAGGAGCCATTTACAAATATCAGCAGTGGCTGGACAATTGGGGCAGTACTTCTACTACCTCTTGCCGAAGAGAGGCGTTTTTTCTAGTCTCCTGACGGACAAACATCTCACATCGCTGTCCCCTCCGTCCTCAAGTTTTTTTTTTTAAATTAAAAACACATAGGCCTATCTAAAGGACATAAAACAGGAAAACTACAAGATCCAGTCAGCGGACTCGCTGAAGGTAATAGTCCCTTCTGTTGTCATGCTAATAGGCTCTATTTTGGATAGGCTACTTTGCCTTGTGTGTTTTTAGTCTACACATTTTTTCGTGTGAGCTTTTAGGCTATTCTATTAATACAGTAGTGCAATACTGTAGCTTAATAAATAAGCTTATACCGCAGGCAGTTATTCTGGTGTCCTTAAATGTTAAGCTGTAGGCTATGCTGTATTTTCCAGTGCGATCGCCCCAGGAAAAGTGTTTTCCTTTAGAAATACAAGATGCCTTGGTCCAAATACGCCGGGTTCTTTCCGCTTTGCTTAGCGGTATCCTATTCAAATAGGGAAAGACAAGATGTAGCCTATGCAACTGACAGTGTAACACGAGAATAGCAAGGTTTGACTTGAATGAGGAATTAGGCTGTTGGGAAAGAGCAGGAGGACCTCATTCATAATAACCTGTTTTCTAAAAGCCTGCGCGCGATCGAAGGGGCTATCAAGTTCGCGTGTGTAAATCGCAGCAAAGCAGTTAGTTTGCGCCAAAAATAAAGTTGCGATTACATCTCCGTTATATCTGTGACTGAAAATTGCATTGCTGAGAGATTTTGTCCGCGTAGACCACCGAAACTTGTTTGGAGTCTAGTCTCGTCTCGTCTCTTGTTTGAGGGGTGTAGTAGAGCTCCTAGAACAATAAAGAATGCGACATATCCACTTACAAACAGCATTTTGCCTACATCACTTTTCTGTTCATTTGCCCTATTGTTTAATGTTTCCTCCTGAGAAGTGCTATGGGACCAGCTGTGTATGCATTCAATTATCCTTAAAATTCTTTCTCTGTCTCCCTGTGTTTTTAATTGCAGCTACTTTCCACAACAGTTTGAGACCTCATCATTTCTTAATGTCCACGAGCATCGGGTGCAGAGTGGTGCGTGTGAGTGCTTTGCAATTTTGCAGGCTCACCCTCCTTTCCGCTGCCTTTTGCCACCCTGTGCCGCCCCTCGCCTCGACCTCCTCCCCCCCAGCGGCGCGCCCCTGGAGGTCGGGCTGCTGAGGGCGCCGGCAGAGCGCCATGGTAACCCACAGCAGGTTTGACTCCTTCCCCGTGATGAGCAGCAGTCCTGTGGAGTGTGGCCGGCGGCTGCCGCACCCTCGTCACCGCTACAAGACCTTCAGCTCGCGCCTGCAGTATCAACTGGTGCTTACTGCCGTGCGCAAGCTTCAGGAGAGCGGCTTCTACTGGAGCGCCATGGGGGGCAAGGAGGCCAGCTCACTCCTGAACGCCGAGCCAGCTGGCACCTTCCTGGTGCGTGACAGCTCCGACCATCGCCACTTCTTCACGCTCAGTGTCAAGACGGCCACGGGCACCAAGAACCTGCGCATCCAGTGCGACGCCTGCTCCTTCTACCTGCAGACGGACCCGCGTGATGCCCAGAAGGTGCCCCACTTCGACTGCGTGCTCAAGCTCATCCACCACTACATGCCCAGCACCACCAGTGGCAGCAGCGCTGACAGCTCCTCAGCAGTGACTGGCAGCTGCAGCGGTAGCAGTGGCGAGAGCGGCTCCTCGGCCGCAGGGGATTGTGGGAAGGGGTTGGCAGACAGAGCTGGGGGGAGCACATATTTCATCTACTCGGGCGGTGAGAAGGTGCCCCTGGAACTGCTGCGGCCACTCACCTGCAGCATGTCCACGCTGCAGCATCTGTGCCGCAAGACTGTCAACGGACACCTGGACATGTCCGCAAAGCGGGACCAGCTCCCCCAGACCCTCCAGGAGTTCCTTGAGGAGTATGATGCACCCATCTGACCTTTGACCCCTTACACATGCACACACAAACACAGTGGTCCCCCCCCACCCCCCCAACTTTTCTCTTCAAGAGAACAGGAACCACATGAACCTCAAGGGCCTCCTCACATGCTTCGGACTTTGCGTTTGAGAGAGAGGCATCTTGGGATTTGTGGACATTCGCTGTTTGGCGGGCAGGGGGTTGGTCAGAAAATGTGCCCAGTCAGAAATGACCAGTCACAGGCCGAGAGACAGTGAGAGAGAAAGCGAGAGAGAGGGAGAGCAAAGGATGCTGGGAGTCCCAGCCATGTGAAGGAGGCGCTAACACCAGGCTTGGTTTTAGCCATTTTTACAAGTTCTCTGTGTGTCCGTCAGTATTGTGGGCTGGCCACCGGCCCAACTGTGCCTTTGAGACTGTGCGTGAAAAAGAGGAATAGAAAGAAATGGTTTTGGCCTTGGAATGGACAGCACAAAAAGAAGTATTCCTATGGAATGTGGCGCAGAGGCCTTCAGGCTGACAGTTGACCAGCTCTGGACAGGAAAATACAAAAACACAAGAGTGAACAATTGCCATTTTTAAGTCCTTAGGTTTCCTACTTTTTTCCCTCTTACTTGCCTTCAGATGAAGAGAGCTTCGTCTTGTTGAAGATTTTTCCAGATGACGAATGACGTCGGTCACGTTTGCGCAGTGGACTACTCTTGGCGTGGTGTGCGAGTCACGGAGTTAAGTTTGCTGCTAGGGCTTCTCCCCAGCCCTCACTGTCTATCAGGAGAAGCTCTCTCACTTTGCTTTATCCTGGTTGACAATTGGACTTCTCCACGAAAGAGTTTGGCTCTCTATGTGTGTCAGAGACTGTGTGTATGTGTATGTCTGTCTGTGTCTGTGTGTGTGTGTGTGTGTGTGTGTGTGTGGAGAAGGGCCCTGGCGGTGACTGCATGACGTTCACATTTCCACAGCTGCTTGCCAAGCGGAGCAACCGCCTGGATAAGTGGGGGTGGGGGAGGGGGTGGTCAGGCAGACAGGCGGGCGGGCGGGTGGATTTGGACGGAGGAGGGTTGGCTCTGTGAGGCACCCACCCTCCCCACCATCTACTCACAGCTAGAGAGCACACTTAGCCTCACCTTTAGTCTCCATCTGCCTCTCATTCTCTCCCTCCTTTACTGTCTCTCTCTCCCCTACACCTCAGCATCCATCTTTTGGTTAGAGAACGCTACCAGCCTCTCACTTAGCACTCTCTCTCTTTCCCTCTCACACTTCTTTCCCTCCCTCCCTCCCTCTCTATCTCTCTCTCTCTCTCCCTTCTGCTCTCTCTCACTTCTGCTCTCTGTAGACATGAGTTTGAAAATGGCTCTTAAGAAGAAACCCAGTGGTGTTACTTGGAGGAAATTCTTGCCATGGGCCAAAACAAATGATTACTTCCTCTCTGGCCCGAAAAGCAGAGTAAATATTTAAAATGCGTCAGCAGTGGCAATGCAGCAGGAACCGCGAGGGCCAAGTCCACAGACGTATACTGTGAAATCTTAGCCAAGCACAGTATGCAAAAGAAAATCCTTAACATACTGTTCTGGATCCTGACATGGAGGCCGACATGCCTCTTAAATAATCAAGAGACAAGGCAGGTCTCTTTCCTCAGACAAGGCTTAGAAACGCAAAAGTAGAACGAGAACACCAGTCACACGTGCAGAGTGTCCAATCCCTCATCACAACAATAACGACATGTGTTTTGTTTTGTTTTTTTCTTTGTTTTGTTTTGTCTTGGGGGTTTTTTGTGCGAGCAGAACGTGTGGTCTGCTGTCAACATGAATGTATTCCTCGTAGTCTATATAAGGGCTTTTGCCACCACTTGTAGTTTTCTAGAGTTGTTTTTTTTGTTGTTGTTGTTTTTTGTTTGTTTGGGGGTTTTTTTGTACTTTTTGTCAAATTAAGATGATGCATACATGTGTCACAACCAACCAGACAACATGTTTTCTATCCTCTTGTCTTTTATAAAGATCTCACCCATCTTAACGGTGCAGTCGGATGACTGACAGTGCAAACAGAAGCATTACATACTGAAATGCAGACAGAAACTTTGCACATATTTATATTTATAAGATATTTCAATAATTTATATTAAAGAGCACTATTTTTACAAAATGTATCTCTTTGTGCATGAGTTTTCTTGCGTGAGATTCTGTGGAAAGATACTACTGTGGAAAGTAATGCTTCATGTTGAACTCAGTCCTACACACACATACACACATACAGAAACATATTCAGACATTTCCAAATGTGTTTGTCTGTGACAGTTGGCTTTCTAAGAATGCCAAAGCGATGACTGAAGGCAGGTTGTGTGCATGTCGCTTACGTCTGTCCCTTTGCGGTTGCACCCGTGTGTGTGTGTGTGTGTATGTGTGCACGCACACTGTTTCCTGTGTATACCTGTTGCTGCAGCACCTACATGAACACACTCTGACTTGCTCTTTCTCACACACACTCAACAAGGCGGCCTTTTCCCCTTATGACTTGTTTGTCTGCCAATACAACCTCCTCTGCATCTGAATTTGCGTTTGAATTTGCATTTGAATTTGCTTTACCTTTAGGCATTTTAACCAGAAGGCTTCTGGCCTCTGTGAAATTCTTTGTTAGTGGCTCAGACTGTAGATTTACAGTAAGCAAACACCCTCCACATGAAAGCTAACAATCTGGTGTCATGCCAGTATGCAATTGGCAGACATCTACTTGAACACTATCCCCCAGAGGAAAGACAGGTGCATGTCTCTGCAGTGGAGTTTGCATGCAGCAAGGTCAAAAGTGTACTATTGGTGTAATGCACATCAGTGTTGCTGGAGTGTTAACACTTTTCAGTGTCACTTTATCCAGTGACAGCATCTTCAGAGGCATGCTCAGGAACATACTCTTGAAATGCCCGCTGTCCACTGAACAAAATCACACTGACCTCAGATTGCACTTGACCGAACTGAAGGGATCCAAGACTTTCACCAAATGTTAAATAATTGATACACTTGCCTGACCCGTATCAGGTGACTCTGACCCAACCTTCAGCCAATAATGGTAACATAAGTGGCCATTGTTTATGCCAGGTCCCACTTTAGTCAGTCATCTTTCCATCTGTGCAGAAGACAATGGGCTGAATGATCTAAAGTTACAGTACAGTATAGGTAGGCTGCAATAAGGGTTAAGGCCTGAGCTTATGTCACTAAAACTACTTACTTCATCTGTGCAGAATGGAGAGCATTTAGCTTTGCATCTAGGCAGTCATCGAAGGCTGATCTCAGAGTATAAAAATGTCTAAAATATCAGCTAGGGCAGCACAGGTAAAGTATTCATACTGGTAAGTGTGTGTGTGTGAGAGAGAGAGAGAGAGAGGGAGAGAAGAAGAGGGGGGCTTAGGAGGCAAAATCCAGCTGGCTTGAATTATGAGAAATGTCTCTGGACTGTAGAGTTCACCCACACCCACCCATCAAACACACACACACACACACACACACACACACAAATATCCTTCGTTTATCCTCAAATTCATCTCTTGGTGTGTTCCCTCCGCACACCATGTTTGGGAAGTCTCCTCCTATCGCTCCCCTCCTCTTTACCCTCTGAAGAGAGGGGAGGAGGGAGGGAAAAAACTCTTCTCATATCAAAACAAAAGCTCAATATGGATGGAGGTCTGTGCCACTTTCTCTGCCACTCACACATACACACACACAAAAAATTGCAAACATAAACACTCTCTCTCTCACACACACATACACACACACACACACAAACACAAAGAAACACACACTCATTCTCTGTGTGGAGAGCCCATGCCCCTTTCACTGGGAGACCGAGGCAACACCCGCTGCTCACAAAAGCTCTGAACAAAGAGTTCCCAGAAGCCTCTGGCCATCCCGACATAGCCCTCCCACTGCAGCATTTTTATGGTTTGTTTTTGTGTACAGTAAATACATCTCACACACACACACACACACACACACACACACACACAGGACAGACCAGTGTGGGGCCACACCAAAAGCTGAGCAGGATGTTTATGTAGCCTTTCACACACACACATACACACACAGAGAGAGAGAGAGAGAGAGAGCTTTCTCACTCATAAATTGTTCAAATTTGTGTGTGTTTGTATGCGCGTGCATAAATCATGGATTAGAAACCTAATTTTTTAGCATACTTTTTACATTTTATTGTACATATCCATGACTTTATATATTCAAACATATAGTTTGTAATACTATAAAACTATATAATTTTGCAGAATTTCTCTCCTCCCCTTCTCAATGATACAGATGCATATACTCTATGTATTGGTACATTTGGTATACATATGTTTCCATGTGTGTGTTCATGCTTACGTGTGTATGAGGAGGGAGGCAAAGTACTAAACTCACTGCACTGTGTTTGCAAGGAGTAATAAGACTCCTGTGTGTGTGTGTGTGTGTGTGCACGTGCGTGTGTGTGTGTGTGTGTGTGTGTGTGTGTGTGTGTGTGTGCATGTGTATAGGTCTGGTCGTGCTGGGAACTGGTCCAGGCCTCTCGTGTGTCTGCCTCATATTGTGGTCTACTTAACAGGAAAGGAATGTGGTGAGGACTCCATGCGTCTTACCATACTGAAGGACAGATTGAGGACCAGGGAGGGCTCTCTCTCTCTCTCTCTCTCTCTGTGTGTGTGTGTGTGTGTGTATGTGTGTGTGCGTACAAATGCATTTGTGTGTGTGGTTTCTGCTGTTTCATTATGTGTGTGTGTGTGTGTGTGTGTGTGTGTGTGTGTGTATGTGTGTAGGGAAGATGCACAGAAAGTGTTTATGTGTATGTTTTTCTGAAACAGATGCCTCTCAGCCAAAATGCAGACCACAAAGCATTCTGTAAAGGATGAAGTGTGAGTACATTGGTATTTGTTCACTCTCACTTGCGTATTTCACTGTTTGTGTGTGCATGTGGCGTGTGTGTGTGTTGGAGTGGGTGCGTGTGTGTGTGTGTGAGTGTGTGAGAGAGAGGGAGTGAGAGAGAGGAGAGGGTGAAAGAGAGAGAGAGAGAGAGATTGTGGGTGCATGACCATGCCAATAGGAACCTCTTGGCACCCATCCTAAATAGTGACTGTAGAAGTCCAGCATCAGACAAGGAGCTTGTGGATCATATCCAGATGAAGATAATGAATTGTGGTCAATGCCTGGCATGTATGTGGACAAAGGAGGATTATGGCCCCTCTCCAGTGTTTGTGAATTGCATGATGATGGCAGTGAGAAACCAGATGGGGCATCAAGCAGTCTTATATGACATCACTATTGCTACACTATACACTATACAAAGCCTAGACTATGGTGCCCCACTATAGTCTAAATTGCACCACCATAGTATAAATATTGGCCAAAAAATATTTCAGCCATATACGATGCATACATACTGATGTGTCACACATACATATGATGTTTGTTTGCATTCATTTTGATTCAGCAGTGCCAATTCAGGTCTATTTTGCAGTGGAAACAATGGAAGTGAAGTTGTAACCAAATCAGCGGGAGTGCTAGGTACGCATTCTAGAGACTCCCAACCATCTCGAAAAATCCTGTGGGAAACACCAGCAGGAGTACTCACTGTTGGATGCCAAATGAGTTCCTATAAAAGTTGAAAAAAAAAACCCATCAGAGGTATTTATCTTTGATCATAAACAATTCTGTGCTATGAGTACTTCCTCCACAGAGCAGATGTGCTTGCTTGCTTTTTCTTGCTAAGTCCCCACCCCACCCCCGTCTCCTCTATTTTTCTCGCCAAGGATGGAAAAAGTGAAGAGTTTCTTTCCGATGGTCCACAATGGGGGTGAAGGCGTTAGCTTGAAGCCTATTGCATCTATTGCAGGCACATTACATAACTTCACTGATACTGTTGATCACTAATGCAGCAGTTAGGTAGCCAGTGAAAACATCAGCTAGTGAACCAGTTCAGTGCCTCAGGGCTTTGAAGGTGCAGCAGACACAGGCTTTGCACCAGTGGCTTCATTTACAGTACACAGACGAGACTGGTCATTTTGGCCTCATGTTTCTTCTGGAGTTGGGGATGTTTCACAATAAAAGTCTATTGGCAGTAAAGGTATGGTTGGTAATGAATTGTTCAATGTAATGAACATGGCTGTAACTGGGAGAGCATAATAGGATGAAAATAATTGTGGGCATTTTGCTGACTTGAGTTTTCGCTGGCCAAATTTGCTGACACAAAGCTTGTGTGAGTCATGCTCAGTCCTGCGATTGCAGACAACTTGCCTGTGTGTGTGTGTGTGTGTGTGTGTGTGTGTGTGTGAGTGTGTGTGTTTTGCATACTCTCTCCTCCCCTTCTCTATATACAGATGCATATACTCTATGTATTTATTGGTACATTTGGTATACATATGTTTCCGTGTGTGTTTATGCTTACGTGTGTATGAGGAGAGAGGCAAAGTACTCTAAGACTAAACTAACTGGACTTTGTTTGCAAGGAGCAATAAGACTCCTCTCTGTGTGTGTGTGTGTGTGTGTGTGTGTGTGTGTGTGTGTGTGTGTAAGTGTGTACGTGTGTGTTAGCGTAAAAAGATTTCAGTCACCAATCAGAAATCACACTGAGCTTTTTTTTAAATGCATAACAAGCTTGTACCTGCCTCCATCTCTCCTTTTCTCATATTTATGTTCTCTCTCTCTGTCCCCCTCTCTCACAACTCTCTCTCTCTCTCTCTCACACACACACACACACACACACACACACACACACACACACACACACACACACACACTCACACAAACACATACATACACTCATACACTCGCGCGCGCACACACACACACACACCACACATGGTTCCCATTCTCTGCATACCTTCTGTGCCATCAGGGCTTGGTTTCCAGGAAAGAGACTCTTTAATTGAGTTGACTCTTTACAGCTTGCCTGGTGAGAGAGAGAGAGCGGGAGAGGAGGAGGAGAGAGAGAGAGAGAGAGAGAGAGAGTGTGAGGGGTGGCCTTGCTTGAAAAGGCTAACACTCTGTCTCTCTCTCTCTCTCTCTCTCTTCCTCTCTCTCTCTCTCCCTAACACACACACACACACACACACACACACACACACACACACACACACACACACACACACACACACACTGTTACTGTAAGACCTCCCCTCAGCCTCTTTCTCAGCAATCTTTCCCTCCTCTTGTTGGCCTGCTCTGGGGAACACAATGTCAGAGCTGTTTTATCGCCTCTTTCATATCTTACGGTAAATACTGCTGAAAAGGTAAAGAAAAAAGCACCAGAGAGAGAGAGAGAGAGAGAGAGAGAGAGAGAGAGAGAGAGAGCACAGAGTTCATTAAGCAGAGAGAGAGGCACTGACACTGTTTGGCGCCCTGCCACCATTGTCTCATTGGTTTGGGGCCGTTTAAAATAGCACATCCTGCAGAGACTGACAGCTGTCCTCCAAACACCACCTTGCCTTGGCACAATGCATACACACACACACACACACAGACACTGCACACAAACAGATTCCAGCTGCATGATTCCTACTAATGCACGCACACACACACACAAACAAAATAAGCAGACACACACACACACACACACCTTTAAACTTATATCTGCATGCACACATGATGTGCACTAACGTTATTTGCACATGTACGTATATAAACTGACACTCACACACATACACAAAAGCTCACAAATGTATGCACACAAGACACACACACACACGCACACACACACAGTCACTCTCACACACAGCTGAAAAAACACACCAGGGCCGAGTCAGAAGTTCAGGTGTGTAAAAGGAGCCTGAGCAAAGAGGAATTACCAAATACATGTGTTTCCTCAAGCCACAATATTCAAAATACTTCACATATTCCAGATGTCAGATAGCCAGATCTAATGTCATTTACAAATCAAAGAGAGAGAGAGTGTGTGTGTGTCTGCACGCACGTGTGCGTGTGTGTGTGTATGTGTGTGTGTGTGTGTGTGTGCGTGCCCTTCAGAGTTTAGCTGGCTGGCCACAGAGGTTGCAGGTTCAACCCCAATGTTTTGAAATTCATCAGCGACCTGCGGGCACGAGAAGAATGCACTAACATACTGGCGGAAATGAAGTCTGGGGAAAGCTTTATTTTGTTTGCATCTGTGTGTGCTTGTGGGTCCATGAGTGAGAAACAGAGAACAAGAGAGTGAAGGAGCAAAAGAGAAAAAGAGAGAGAGAGAGAGAGAAAGAAAGAAAGAAAGAAAGAAAGAGAGAGAGAGAGAGAGACTAATCTATGATTTGCCCTGTTGGCCTGGTCACCACTGCTCTAGAGACAGGGAGAGAGAGGGAGAGAGAGGGAGAGAGAGGGAGGGGGGGCATGCAGGAGAAAGAAAAATAGAAGTATGCAAATCAATTGATTTGAGTGGAAAAGCAATATTGTTGAAATGGTGTTCCAGGAATCTTCTCTCTCTTCCTGAACGTCACTGGACAAGAGGAGAGTTCGGCAGGAGAGAAGCGTTTCGGTCTATCAGATGAGAGGCCTGTTGAATGCAGCTTTGTGAGTTCCCAAGATCTAATCTCCCCTGAGCCTTCCTCTGTAGGGCGCACCCGTGACAAAGACTCCCTCTATTTCAGAGGAACTTGGTGAACTTGGACCAAAAGAGAGAAAGGAGTGTGTGTGTGTGTGTGTGTGTGTGTGTGTGTGTGTGTGTGTGTGTGTGTGTGTGTGTGTGTGTGTGTGATGTGTGTGTGAAAGAGAGAGAGAGGTGGGGTGAAGAGGGGAGAGGAGGGAGAGGAAGAGAAAGGAAGGAGAGAAAGAAACAGACATGAAAAAGGTATTGATGGATGCTTTTTTTCTCTGTTTTGTAAAGGCATGTCAGGTTACACCTGTGGTGCTAACACACACACACACACACACACGCACACACACACACACGCACACCACTAGATGAATTACTTGGTATTTGCATGGAAACTGCACACAATAGGAAAAATGATGATGTGTTAGACGGCCTGAGTTGAATTTGGGGTCACTTTTTTGTTCGCTGAAAAACACAAGGGAAAGAGTTGAAAAACATGCTAAAACCACAGGCCAAGGAAAGCTCTCCCCTTGTGCAGATTGTATGTGTGTGTGTGTGTGTGTGTGTGTGTGAGGCTTTTCGCATCCTCACGCTGGTTTACTGGAACATATTGTAACCTCAGCATGTGTGTATATGTGCTAACCTAGATCACATAGGTTACCTTATGTGTGTGTGTGTGTGTGTGTGTGTGTGTGTGTGTGTGTGTGTTATTGAGCACCCACAAATATCTTCTCTCAACCTATAAAGCTGGAGTCATGTTTCTATGTTCAGATTTAGTGAAAACTGAAGCCCCTGGCAGCCCAAAAGCCCAAAGAGAGAAGCTCTTTTAGTGAAAAAAAAAATCAGTGATAGAGCCAAAAAAACTCCTTTTCTATGAGTAAACAAAATTACCAGAATGTCCTTGTTGTGTTGTTGCATCGTTCTCATAGACTATTTATGTATCTGTGGGGTTGAAGCAGAGCGGGTTTGGTCAGCTTCAGTGAAGTTAGATTTTCCTGAGAAAATGTGATGTTGTTACTGATAATGCCTCCGACCATTCTGTTAGATAAATCATGATTGATGATGGTCACTACCTTATTTGGAGCATGACATTTTTTTTTTTGAATCTCTGTATCTTTCACAAAGATAAGACAAAGATATGGTCTTTTGCTGAAACACTGGATAAAGCCATCTGTATCATACACGTACACATACAAAAAACTATACAAACTTGACCCAACAAATAAATTGATAATTGGTTTTGAAAAGCTTAGTCTTCAACATTTTATGTAAACCCTCAAATAAATTTTGTTGTGGCACACTTTGGTCACACTTTGTTTCTAACTGAGTGCCAAAGCTCGGTTCATAAAATGTAATTTTAAAAAAATGTCTATGTCTTTTTAATACTTTTTAGTACTGTTTACAACTATATTACAATGAAATCTTGTATATCTTTTTGTGACCCTCCTTGTCCTCCATAGGTTCATTGTGTCAATCCCCTATGTGCAGGAATTCCTTCCTAACCACTGAAGCCAGCCCGACCTTTTTTAGTAATCATGACGTTAGCTTTCTAAACTGGCTGAACAAACACTAAACTGACGATCTAAGGAACACCTGGAGCTGTTATCAAGCCTATTAGTTAGGCTAACAAACTAACAGCCTACAACTATACTACATACAACTAATAGTAATGCCCAATACCAATCTAGCCTAGTATGTCACAAAATTTATAATGCCACCTCAGTACAATGTTCCACCAGAAATGCGTGAGCTGACTTCCTCACGTGAGCTGAACATCCTCCATGCATTTGGCCAATTCACCCATCAGGCAGGTTCTCTCATACCTCCTGGCACAGAGATTTTCAAAGTGGGGACCATGACCCCTGGGGCATCAGGGGGACCACAGCAAGCTGTCATGTAAACAAACCAGAGTAGTCTTGGTGACCAACTTTTGCACCTGTTATCCAGCTAGCTCTGCTAAAATGGACAAATTTTGAAAAAAGACCTGATGCGCAGCCTATAACACATTTGACCAAATATCTTATGCGATTGCAAAAACTCTGAAGAACTGGCCAAGAAAGTTGAGGCGTGAGGCCATATATATACGGTATGGATTTACAGTCAGGCCTTGTCATGGAAAAGTGGGAAGTCTTGGCCAAGTTTACAGGGAGAGAGAGAGAGAGAGATAGAATGAACAAAGAGAAATAAACACACACACATCACACAAAAGACTGGACTTTGTCTTTTTAGGCAAGGTTTCGGAGGTTCTGGTCAATCAATCAATGCTACCACAATCAGACTGTAAAATCATGCGTAAAATGTAATCTGATGAGACACACTCGTGGCAAAACATTGACTCAGAAGGACAGCCCACTCTGTTTAGGGCTGTTCAGAGATAGAAGTTTTCTTTAAGCAGTCACAAAGTTTGTCAATGCTGGTAAAAAGCATTCTCCTCCTCTCCCAGATGCTGTGTTTGCATTGGAAGTAGTCAGTGTTTGGTGCCAAGGTCTAAAATCATAAAACACAGACTGAGCTTTTTATAAGACTTTTTGCAACCCAGCCATTTCATAGCTTGAGCACTGCCAGTTAAAAATATCCACAGGAACTGTCTAAAGTGTATTAATGTTTAACATTGAAGGTAAGGTGGTGATTCTAAACCAGGCCCACAGGCTGGACTGAGGAGAGGAGTTCTGAGGCTGAGTGGCAAAAATGAGCGATAAGCACTTATCACGTCTTTACACGTTCCCCGCCCAACACAAGCTCCAGCCGTGAGAGAATTTCACACATATGAATAGTTTTTTTTCCCCCAAGTTGTTCTGTTTACTCCCATGCCATATGCCTGAATCTTATCAGCCCAAGCACTTACCTTGTCAGTCAGGCAAATGAATGACTCCCTCACACTCCTGCTTGCTCTCTCTCTCTCTCTACTGATTGCTGAGAACTGTATAAACGCAGAAATGGTTTAATGGTTGTAGACCAAAAAGCCTAGTGGAGTATTAGAGGCTCTTCCACAAGCTCACCAGAGCAATCAGGATAAGTAGACACATTGACTACGTTTACATTCATTTAAGTATCGCGAATATGATCAGGATGTCAAGTATCCCGGCTTTGCATTTATACTAATATCCCGAATAAGCCTGTATCCCCGTTTCTAAAAATCAGGATATGCTAGATGCAGTACTCCAAAAGAAACCGGGATACTGTAGCATGTAAATGCCTTATCCTGGTTTCTGACAGTTGGGAGAAAGATTCTTGAGTGCAACATGCGAGATGGAATGCCAATAAGAGTCAAGACAATCAAGCAGCACTCTTTAGAATCCTCAACGAGAACACCGCAAAGAACGTTATAATCAGTAACTGGAATGTTAGTATTTATCATGTAAACAAGGATATTAATAATGAGATTTCTCTGCGTTCATGTGAACACTTTATCTCGAAAGTGAATAAAACTGGGATAAACCCCATATTCTGGGTACTGAAGTGCATGTAAACGTAGTCATGTAAACAGGGGTATTGATAACCCAATTTCTCTGCATTTATGTGCACTTTATCCAGAACATTATCAAAGCCCGGAATTAGCCTCACATTTGGTAGACTGAAGTACATGTAAATATAGTCATTGTCATTACCACTACTACTTCTACTACTACTATTACTACTGCTGATACTACTGCTGATACTACTACTACTACTATGAATACCACTACAACTAGTAAAACTAATATTTTTCACCCAGTACTGCTCCTTCAACTGTTACTATTATTGGTATTATGAGCTGTAGTGGTTAATAATAACAGATGGAATGGACTGATTGATGTGGAGTTTTAGTTAGTTTTCCATTCTGCCCCAGTGGGATCACTGCTGGAGAGGCTGGAGAGACTTGTGACAGAGCAGAGCAGTGTAGCATAGCAGTGTGTCCACAGGCCGAGCTCATGGTCCAGGGCAGCAGTCAGAGGGCCACAACCCAGGGGTCGGCCTGCAGGAAGCCTGGGCCTCCTCTCCCCTCCCCTTCCCTCCCCTCTCCTTTCCCCGCCAGTGACTGGAAAGCAGCAGCCTGCCAGCCAAGGTCAACAGTTGAGGCCGGATTGCAGGAACACCCCAGAGGGAAATATGAACATAAATAATGGGAATGTGTCAGTCTTCCCTCCAGTGCCAGGCAAACATTTCACATTTGTGTTGGATGGGCCTTTGTTCAGGCGGGAGAAGCCACTCTTACACTCAGAGCCTTAATGAGACTCTGCTCCCCTCCACTCCAGGGGAGGCAACACGTGCACAAGAGCAGACCAGGGTGTTACTCATCTTGGCCACTTCTGCGTGCTGACTGGGTTGCTTTTGGCGCTTCCTGACTGTATGTTTGTTGAGAGAGGAGAGTGCAATTTCCTAATTTTTATGCCGCTATATAGTTTTTGTTGTTTGTTTCATTGGTTTATTTGTTGTTTTTACTTCTATCTACAGTACGTGTATACATCACCAGCCTGTCTGTCAACTATTCTATCTACGATTTCCTTGTATGTTTATATGAATGCACATTATGTTTTGCCGGATGTGTGTGTGTGTGTGTGTGTGTGTGTGTGTGTGCGTATGTGTGTGTGTGTGCGTGTGTGTCAGCAGGAGGCTACCATGCCAGAGTGTTGATGCTGCATCTTGACTCTCCGTGTGGAATAGGTCCCTGCATTTCCTTGCCACTATCCCTACCTCTCAGCACTTTCCCAGAATCAACTTCAGCTAGCTAACCGCTCCACTCTTCTCTTCCCCTCCTCTTCACTCTCTCACCAACCCCCCAACTCTTCTTTTTCTTCTCTCTTTACCATTCTGTCCCCAGTAACCTCCAGCTTTCCCAGTGGTTCTTCCCCACAGGCCTGAGTCACCACAGTCATAGCAGTCATTTCCAGCCTTACCCAAGCTTGTCACAGTCCCACTCACAGTCCCACACAAGACAAACAGTAAACACTATTGGAGCAGCAACTCCACACCCCCCCCCCGTGTGTGTAGGGAGAGAGGAGGGGAGAGACATAGAAAGGTATGCATTTGTGTGTGTTTGTGTGTGTATGTGCATTCATGCGCACTTGTACATACAGGCCTCTGTTTGAATGGTGTGTACGTGTGCTTGCGAGTGCATGTACGTGTACGTGTATGTGTGCGTGCGTGTGTGTGTGTGTGTGTTTATGGAGAGGGAGAGTGTGCACAAGGATCACCATAGACTAGAGAGTTCATGTGATGGTCTTCCAGTAAGGCTTTGGCATCACTTTAAAGGTCCTCTGAGCATTTTCCGCAAGCTGCCGCATACTTGAGCCTTTCCTGACCATCTGTGGCACAAATGCTAACGTCCAAGTCTACTTGTCATATTGCTTTCTCCCCTCATTGTCACACATGATAAAGAGCATATCCTCGGGGCGAAATGGATTGAGAAGATATAGGAAGGATATGTCGGAGTTACAGGAACAGTTTAATAGTATATCAAATCTGGAGGAATGTTTTGTTTGTATTCCATAGTGTCCGTGAACCTTATTAGGTAGCATGGTCACAATCTCTATGACACACCTAGATGGTCCCCATCAAAATCTGACACTAAACGTCAGACATTGTTGGATTGTCATTGAAATTGGTTTACTGAACCCAAACTCGTCTCCTAAGAACCAGAATGATCTTTAACAATTCTGTGAAGGGGAACGGTCTCAAATGCTCTCCACCTTCTCCACCTTTATAGGATGTTATGGAAGAAGACTAAGACCTGTGAGCACATGGTGGCTTAACAAAGAAACAAATACAAGGTACCAATCATTTACAAGTTTTATGTTTATTTATTTTATTCACAATTAAAAAAAAGTTTTCTCTTTCCAAAGTGTTTTATTTTCTCAGAATAAATTTGATGAAAGAAAGAATTCTCCATTTGAAGAAACGCTACTTGCCTCATTTTCTCTGGAATACACACACACACACATCCTCCCACAGACCCTCACACATCATAAAATGACATCAGCGGTATTAGTAGCAGACTGGGTAATTTCCCTCCGTGCTTATTGGCTTTCAGTGACACCAATTCATTCTACTTCTCTCACAGTAGGTCAGCTGATGCATTTTTTTCTCCCTTTTTCGTGTGGTGTTTACATCGCTTGACGCCATTCTTCCACCACAGAGCCATATCGCTTGTGAATGAAGCTATATTTTCTATTGAAAAAACCACAGCAGAAATGAGGAAATGTCACACTGACCTCTCCAGGTGTTGTCTCTCAGCATAGAGAAATTTGCTTAAGCCTTTACTGGAAATTTTTGAGAAAAACAATGACGTAGGCAAAACTTAGTAGGCTGAGACGAAAAGGAAGAGCAAATAGCACACTGAGCTGAGGTAACATCTCCCTTTCTCTCTCTATTTCTCTCTCTCTCTCCTACTTTCTTTATTCTCTTTGTTTTTCTTTTGAAGGAAAGGCAAGAGTGACTCAAGTAGTCATCCTCAAGTAGAAAAAGTATTCTGTTAAAAGTATACTGTAAGTACTTACTCAAGTTCCTCGCTCAAGTACATATAATTAAGTGTGGGCTTTGAAACGTACTTACAGTGTAAAAGTAAATGTACTCAGGCGTATTCGACTATTTTTTTAGTTTCTGTAACAATTACTTTAAACAGATATATTTCTGTGGCCATGGTTTCCATAAGAAAATTGTGTAAAACTAATGTTCTCTATCAAGGGTGAACAGAGCAACACTCTGTTTGTGGTAAGTTTCCTGGTAAGTTTACTAGACCTGGTAGGGAACTGAGAGAATTAGTAGATTGTTTTCACAACGTTTCAACAAGGAAATGTAAATGACAAAACAATCACATTCATTAATGGATTCAAGAAGGAAGTTTTCCGTTTTCATGTGACGTCTGTTTTTGACACCCATGCAGGCAATGCTAGTATTACTGTTCCATCTATTTGGAATTGTCCTTGATGCAAAGCCACACTATTACTGATCAAATCAAATTAAGGGCAACTTTATAAGTTGTGTGTTTTGAAAATCTAACAAGCATAAAGTCCAGATATCTTGTAGGGAAGTAAAAGTTAAAGTTGTCAGAAAAATTTATATCAGATTCCTGAAAGTGATATCATACAGGCAGCACACAAGTTCACCTCATGACCTAGAAAAATAGCTGGCTGTCATTCTGGCCCAAATAGAGACAAAAGACACTTAGTCTCATGAACCCATTCACCCCAAATTCCTCTTGTTCAAACACACACAGACACACACACACACATACATATTTGCAACCATCCCACTCCCCTCCGCAGAAGAGGGATTGCTTGAGGTCATGCATGTGGTGGCAGCTGGAAAGATGGGCAGACATTATCATCACCATTTCTTGAAAAGACTCTAGTTTGTGCCCTGTCTGTTTTACTGCCAGGATTTTTGCTGTTGTATGGAGGTATGTGTTAACATCGCATTCCATGCAGACAAAAGGGTTTACCATCTCTCTCTCTCTCTCTCTCTCTCTCTGTACCTCTCCCAGTCAAAACTGATGTACGCATGAATAGATCTCGACTCTGCTCCCCATCCCCCCAATCTTTCATCTGTGGCAAACATCCGTTTCTTATCAGGTTTCCTTTCTGTACATCACCACTTATACACACATGACTGTGGACAAACACACACACATGCACACACACACATACACACACATACACCCAGATCAAGGGGGGATAAGATGTTCAGATGCAAAGCTTAGTGATTCACAGTGCCATTCATAGTCTCCCCCCTGACTGAGCAGACATGTTACATCACTGGAAGAGCATTAGGGCCAAACTTTCTTCTTCTCCTTCTTCTTCTTCTCCTTCTTCTTCTTCTTCCTCTTCTTCTTCACCAGAGAGATTCTATTTATCAGCTATTTCTTAGTCCTGCTCAGGGTGGAATTTTCATTTGCTATTTTAAGGAATTCTCAGGAAGGAAGGATCTTAGAAATGCTTGTTCCTTTTACGTCAGTCCAGCAATTAAACATCTCGCCAGCCCTGATGATGACATTTCAAAAAACAAGGCACAGAAATTTGGAAACTGAGAGAGAGAGAGAGAGAGAGAGAGAGAGAGGGAGAGGGGGAGAGCAATCAGTTGCTTTACATGGAACCCCTGACGTTCTTTCCACAGAAGCCTTCCGGGAAACGTTAATAGACTTTCTGGTGAAACTTCAGTCTATTCAAATTCAAATACTCCAGTATAGTCCAGTATTTGCCATAGCAGCCATAGCTTATTTTCCCATTAATTTTTCTTCTCTTTTTGATTATGTCTTTATGTATAATAGAATACTATAAACAAATAAAAAAGTGCAATGTAAGATGTGAAGTAAGTCAAGTATGTGCCTGACATGGATGTGGATAAATTATTTCAATAAAGTAATATTAAAAAAACCAGCCTAAGTGAGCAACAAACCACTCCTGCACAACACTGTTGATTAGATCTGTAGCTGTACTGCTGTTACAAGGTTAATTTCTAATTACTGTGGCTAGCTAGCAGTGGCTATGTGTGTGTGTGTGTGTGTGTGTGTGTGTGTGTGTATGTGTGTGTGTGTGTGTGCTAATGTGTGTGTGATATCCTGGTCTACCCTGCGGTACCCTTAGGTCAGAAGACTGACCATAGCTGAGAGAGTCCTTCTAGGGGAGTCAATAGAGATCTCCTCCATACAGATTTCCTCCATCTCTGCACTGACACTTTTTGGCAAAGCCAGTTTGTTATCCACTGTTCTCCAGTCCTTCAGCATAAAATATTCATTCAAAGGGACAATGTCATGCCTTATGGGTTATTCTGTGTGTGAGAGGATGTGTGTGTGTGTGTGTGTGTGTATCTACTGGGAATATCTGTGATGAGTAAATGAGTAATTGGGTACACACGCAAGAGTGAGTGTGTGGGCGAGGGGGAGATGCTGGTGATGGGATGTTGTCACTATATAAAGAAATCAGCAGGCAGAGGTGTTACTAGAATTCATCTGAACCACATCCCTTCCTGGTTGTGTGTTGACAGTACACACACTCACACACGCGCATGCACACACACACACACACACACACACAAACACACAGGGGTGCACAAACACTTTCCAAAGCCTTTATTTTACATGCAAGTAAAACAAAACAAACTGCTCTTGGAGGAATCAGTGGCAAAACATGACCGATTTACATGGTTCACATCCAATAGCGTATTTATAATAAATACTGAATAAGAATATAACAGCTACCAGCAGTCTAATGTAAGCATACACAAAACATGGGTGTCTCTATGGCCCCTATGATGCATAACCTAGAACAAACTATTGCCAAACTATTGACTTTAGCTACACTTCAGCTAGCCTGTTGCCATTGATACAGAGCACAACAATGCAAGTTGTTTGGATTTTCCTTTAGTCAGCCCTGCTAGTCTTAACCCACTAATAGTTGTTTTGTGGACATGTCCTAGCTGCCTGATATCACACACACACACACACACACACACACACACACACACACACACACACACACACACTCACATAAACACATATCCATCCCACCATCTCCCAGAATCTTTACCAGTGATTGCACAACTTTGTTGCCATGTCAACCTCCAGAAACCGCACCCTCATTCTCTCTTCCCCTCTGGTTGATTCCAAACGTCACAGACGCAGGGCGCCTGTCTGGGCACGCTCAATGCAACACCCGCATACTGCTGTTGTTATGGCAACACAGCCATCCAGCATTCCAGTAACGGGATGAATGAGAGCAAGAGAGAGAGAGAAAAAGAGAGAGGGAGAGAGAGATGTACAGATGAATGCAGAAAATACAGAGAGAGAGAGGGGGGGGGGTGAGTGAGGGAGTGAGAGAGGAAGGGAGAGAGCAATATATCTGTCAGCGTGGGAGCAAGGTTAGTCTGACCTTTCCTGAAGGACAAACTTACAATGAGTAAGTGAATGTGTACAAGAGTGAATGAGAGGGGGAGAGAAAGAAGGGATAGAGAAATAGAGAGAGTGTGAGAGAGAGAGAGAGTGAGAGAGTCTGATTCCTAGAAGCCCGGCCAGGCTGTGACTGTAGCTATGTGTGTCCAAATGAACCTTCAAACACACACACACACACACGCACGCGCACACATTACACACACTATATACACGCACACTACACACACATGGAGTCAACCCTCCAAAACAGGCAGCGATCACCATGGCGATGGCCGGGGTTGGCCCGCGGCAGACGTCAGGCTGTGTTTGCCAGTGACTCATCAGTTCCCCGTAGGAGCCCATCATCCACTCTGGCCCCAGCTGACGCAGGGTGTGTTCATATAAACACTGGATTCTCCAGACGCACACACACACACACACACACACACACACACACACACACACACACACGTACACACACACACACACACACACACACACACACACATATATACTGTAAAGTCCCTCTAAGCCGACACTTAACCCTGCACTGATCTCATTCCTGAAACTTGTGCCATTCCAAGTAGGAAAATTACATCAGTAATACGTAACACTACGACCTAGGTGACCTCAACTTACAGTTGCATTACATGTTATTTATCCATGTCATAGGCTATGAGAGAATGGACTAGATATATTTGTTATGAGCCGTAAGACAAAATAAAACTAAAAATACACACAAACATTTCTACATTTGCAGACTCTACTTCACTCTGTGTCCACTGGTGGGATTGCTGTAATCCACTGTTTGTGTTGACACAGTGTTTATACAGCATTAGGTCACACAGAGTGTGAGGTCACAGTTGTGTGTGTGAATGGGTGTATGTGTGAGCGTGTGAGGTCATAGTGTGTGTGTGTGTGTGTGTGTGTGTGTAGGTGTATGTGTGAGTGTGTCAGATCATAGTTGTGTGTGTTGTAAGTGTGCATAGGTATATGTGTGTGTGTGTGTGAGGTCAAAGTGTGTGTGCGTGTGTGTGTAGGTGTACGTGTGTACGTGTGTGTGAGGTCAGAGTGTGTGTGTGTGTGTGTGTGTGTAGGTGTATATGTATGAGGTCAAAGTTGTGTGTGTGTGTGTGTGTGTGTGCACGTATGCGTAGGTGTGTGGTTGCTGGCTGCCTGTACCTGCATGTAATGAGCTGGTGGTGTTTTCAGATCTTCAGTCACATCTGCGGACAGACAGAGTTTCCTTTCTCCCTGTCAGTACGGTAGCCTGTGGGTGCCAAACTTCCACTGGTGACTAGCTCACCCACTTACACACACACAGACACACACACACACAATTTTTCTGCCATGACTCCAAAAGCTCTCCCAGAAAGTAGGAAAAGAGAGAGAGAGAAGAAGAACTAACTAGACTCTGGCAGAACCTACGTCACGCCTGTTTGATGGTCTCATTGCTCCCAGTCTGAGCGACGTCTGATGCCACGGCGACAGAGTTGAGCCGAGGACACTGAGAGTCCAGACAAGGGGGTGAAGAGGGTGATGATGGGGGAGAGGGATGGCGTGGGAGGTATGGGGGGGGGGGACTTTAACCAGGTTGGGGGTTGTGCACCACACTGTTAATGACTCACCCTCTCAACTCCACTCCACTTCAGAGAAGCACAACACATCTCTCTGGGAAACTTGTGTCTACCCCTCTCTCTCTCTCTCTCTCTCTCTCTCTCTCTCTCTCTCTCTCTCGCTCTCTCTCTTTCTCTCTTTCTCTCTCGCTTCTTTCTGTTTCACAATGCACACATACACGCGAGACACACATACACACACACACACACACACACACACACACGTGTGGGAGTGATTCACCCAGGTCTCTCCCATTTTCCTGCCGCACGGCATTGAAGTGTTTCGCCTACAGTAAAACCGTCTGACTTACAGTAAAAGACAATTCATCATAGCACAGCTTTCTTCCTGTATGACCACTGTATGCCTACACTAAGCCATTGGACAGATAAAATAGGACAACATGCACAAATGTATTGACTCACACACTCAGACAAACAAACAAACAAACATACACACACTTTTACACTTTTACACACACTTTTTTAACACTTTTTGGTAACTTTTCAGTGATGTTTACCGGCTACATGGATATTTATCTCATTTTATTATACAGATTCATACAGACACATACATGAATATATTTTCCTTTTCTTTCTTTCTTTCTTTCTTTCTTTCTTTCTTTCTTTCTTTCTTTCTTTCCTCATCTGTCTATTCTTTCATGAGAAGGAAGTTTCATGAGGAAGGCTTCAGGCCTGAATCACGGGCAGACAGAAGCCTTTAAAAGGCCATGAGTCCAGCGAAGAGGTGAATCACTGCCTGGAACAGATGTGCTCACACACGCCACCCTCTCTCTCTCTCTCTCTCTCTCTTTCTCTCTCTTTCTCTCTCTCTCACACACACACACAGACACACACATTGAACCCACAAAAGAACCACACAAATCACTTAATGAAATTCAACCCTCCAAACACAGTGTATTTCTTTGAACTGCCATTTTCACAAAACTGGGATGAACGATATGAAACGCATGAAACACATGAACACCACTAGTCAGTCTACACACATTCCATCTTTTCAAAAGCTTGAGTGTCTGTATCTTCTTTCTTTCTCACAATACACACACACACACACACAAACACACACACTAGCCCACCAAAATAACCTCCATTCCGTCCGGAGGGTACTCTGATTCATGCTGTCACTATTTCACTGTTTACAGACAAGGGTATAAAGTGAGCGAGAAGTGTTTGGATGTTCCTGTTTGCTGAACTGTGACTGCATGGGACTGTTGTTGTGTAGGTCTGTTTGTGCTTGTTTATGCTTGCGTGTGGTGAGGGGGATTTGAGTGTGTTCTTTCTAGGACCCTTGGTAGGGATTGTTCTGGGAAAGTCTTGGCCACTGTCAATATGTTTGTGTGTATATGGATGTGTGTGTGTGCAACAATATTTTTCTTACAGACTTCTGAAACTTCCACTTCCATGTTCTATTTGTGTGGGTGAGTGTGTGTGCATATGTGTGTGTGTGTGTGCGTGTGTATGTGTACATACATCCATTTACATCATCTGCCACTTCCAGGCAGGCTCTTATGTAGATAACTGGCAGCCGAGAACAGCATTGAGAAAGACCCCAAGCCGACACACACGCGCACACACACACACACACACACACACACTTAAACGTACGCACTCACATGCACGCAGCCCAATTGCACAAACTCTGTGTGTATGTGTCCTGTGAGAATCTGGCTCCTCTCAGAGCTCCCCCACTCCAGTCCCCTCCCATCCCCACTCCCACCCCCCAAGGAGGCCCCAGAGGGTGGGGTGTAGGTGGATGTAGGGCAGGTTTGGGCACAAAGACTGACCCTGACTCACTGATGTGCCTGTCTGATACTTTACAGCTGTCATGGGCAGGAGAAGCTCCAGTCAGTCCTTGGCTGTTGACTGATTTAAGACCCAACCATTTCACTGTCTATACACTGACATATCTATGTACTGTATATAATGACATGCTGAGATGTAATGACGTGCATAAAACAGATGTCTCTCAGGTCTGTGTTTTGTTGTTTTCCACACAAGATGCTAGATTTAATGCCATTAAAGCGATCGTCCACAGTCACTCAACCCATAGCCCTGCTGTTCGAGATTGCCTAGTGCTGTTGCTAAGAATGAGAACACAGTCCAAATGTGCTAATGCTAACTGAATGAGGCACAGGAAAACAGAACTGAAACAGACTTTCCTTACCCTTGGCAGCCAGTGCTGGCTGCTGCTTCACTATTCAGTCCATGTTGTGCGAAATAATCTGGGCTGACATGATGATTATTTTGTTTTAACTTATGAAGTTGTGCTTGAATAATGAGCAGGTAGTAAGAGGTCATGAGTCCATATTAAAGGAGAGATCTGGTGTGATTCAATCAATTGCCCTGTTGTTTGAGGTCGCCGAGTGCATGTCTATTGGAAAAAGACAATGTGACAATTAACCGAATGGGGCAAAGGCAAATGAAACTGGAAGTGAGTCTCTGTGACCCATCAGTTAGCATGAGCTGCTGGTTCACTGTTTGGTCTATGATTTATCAAATGTTCTTGTTCTCTCTCCTACCAACAGCGCACGGTGAGCTCAAACAACAGGGCTATGAATTGATTCACACTGGATTTCTTCTCTTCTGAGATTCACGGCTGTTTGTGTTGTAGAACACTTTTAATTCTATTGAACACAGCCATTTTATATGATATGTTTTATATGATATGAAAGTACTTTACATCACCCTCTCAACACTTGGACAAAGTTTTATAGCCAGTTTGATCTGGGCAATCTCACAGCAGATTTTCTCTTATGGGAACCATCCACAGAATTAAAAATATGGCAATTCACAGAACTCCTGTCTTTCTAAAGAACCTCTGTGGACTCTTGGATTGGCCCTGGCACACAAAGCAAGGAAGTCTGCTCTAGTGGCGCTTACTGAGAACTATAGAAATGACATCTGAATGACTCTGTCTTAGTCACCAGACAGGAAAGGAGCAACTCATCAAGTAAAGAATAAGCCTGAACAAGCCTCACAGTGAGACACATCCTCTCTGCATCTGTGAGGAGGAAACAACTTCAGAATCATTTGACTCCAAATTTCTCAGCATATTTGAAAATGTATCAGAAACTTACAATAATGCAGTGGGGCCTCAGAGAGTCTCTCAGCACCCTAAAGCAGGCTGTAGTTTTAGCAGTGGAACTACTGCTGTGACTGGTCTTACAGATGGAACAATGGCACAATTTGAATTACGCAAGTTTATGCTTCACATCTGAGTAAATCGGGAAAAAAAATTGTTAAGTGGAAGGTTTGTGTGAAAACTTGCACGCTGGCCATCTCATTTCAAAATTTGACCACGAGGTTTTACAATGTTGGGAAATTGTTTGATGCAAGCTTCTGTACCTTACGCGCTCAAAGAAAGTTTCAATGGTTTTTCACTCTACCACCACTGACTGTTGTCATTACTAGAGTGAGTGGGTGTTTGTGTGTGTGTGTGTGTGTGTGTGTGTGGGGGGGCACACAAACGAGATACATTTCAGGAACAGGGGTGATTTCTGTGGTTTTTCACGGGGGAGGGAGGACAGGGTTTCTCAGAAATGTTTCTCTGTGTGTGTGTGTGTGTGTGTGTGTGTGTGTGTGTGGTTTATGTATACACAGCGGACCCCGCTGTCTCACCAGTTCAGTGCACACCACTATTCACAACTAACATGTCCTTTCCTGTTTTCACCTTGTAAAATAGTGGTTACTGATCAGCGTAGATTTTTATGTGAGTTTCACTTCCCTGCCCCCTCCCACCTCTAAATGGGCTTTTGGGAATGATCAGTCACACTGCAGTGACTGCCCCACAGCCCTCTCTTCCTGTCAGCATCCATAGAGGCCCCATGAGTGCCTGCCTGTGGTGCCCCGGCATCCTACCCTCAGCCGTTCTTAGTAAACGTGTGAATCACGGCATTGGGAGTTCTTCGGCTATGAATAAGCACAACATCTGAAGTGGAGGAAAGGAATTCTCGCAAGTGTGCGTACCATCATGGAGAGGAATCACATCACCCCAAACACCCCGACAGCCCCTCCGCCCCCACTGTGATCCTTTCTCCATGCACGCTGCAGTGACGCACTTACCAAACTGCTCTGTTTACCCGCGCGTGTGACGGGTTTTAATTTGGTCCATGCTGTCCAGCTGTGGAATCTGCTCTGCAGGGAAGGAAGGGAGGCAGAGGGACAGTGATTCGTTGACCTGACGATCGCACACGGGCAGATTAAGAGGCACTCGGAATTCCCTGAAGCACAAGCGTTAGCATCGTGAGTCAGAGACTCTGGCGTATGAAGACTGACCCAAGGCCTGTAAAGATGCAGCGTATCACCATCCCCCACACAGAACCCTCCAAGATCTCCCTCTCCTGTGATCCAGATATTGTTTGAATTGTTGGAGTATTGGAGTGCAACTTCTTAAACCATATTTATGCACATTTTCTCTCTTTTGTACAGACGGTCTGTGAAACACACACCCAATAAACTGTGCTTGGGATCATCAGGGGGATGTTCAGGGGTGGTCGTCGGAAATGAACTGTGACTCCATCAACAGAATTGCAGACAACCTCAGCTCACTGAAGATTCATCAAATCAGGTGATGTGGATCTGCTTTTGGCTTTTCTTTTTTTTTCCCCCCGACACCATGGGTGCTAACGTGGGGCCCCAGCGCAGAGGACAGGGGATGCGGCCGGCGTGAAAACAGAAAAGACCACCCCCCCCCCCCCAATCTGGGTCTCACACACACACGCTGGCTTCCAGGAAGGCTGGCTGTGCTCAGAGGTGTTTCTGTAGGGGCTGGGCTGAAAGAATGCCAGCAACATTCCAGGAACCAGCGACTTTCCTCTCACATTCCACTGCGCAACACCAGGATGGGCCAGAGCTCAACTGCCTCCATCACTTTCCTTCTCTCTCAAACACACTCGCACACACACACACACACACAAACACACACACAGTCAATCCCTTAATTTCACTCCCTTTCTTCCTCTCCCTCTATCTGTGTTTTCCTCCCTTTCACTCTTTCTGGGCTTTTAATTATATTTCAACTTTGTATTGATGATAAGTTTGTGTGTATGTACAATGTGTGTGTGTGTTTGTGAACGTTTGTATTTATGCATGTATGTGTGTGTTTGGATGGTGTGTGTATGTGTATGTTTGAAAATCATTTTCACTCAACTGATTTTGGTTGAACCTAAGGTTCTGTGGAATAATCCCCCCCCCACCACATCTGACAAGCGGACACACTGAATACCTTTAAGTCTAGACTTAAAACCTTCCTCTTTACTGTTTCCCATAGTTAGGGATGGTACATGGTAAATCATCACTCCTCATAGGTCTTTTGGGAGGGACTGCCTCCACTTATGCCCCCAGTTGTGAGGCATGTTGGCCACTGACCATCCCTACAGTAGTGCTGGGTTGCCATGCACCTTATGCTGCTATTGCCTAGTGCCGCCACAAACCTTTTATGTGTCATGCCGTATAATTCTCTCTCTCTCTCTCTCTTACCCTCTCTCTCTCTTTACTTATATATATTCATATACATACATGTATGCACAAATGACTCATATGATCCCTGATGTATGAGCCTGGCCTAACTCAATTGCTTCCTCTGTCCACAATCATCTCTGCTGAGTGTCATCCCTGTCTCCTTCCGGTTGACTCCTGTCACCTTCCCCTCCTGAGTATACTGCAACCAACACTATGGGAGAGCCATGCCAGAACCATGCCTCTCTATCCTAGAGGACCTTCCTAGATGCCCTTGCCAGGGCCGAGTCCCCTTCCCTGAGGCTTTGTGACTGACCCCACCTCGCAATGGCACTGTCAAATGGACCCTTACTGTTTACTTACTGTTACTGTACTTTTCCTGCATGACCCATGGCAGTTGGATTAGCCCCTTGAGTCGTGGATCTGCCCAAGGTTTCTTCCTAGACTAACTAAACATAAGGCAGTTTTTCCTTGCCCCTGTTGCTCTTGGATGCTCCATCTGTAAAGTGCCATGAGGCAATACTATTGTAAAAGGTGCCGTATAAATAAAATTAAATTGAATTGAACTGAATCTGATATCTCTTCATAAAGACAAATGGTTGCACTTTCATTGAGCCAGCTTACAGGAACAAAGTCAGTTACAGGAACCTGTGTCAGACGTGGCTGATTGTGTTTGTGTAGGTTACCTCCAGCCAAAGATACTTGCATTATTGCACTTTCTGTCATTATCACAACTTCCCACATCAAAGACTTTACTGTTGCTTTATCTACTAACGAGGGGATGGGGGGGGTCAAAGCTTATGACTTAACTGCGGGAGTAATAGGAGTAATTAAGGCCTTCTTTATGACACACAGCAAGGGAGTTTACAGCTGCCTGGAAAACTTAATAAAATACTGGAGAGAGATGGACCAACGTCTGTGTCAAACAGAGAGACTGAATGACTGTTGGTGTCTGTGAGTGAAAGAGAGACAGAAAAAGAGAGATGTGAAGGGTGTATGTGTGTGTGTGTGTGTGTGGGATGGGGGGGGGTTAGAAAGAGTTAGGGGGAGAGAAATTTCCTGCCAAGGTTAACAGTGAGAGTTCTGTTCCATTGGTGGTACAATCACACCTCTTCATCTCACCAGACCACAATGGCCCCCCACCGCCACACACACACACACACACACACACACACACACACACACACACACACCTCACCCCACATTCTCCAGAATGACTTATCACTACGATAACAGCTCATTTCATAACACGGGCCTCATTGAAGTGGAGCTGCTGGGAGAGTGAGTGAATGACTTGCTGTAATAGGTCCAGTAAATGTTTCCGCCTCTGCCTGGGAACACACTGATGTAACAGCACTTCTCGGTAGAACCGCGGCCCTCCTCCTCCACCCCCCACCACAATGGCACCCTTCTCCTTTATTGACCAGATAGCATGAATGAGGAAACTGACTCCACACGGGTCTGCGGAGCCTTTAGATTGATTGCCATCGAGACGCTGAGGGAACAGCGATCATGAATGGTGCAAAAAATAATCCCTGGTGTTGTGTGAGAGGAGAGGGGAACTTCTCTTTCTAGGGTTTAAGAACCTGCTCCTGCTCTTTTCTTATGGCACCACTTGCACCACTGTGCTGTGGAGATCCTTACTGTCTCTGACTGAACATATGGCCCATCTGTTAAGTGGATCTAAAGCTTAAGTCTAATGCACTTATAGTGGATTCTGTTTAGCTTCCTGTCCCTTGGGTTATGATATACTGGTACATCACTTTGGCATACATGTCTTCCAGATGAATTATTATGATACATGTAATAATGTATATTAACACACATGCATGCAGAGAGAGTCTAAAAGTATCTGAAACATATCGCTCAGGAGGCGCACACTGCACATGAACATAAACATCAACACTGTGTACCCAATTACACGCACAAACAATACTAAACAAATGAACGGCATGCTGGATGCAAAAGCCAAATGATGGGAAACCGAGTTAATGGAAGGAGATGCAAATCGGCCAACTTGCTGGAATTGCTTTCTCTACTGACTGGAGATCAGAGGTGGGGTGCAGGGGACTGATTTGCTTAAGAGTGTCATGGCAGCAGGCCAGCCCAGGTGTTTGTGTTTATAACCAACAATGTCATTGCCAGGTGAAATCCCTTTTCTAAAAACGCCCAAGGTCAGTCATGGTCCATCCCAGTGTAATGGTTACTCAGGACACACCTGCTGATAAAGATGAAAGCTACCGTCCCATTTCTAGGTTATATAATCAAAGCTGGGACTGTTTATGAAATTATGGCGTTACACAACACAAGCCAAATCTATGTTCCCAAAAGACAGGCCATAACTCAAAAAGATAGTTCACTGTCATTTACACTTATTAAGGGCTGCATTTACTGTAATTACAGAAAAGTCAATAATAACAGAAGCAGTGCGATATGGACTTGGCAACCATGCAATGCTGTGCTGTGTGTGGGGAGACTGATTTTGGCCTCTGCATGATCACTCAGTAAACAGACACTTTAGGCGCCTTAGACAGCTTTAGGAGCTGGTAGGCAAGAGATTCATCACCCAGCTTTAGGCCTGACGACATTCCAGCTCTCTGCCTCTCCTCTCTAACTCCCCTGAGCAGACAGCCATTTCCAAAGAATCTCTTGAAATAATTGCTACACGCCCTGGACTGACCCTCGTGCTTCACACTACAGTGGGATGTGCTGAGGATTCTCTCAGTTCTCAGTTCAATTTCCCAGACTAGATGAGCCTTAAATTTGTTCTCTCAGGCCATGCATTTTTTTTACCAGTTCATATTTACTAAGCAGCCCTGTAGTTTAGTATACTGACAGTATGTCAGTATATAATGGATCGTGCAATAAAGCAGTTGTGACATTATATATAAAAAGAGACACTTACATCCCTCCACAAACACGTGCAGTGTTCACTGATGTCATGTTCATGATGTATGAAGTATGCTTCCTTTTAAGTGCACTGCATGAGGCGAAGCTGTGGTAAGACATAAATGCATGCCAGAACTACAGTCATGAATTGCATGTTGGGAATGAAGTTCTCTTATACATGGACCTAAAGGGGATGAAGCTGCCAAAACCCGAGTGGATTCTCCCTCCCCATGCCTCTCTCTCTCTATTTCTACTTCCCTCTCTTTCTGTTCTCTCTCTCTCTTGATCGGTGGTTCCTCTCTTTTCACAGGACCCCTGTATTTGAGTGTGTGTGTGTGAGAGAGAGAGAAAGAGAGAGAGAGACAGGGAGAGAACATGACGTTTTGGGGGGGTGAGAATACTGTCAAGCTGTGGGAGGGTGACAGTGCCATCTGACAGCCAATGGGAGGGCTGCCGCAGTGCTTGAGAATGAAGGCAGCAGTGGTGGTGGCGGTGGAGCCCCAGATCCTAATGCTTTATGGTGCTGCGCGCTTCAGGGAAACCATGTGACTTTCCACAAAGCAATGAGGGGAGAGGGGGAGAGAGAGAGAGAGAGAGAGAGAGAGGAAGGGGGGTTCTAAAGAAGAAAAAGTGGTTTACAGCGCACAGAGCGAGGGAGGTAAAAAAGAGACAGAGAACGACAGTGAAGGACAGGCCAGTGAAAGGCATTGCTGTGATGTGGTAAAAGTACTTGAGGAAATAAAGCAATGAACAGATGAGGAGGAGAGGAGGGTTTATGGTGTGTTTTGAGCACCTACTTGCATGCCCAGCCAAGTCTCTGTCATTAAGTTCATTTATAACCGTACTATATTTGGCTTGTTTGTGCGACTCCTTTCATGATAATCATGCAATAAAATACTGTAGCACAGTCACCAGACTGAATTTTACTGCGAGGTGGCATAGATTAGACAGTAAACACAACACATTCTTTACACAGCACATCTGAGTATTATCTGAGTAAATGCATAAATCAGAAATTCATAAATTAGAAATTCTAATAGAATTAGAATGGTTTGTCTGCACCTCTTTTGTTCAATGTTGATTTGGATTTGAAATCACAGATAAATTGTAGTTGAATGTTTGCTTGTAAAACAGCAAGCCAATGAATTTCAACAGCACACTGAAGTGTTGTTATGCTAGCCATTCAACGACTCTGAGTGATCTGAATGGGTAAAGCCAGCTGTTGGAGCTGTGCATGTGGGTGAGGTGTTCTCCTGCCTGTTTATGAAAGCAAACGGTAGCCCAGTAAGGAAACACAGTCAGCCCAATCAGTCCTCACATGTTGACAGAACTTATTGTGAAATTGGAAGTCTGACAAGCGCATTGGCTGTGATGAGACACATAAATACACACACACACACACACACACACACACACACACACACACACACACACACACACACCGTGAGACAAATATGCGTACACACACACGCACGCACCCACACATACATATAATGTACACTGGAACACACACTGACATACACAACCGAGCAAAAATACACACACATCCTACCAAATCCACTCCTAAAAATGATTCAATTCAATTTTATTTCTGCAGTTACTGAAACAATTCCAACTGTGTCCCAGTCACAGTGCATGACAGAACGAAGAGTCTGAGCCAGGAGCACTCAGGCAAAGAAAAACTCACTTTAACAAAAAGAAGCAGAGCTCAGCTCCCAAATGTAGATACTTCAGAAAGGAGCAAGAAGGCGATTTCTTACAAGTGTCAGAACATGATATAATAGCATACATGCAACTGGTAATATACACATGCATAAGGTTATGTACTGTAGATATCACATATTACTGTATGTGATATATAGACCGTTTCAAGCAAGCAGATTAGGTGTTTCCACAGGGCTTCCATTTTAACATTCCATATGTTATCTTAAATAGACCACCCAGGGCAGATAGTGGAGTGCAGGGGGAGAGAGGAGGTATTATGGTCATGAGGAACAGCATTTGTTCATGAAGGTCCTACTGCATGGGAGACGACAAAGGTTGCTTAGTAAATAGAATATCTGCCATAGACACACATACACACACACACACACACACACACACACACACACACACACACACACACACACACACACGTGCATTTCAGTCTGTGATTTTTTTTTACCGTGGAGCAACCCCGACAGTCGCCTTTTTTTTGTAACCAACATCAATATCCCAAATTCTCACCAACACGTGTGGATTTGTTTGTGAACCAAAGAACGGAACCCAACGCTGATCAATTTCATGCTGATGTGATGTGATGCTGACGATTTTTCTTAAGGCTCATAAGACAAGTTAGACAAGTAAGTTTCAATTTTGTTTTACATTGGGCTGCTGTTGTTATCCTGCAAGTGCTGTAAAATATGCAACAAAACCACAGGGGGAGCTGAGAGATCCTTCATTCACCCGTGATGAGCCATTTAACCATGGAAGTGACTACAAAGCTGGTATCCATATTCTGAATAAACACAAACAAAGCCCTTACCTCAGAAAGCCCTCTCACCTTAAGGTTTCACACTTACATTTCTACACACATAATTCATAATCTCACCGCCATTTACACATGCATCCACACACACACACACACACACACACACACACTGGCACGACAGGAAAGGAAGTGGTTATAGGAGCGTGAGAGTGTGTGTTAATGGAAAGGCTCCCAGGGGAGGCCCACATGGCATAATTAAAATAGCTGAATAATTAATCCATCTTACACATTAGCACACATTAATATACGTCATCCGTCTTCCTGAGTCGGCCATCCTCCACTCACCACACCGAACACACACACACACACACACACACACACACACACACACGCACGCACGATCACTCTCTTAGTCAACACCATGGCTCGTGCAGCAACCAGCTTAAGTAAGAGCACAATTTAGTCCAAAGCCTCCACAACATCAAGATATCATGTTGCACTTGACACTAATAAGACTTGCATGTGTTTTAGGGAGCCAATTAGTATTTATGTGAATTGTTCCGAGCTGCCGCAGTGAGGTCTGTATTTAAGCTCTTTCTTGTTTATTCCTTTTTCACAGCACTCTCATCTGGTTTTTATGGTTCTTATAATCGCTGGTGACACTTAGACGCCGACCAGTTTTCACACAGAATGCAATGCGAACTGCAATGGAAGTAATGCTCTTGGCTCGGGAAATGTTTTTTGCTTTGCTCTGTGTTTAACCTAAATCTAATTTTGTGTAGCAGCAACCACTGGGAAGAGTTGCTCTTGATTCCAGTAAGATAACATTGTTTCATCACTCTTTAAGAGAATAGATTGGACAATAGATTTAAAAGGATTCAAACTGATAAGGCTGTCTTTACAGTTTAAATGCAATTGCCAGATCCCAGCACCATCATAACTCACAGCATATTACACATGCACTCAATAATAGCCCTTTGTTTGCAATACACTCTATGCCAGCATATGGCCTGAGGTGCCCATTGCCAACCAACTAAGTTGCTAACTGGTTAGCAACCATGGTTTTGGAAAACCCAACCATAGCGCAACAGCATGAAGTAGCCGGGTCTAATCATACTGCAATGAAATGAGAGAAAGCAAATTTAGTGAGCTGAAGACGGTGTAAAATTTACTTTTTTATTATTTTGTTGTAAATTGATGAGATTCTGTCTGTGTTCAATTTTTTTTTTTTTGCAAGGGCATAGATACAGTAGATGCATCACAGAACAAGAAAACGTAATATAGATTTTAAAAACAAACCATCTGGCTTTCATTAAAAAGATATGCAATTTCCCCCACACACTTCCCCTTTCAAAGTGATTACTGGAATTTGAAGCACGCTTCACTGAAAACACTGAAAGAGAAAGCAACACAAACACACACACACACACACACACACACACACACTGCACACATGCGCAGGCATGTGCAAATAGACACAAACAGACACACATTCACATGCATTCACACACGAACACAAACACACACACACACACATAGATCAATTGTCTGTACCTTTTTTGTTTTTGAAAACACTGACTTCCGTCATCATTCTTGTAGCTAAATTGTTGTTTGTCCGCAGACATCACCACATACTAATGTATTATGGGAAAAGTAAGGCAAGATGACTGCAATCTTGTTTGAGGAAGACAGTTTCTTGACATATCTTTGGCCTGACTTCAAGTCATTCCAGGAAGTCCAGTGTGTTTACATAGCTTGTGTTCCCAAACAGACAAATATCTGAAACTAACGCTGCCACGATTCGTGAAAGCATCACGCTTGCAAAGACATCACGCTGATATTGGCTCTTACGCTGAACCCCACAGGTTGGGTAGTTGTGCAAACGAATTTCATCATGAAGTCATCTCAAAATCATGTCTATTTCTGATACTGTTTATAATGGCTCTGCAACTGAGCTGATTCTTCAATGCAAATGAAATTCAAACCAGCCCTATCCCCAGATGCACTGAAGTTGAGGGCATGCTGGAGAGAAATCGGTTGAGGATGATAGACTGTTTCTACACACAGCAGCAAACGGCTGTTGTTGTTTTTTTTTTTTTAAGGGCAGGATTACTGGGAAGCCTTGCGAGTAGAAAAACAATGACGGAACAATGCGGCGCCACGGGCCAAGAGTGAGTCAGTGAAGCAGCGCGGAGCAGAGCAGAGCAGAGCAGGCCCAGATGCAGGGGAGACTTCCCTGCAGCGCGACACAGGGGATGTGCACAGGCTTCCAGTATGTGTGGCTGCTAGAAGTCCTCTCTCCTTCTCCCATTCTGTCTCTCTCTCTCTCTCTCTCTCTCTCTCTCTCTCTCTGTCTCTCTCTCTCTCTCGCTTCTTCTCTGCTCTATCCTGTGCACACTCAAACACACATACACACACTCTCCTGTGCACACACATGCACGCACACAAACACACACACACACTCTCTCTCTTTCTCTGTCTCTCTCCCTCCCCTCTTCTCTCCATCATGAGTGAGATGGGAGGTTAGAGACAGTCTGATGAGGTCTCTCTCTCTCAGTCTCTCTCCCCTCTCGGCAGTGTTCCTGGCAGACTGAGAGAGGTGGGTCATGGGAAATTATGGATGTAAAATCCTTCTGCTTTACAGGAAGATGCTCCATCGGCAGCGGACACACATTAATACCAATGCACATTTGCGCATGCTCATACATTTCCCATATGAACACATATGCCACACAATGCACATGTATACACACACACACACAGAGAGAGAGAGAGAGAGAGAGAGACTGCCACAGAAATGCATCTACTACGGATCAATGTACAAATTCTTCTTCACATGAACACATGCACGAAACAAATGCATACACACACACACACACACACACACACACACACACACACACACACACACACAAGCTTTCCAAACACATACCAAAATACATGACTTTCAGGAAGTGGCTGGTACTGTTCCCCTCTGGTTGGTGGGCGGCGTGGGGTGTGGTGAGAGGATGACCGGCGCTGCACATAACACCTCAGATGGTTAAACCCATCTCCTCAATGAGGAAAACCACCATGACAGCCAAATGGACTTCTCTCCCCGGTTTCGACCCACAATCCTCCATTTCTGCACAATCATGCCTGTCATGCATGTTGTTTTTAAGTTGAAATATTATTATTACAGTTTTCCATTGCGAAATTCACGTTGACAACCGCTTTTTTTTTTTTTTTTCAAGCAATTTACCCCAGCGGATGAGACTTCATTTTATAAGCGTGGTACACAAGGAGAGTTTTGATGCGAGGCGACGGTTGTGTCGAAGTGCTTTGCATTATTGTGTTATCAATAGTTTTTTTCGGCGACAGAATTGATTCATTGATCTGTGGTGTGTACAGCCTCTGTTCAGTGAACAATAACAGCCTCTCCAAATGCAAACCACCCAGCTGTCTGGTGTCTTAAGATTATTGACAGAAACCGTTGTCCGTTGACAGAAACTGTTGTGACATCGGCCATCGCTGTCGGTGGCACACTGGCTTTCTCGTCTCTGGGACGACCGCTGCTTGGCCGCCCTGCAGCAAGGGCAGCATACCCTGCATCCTTGAGGCGGTCAGACGAATGAAAGAGCATCACACCTCCATCTGGGGCTGGATGAATGTGGCTTATTTGTGACAGTCATGGCGTTTATTTTCGGCCGGGAGGGTTTATGGTTATTGGAAAGGCGTCGCCCTCTCTCTCTCCTTTCCGAGAAGGAGTCAATATTTCTCTGTCCCCCCCCCCCCACACACACACACACACTCCTCCCCACTCCCCTGCTAATCCAATTTTGAGACAGAAATGCGGCTTGCTGAGAGACGCGCTGCACATGTTGCTAAAACATACAGAGAGAGACAACACACACACACACACACACACATGATGCACAATTCAAGATGGCCACTTAAGTATTCAGGAACGTTGACACAGACAATGCAGCCTGTGCCTGCTCAGAACAACATGCACTGTGCCGCTGCACAAAGAAGAACACCATGTGCACATAGAAACACACACACACACACATCCTCACACAGTGGTGTTAGGATTCAACTCAGGAATGTTACTTATGACCCACTGCCAGTATCCTGCAGCTTTCACCACTTCTCGTTCACTGCCCCCCCCCCCCACACACACACACACACTCACCCACACTGAACCACCTTCCCTCAATTTAACAGTGCTGAGACTAACTGAGTAGTGCTGCACATTATGGTGCAGAAGTCAGGCCCCCACCCCCTCTCGTCTTTCCTCATTTATTTGCGACCCATCACTCTCTTCTAATGCATCTCTCCTCCCCCCACCCCCCACCCCCTCTGTCAGTGAAGGTGGGAGGCACTCGGGGTCACCTCCTGGCCCTGCTGACCGTCATCCAAATGACCTGAGACAGAAAATAACACAAAGCACTCCTGGGTGACAGCAGTGTTTTCTAGGTGGTGCATTTAGAATGACTGAGCTTGGGTAGATCAAATGACTCCCCCCTCCTCTCCCTCCCCTTCCCTCTCTCTCTCTCTCTCTCTGTTATTAATGACAATACAGAACAGTCCTACGGTAGCTTTACTGATTATAAAGCTTAGCCTCAGGGGGAGCCAATTATAAGCAGTCCTATTCTGGAGATAATGATTTTAGATATTCTTTGCCAGCACACTGTTTGCATTATACTTCTGCTGCAGTAATGTGCAAAAGCACCAGCATTGACAAATGGCAAGTTAGACATTATTTCATGCTTACAGAAAATTACCCTGCACAAGAAGACTAACATGTTTTGTATTTTTGTATATACACACAGTGAAATAATTTTTCTTGCTTTGGATTAAACTGTCAAACTCAATCAGTTTGCATTGTTTGAATGAAGTGGCAATAACATGATCTCATATTTGAATGCCACTGAAGCCCACGAATCTCTAAGCCATGTGGAATGGATGAGAGGTGGGAATGATGACTATGGTCTCCATAAATAAATTCAATGAAAACAGATGAGTTGTGAAAAGGCAATAAAAAGACACCAAAGCACCCCTTGCGTCAGATCAATTGGAGAGCAACACAAAAAAAGAATGGAATGTTGGTGTGGAATTCAACTCTGCTGCTCCGTTCATAGTCTCTCACTTCACGTGTGTGTGTCTGTCTGTGTCTTCTCTTGTGTGTCTATGTGTGTGTGTGTGTGTGTGAGAAAGAGAGAGTGTGTAGTGTCTGTTTACATGTGTGACGGCAGAGGTTACTCAAGTTGCCGGGCCTGGCTGGCTGGAGCACAGTGCGTGTGCTGCTGCCAGCGCTTACAGGAAGGCTGAAGCGAGTTTCACGCGGCCTCCCTCCCGGAAAGCAGATGTGCTCACCGCAATAGCAGCTATGCAGTAACCCGCCACCGCCAAAGGGGGCGATCTTGAGCCCGCAAATACTGGGCACTCCATGTCTTGCAGTGATTCATAAACCTATCGATCTGTCAATGCAGCCTAATGCAGCCATTGTGTGTCTGTCATTTTTATCACATGGAGAAGAAAACTGCATCAGAGTGACGTGTGGCATTTGAATGGACAATTATTATGTGACTATGATGAAAGATCTATGATGAAAGATCAAATGCTGGTTTCAATACATCACAATGGGAAGTTAATTTAAGACATTCCAGTTGCTTGCTGGTAGTAAGAGGAATGTTGTGCTTTTCTGTAAATGCTTGACTAATCTGGCCACCTGGAACTCAGGAATAATAGCTATGAGTTCATGCAAAGCCAGGCTTGTGCTGGAGCTATGTCCTTGCGAGTAATCTCCTGATCACTTAGCCATGCAGCAGCAATAAACAATGCCTGGAAACCGCCAAGTCTGATTATCTGTGTGTGTGTGTGTGTGTGTGTGTGTGTGTGTCCGTGCATGCTCGCGTACGTACATGTGCTTGTGAGTGTGTGCTCTCACTTTCTCCAAAAGCCTGTTATGGCAGGTCAGTGATGCGCCAACTGCTCGAAAACGGGCAAGGATGTTTGGTAAGGGAGAGTGTGTGTGTGTGTGTGTGTGAGAGAGAGAGAGAGAGAGAGAGAGAGAGAGCACTTTTCCAGTAAGAGTGAATATAATTTCTGGCACTAAATATACATAATGACATACAGCGAGCAATGATAAATGAATGGCTGAGATATTGCTCTGGTTTCCGGGAAAGGTCACAGTTTTTTAACACTCCTGTGTGTGTGTGTGTGTGTCTGTGTGTGTGAGTGTTTGTATGAGAGAGAGAGAGAGAGAGAGAGAGAGAATGAGTGAGTGAGTGGTGTTCTAATCTCACCTTTGTGTTTAATTATCTATATCCCCTGCAATCACTATGGTGCATCCCTGGACACCTCCCTCTCTGACCTCTCACCTCCACCATGTTTTAAAAGGGTGAGTGAACATCGGGCTCTCAGCCAGTGTAACGCTCCCTTCCTTGGAACAGGCACTGCAGCTACCCCACCCCCATATTTAGAAAAATAACCTGAGGAGATTCAGGCACTTGAGGCAAATGTCTACAGATCAGTCCTGAGGTCAGCAAGCAGTCATCCTCCTTATCTCTCTCCCACTCGCAAGTTTATCAGACAGTTTGTCCAACCATGAACCATAAATATATCATAAGCACACATGGCATAAGCAAGGATGTGTAGTATTCCTCATGCATGTATTTAAAATACACTATTTCATATCTAAAATGGTGGTCTGTATTTGGTGAGCCTTCTGAACTCTGTCCTCTCTGATGCAGCATGAGGGACATTTTCTATTCTAGGCTGCACTGCCAAAATTGACATCAATCTCACAAAAGTGTGTCTGCAAAGCAGCATATATGTCACTTGCACATCGGTTTGAGAGAGCAGGCACCGGATTTGGGTTGTTCCCACTCAGAGAGATGATGTATTTTCAGGCCTCCTTGCCAGAAGTTACAGTGCAGTCATGTCTTGACATGGCTATAGCGGAACTCTTCGTATAAGTGCTTCCCAAAGCAAATTTGTGTCTCCTTAAGCAATGAAAAGTTTTAAAATATTATCAAATGAGAAAGGAGAACTCCTGCATGTTTCAACCTAGCTGTTGCCATTCTTTATTTGGTACAAAAAACAATGAAAATCCAACAAGAATGAGCAAACTAGCTTGTTAATATCTTAAGCACTTACAAAACAGAGCTATGGGGGAATATGCCAATGCATGTTTTGATGGACTCTAGGCTGAAACATGCTGGAGTTTCCCTGTAATAGACTGAAGATTTGTTAGGTCATGTTTCTTTATATAGTTGTTGATATTTTTTTTTTTTTGCTCTTCCCACTTGAGTGTTTTTTTTTATCTAAAAGATTATTGCCTTTGAGGCCAACGCTGCTGCTCTCTCTATCTCTTTCTCTCATTTTCAATCTCATATTCTCTCTCTCTCTCTCTCTGTCTCACCAGTGTGCTCTGGCTGTGTCAGTGCTCTTGGCATCCTGAGCTGGCTGCAAGGGCATTTGGTGGGCTGGTGGTGAGCTCCAGAGCCCCTGAGGGGGGAGCACCAGGGCAGGGAGGGGATGTTTGCTCTCTTTGTTTCTGTAAACACCGGGGTGAAGCCTGGTCTGCCGGCGGATGCCAGCACCCTCTATGTCACGCCTCCCAAAGTGGCTCTCTGGCCCCTATCTTTAATGGCCACGCCATCTGACCAGTACCTCCCCACCCCTTCCTTAAAGCTCAGCATCTCACTGGCATATTGCACAGAGTGTGAAGCACTACTGGGTGGGGAGTTTTAGAGAGGTGACAGACCGTGTCCGCCTGTAGTCAAAGCGTAAGAAGAATACGGCAGTGATGACAGGGGCACCCCCATATAGCCAGTTACTGAGTGTGCACTGGGAGAACCATAAATGGTTTGCTCTGCTGAGCCTTCAGTAAGGCATTGCCGACATTGGTGTGTTAAAATTATATGACCTACTACACGAACGCACACGTGCACATGTCTGTCATCCTCTAATCCAGACAACTTTTGCACAAACTCTGTAAAATATAGCAAGACCAAAAAAAGCATGCAAACAAACCTCTGTGTCTGTCTGTCTTGATTATTGAGATTTAGTTGACCAGAAGTAGATCTCTCTGGCTGATTAAGCTATGGCATTTGCAAACCAGTCCCCACTTCCCAGTGTAATATATGAGTGTAAATACTACAACACTAACAATAGTACACAGTTAGACTCATGGCCATAGCTCTGGGGTCACAGCTATCCAGTGCAATCACTGAAGAGATTCTCCAGGCTGAAGGCACTAGTGGGGGGGGGGGGACAAAAAGAAAAAGAAAAAAAAGACAGAGTGAAGGAAACCCTTTCAAAACAGACTTCCAGTAAACCCCCCCTTCCCCCCTTCCCTTCCCGTCCCCTCACCTCCCCTCGCCTTTCACTGCAGGCAGCACGCACACACACACACACACACACACACACACACACACACACACACACACACACACACAGGTCTCCAGCTCTGCTTTTGAGGTTGGGGGAGGGGTTAGGTGAGAAAAAAAGAGAAAATGATGAGGGGGGAAAAATGCCTCCAAGGTCATTATTTGCGTAATTTAGTCAAAATGCATTGCACAACTGTGGCTTACAGTTTTGAATATGACATGCATGCATGATTACGATTGGTTGGAGTGGAAATTCTGGATCTTCCGTGAAAAAGGGAGACAGTTTTAGAGAAGGGGGAAACGTGTAACTAATCACGTACTGATAGAGGAGAGCTTCTCTTTCTGGAACAGAACATTCCAACACTCTGTGTGTGTGTGTGTGTGTTAGTTTGTGTATGTGTGTGTGCACGTGTGTGTGCAAGCACAAGTGTGTGTTGGAAGAGTAGATGAGAATGTGTGTATTTTAAAAATGGCAAGAAGCATTAGTACGAAACCGAAAGGTGAGAGGGTTTTTGAGGCAAAATCCTTGTTTTTGTTCATCCAGTACAAGCAACACCCAGAACATGGAGACATCTTTCTCGACAATGGTAATATTTTCCTTCAGGCTGCCAAAACATACTGGAAATTGTCCTTCCTCTTACTCTCTTTGCTGTGATTTCTTTAACCTTAGCCCCAATGTCAGTGCTGCTAGCTGCACTTTATGGAATGAAAGCATTGTTTCAGCTCCCACCCACTGACTAGGTGGCGGGCATCTCATGAGAGCTTTATTTTGCAGGATGCTGCATGACTGCTCAGAGGTGCCATGGGTTTCTAAGTGGAAGAAAGAACAAGAACATTGAGGTCATCACCTCTGTGCTAGACACTCAACTAAACACACACACACACACATAAAGTGCACACACACAATTAAACACACACACAAACACACACACACACACACACAAAGTGCACACACACACAAAAGCAAAAATATGATATGAACAGACCTGGTATATTATGAAAATGGACACACCCTACTCTAGTGCTCCGGCCCCCGCCCCCATCCATGCCACACACACACACGCACAGCCTTTTACTGGAAGACTGAGCAGCTGTTTCACAGCTCTAACTGACACACATGCTGTACACACACACACACACACACACACACACACACACAGATGCATGCATGCACACACACTCAGTCTCTCTCTCTCTCACACACACACACAAACACACACACACAAACACACACACACACACACACACACAGGTTTTTATTAGATGCAGGGCACACTCTGTAGCTCACCCAGTGTAGCCTGGAAACCCACAGTGCCAGCCCAAAAATGACATCAGTGTGGCTCACGGTCAGAAGGGGTCTTACCGTCTGAGTGCTGTGCCCACACGCACCCACCTGCTGCTGCTATAAACCTAACATCTATAAATGAGTGTGTGTGTGTGTGTGTGTGTGTGTGTGTGTGTGTGTGTGTGTGTGTGTGTGCAACAGTGAAGGAGAATGAAAAAGACTGTAAAAGAGAGTGGGAGTATTAAAAATTGTTAAGAGCTATGCCTTTGACTAATGTTATTTGAGTTTAAAACAACACACTAAAAATAACAATTAAGCCACTTTTTAAAAACGCATTCCTCCCCCACAGACTAGACACTTTTTGCACCTCTGTGCAGACAAGTTTAACCCAGTAGGCTATAGACGGACCTAATGTAACAACTGTCTGTGTTTACAGCGTGTTTAAATCGCGCAATATCAGAAACTTGCAATTCACTGGTGATCATGTCATTCAAAAATTCCTAAAATGTTAGGCAAAATGTTCCAGACAATAATCATTCAGTTGAAAAAGAAATTAATTAAATAAAAGTCATGTATGAACAGGCAACCCACTAAGTCATTTGAGAAAAAAAAACATAAAAGGTTGCAATAAACTAGCATTCATGTTCTTGACTGGCTACAAAAAAGTAGGCTGCCATCGTTAGTTAAAATATTCAAATGCATCATTCGCCAACCTGTGCCTTGGCTTGAAATACAGTGACATCTTGTGGAATAGTATTAACTGCGCATGGCACTTAGGTAACGAGGCCTAAAACAAACAAAATAAAAAAAATCAGGAGTGACAGAATCATAAAAAGAAGACTAGGACTATAGCCTGAGCTGATGGAGATGGGGGAAACGTTTTGACATAGGCTAGCTTGACTTTGTCTACAGTAAGTTGTCATATATTAAATTTGACTAGGTTAACCTAAACAAGTCTCAGTGGAGACTTAAACATATGAGACCTAAAACATGATTTAAAAGAGATCAGTGGCCTAAATCTCGACAGAGAACTGATGATGACATGTTGCCTACATTTTGTAGCTAAGATCGAGAATGCGTGTTCGATTACCTTTGCCTTACGCTATAACGGTCTGAAATGGATGATTACCGAACTGGTGTGCCAAAGTCTAGATGAAAACAACGTAGGCGCAGGTGATATTCACGTTGTTCCTCTGATCACCTAAAACATGACGTCCAAAGCCTTATCTGCAACTGCTCGTTCATTCCTACACTATCTAAGTGCGACCACAGTCAAACATCGCCATCATCAAGTTGCTGTTACTCATTTTGTAAGGTCCTACTATGAATCTGGAAAACCCGCAACTGGGTATGGGGCAGAATCTGCCCGGACAATTGATCTACGGAGCGATACTGTCACAAAACCTGGACTGCTGATGCGACGGGCCATTTCGGAAGCCGAAGTTGGAGACGATGTATTTGGCGAGGACCCTACTGTCAATGGTCTGAAACTGATCAGTTTCACTCGAATGATCGTTTTCAACTGTGTTGTAGAATGCAGCCAACTTGTTTGAGTAGTCGGCAACAAAAATCAAGTCAGACTGTGGACAAATTTGGCTGACACATTTATTATTACTGATTTCAATTTGTAAGCCTTTTGTGCAATAGATAGAGGTGGTGCTGCGTTACTGACATTTCTGCCTTAAAAGTCGATACTTTTACATGGCCATGTTAACCATTGTTATTACATTTCACGACCAGAGGAGGGCGCCCCAATACAGATTTTGTGTCATGAATGGTTTACAGATTATTTGATAACCATCATGATGTCTAAAACAAAGCAAAGTCCGGAAGTCTCCCACTTGAAATCTCTGCGCCAGATGTCATGGTGGAAAAGTAAGAAATGTTTGTGATTATCTCCGCAGAACTACAGAAGCAGGCAGCAGACCTCTTTGGTATGGAGGCGGCCCTGTTTTGCCCTACTGGAACCATGAGCAATCTGATTGCAGGTAAAGAGACTGACAGATAAGATCAAGTGAGAGCGTGCAATAGACAGAGAGGTCTATCTTTTTAAGCTGAAGCGCTCCATGCATCGATCCTTATAACATATCTTTTTTTTGTCTTCTCATTGCAGTCATGGTTCACTGTCGAGAGAGAGGGGATGAGATGATTGTGGGAGACTTGTCCCACCTGCATATCTATGAACAGGGTGGCAGTGCACAGGTGAGATACCTTGGCATGTGTCTTTAATCTGCTGTTCATCCAGGCGTGATAATCACCAGAGCCACAATGCACTGGTTTGCTTAGACTGTGTTACTGCCTTCACTGTTTTTACTTACAGTCTGCCACCCATTTATGCTACTGTGTGAAAATCACTGTTTTGGTTAATATTGAAATTGCAATTTCTTCACTCCACTATGATTTTGGAAACATGACCCACCTCTGAAAATAACTGTTACAATTTCATTATGCTGTTCACAGGAGGGCATAATCACAATAATTCAGCCTATTGGTAGGCCTGGATGCCAAAAGTAGAAGCTGAAATCTCATCATTAGCAGACTCTCTACTTATTAGCAGTTAGCTGAAGCACCACTGGCAATCACAGCCTTAAGCCTTGAGCGTGGCTATGAGATCCAGCTAGGATGTGGGGATTTCTTGTTCATCTTCTCTGCTGATCCCCTCAAGCTGTGATATTGATCAGCCATTTTCAGCTCTGTCCACATTTTCAATTGTGTCAAATCAGGACTCTAGCTGATTGGGCCACTCAAGGGCACTCATAGAGCTGACCTTAAACCAGAGGACAATGTCTTGTTTTTGTCTTTGTCTAAACATCCATCTTAGGACAATTTCTTAAGAGTTTAAATTAAGAAGTATAACAATCAGATCTGATACAATTTTAAAAAGTGTCAGTCTTTGCACGATATGAGGTTGAATAGTTGTTCTAGCACTCCTCAACTGTACTCACCTTTTTCGGTTCCAGTTGAGCCAAAGTGATACTAAGTAAGTATTACTGGAGTGAGGGCCTGAATACTTACACTGTTTGTGGCACTAATCTCTGATTGTGTCCACAGCTCGCTGGGGTTCACTCCACCACAGTGACCACCCTTCCCAACGGCACCTTTGACCTGGACCAACTGGAGTCCAAGATCCGCCACGGCTACCCAGACGCTCACTACCCACGCTCCCGTCTGGTGTGTGTAGAGAATACGCACAATATCCAGGGGGGCCGCGTCTTGCCCCTGGGCTTCCTGAAGGAGGTGAGCTGGTCAAGGGCAAGGGATCAGTCCTCCCCGCCACAAAGCATGGTCTCCCTTCAATGGAGGGCCGGACTCTGGCGGGGATGATGGGTTCTGGTCACTAGTTCAAGCCTTTCCTTTGAGCATTTCCACATACTTTCACCACTACTTGAGATGTGTGAGGCACAGTATTTATGGTCCAGTGTCAAGATGGTGAAAACAAGATGCCACTTGGGAGGAGAATATGAGAAGAGATTGCAAGAAAGATAATTAGGTGTGCAGTGCACCACTATGTGTGTATGTGTGATTGAAAGCAAGCCAGAAAGTGAGAAAGATAGATTATTTTTATGCCTGCCTCCCACCTTCTTTGTCAGTTGATGTATCCGTGGTAACTCTTACTCCTGAGGGGGCACATATGTGACAACGTGCGTGTTGATTGCCATCTCTCCAGCTTCTGATTGATAATTTGCAGAAGAAAGGAAGTCGATGGAGTGACCATACCAACACATTCACATTCATTTTGTCTGGCCTATACATATTTAATGTTTAAATTTTTTTTGTTTCTCTGTGAAAGTGTCCAATAAGAATCCAATTGTAGACCTTATGAATCTGTATTCTGTGTGTATGTCTATGTCTGATATGCAGGCTTGGGAATTTGCATGCATTGCACACTATACACAATTGTACATTATCACTGATATGTATGGTAGTCAGGGACAATGTGTGGCGTATGTGTGTGTTGTCTGTTTCTCTATTTGTAGTTACGGTCACTAGCGGACAAGTATGGACTGATGGTGCACATGGACGGGGCTCGAGTGATGAATGCAGCTGTCTCTCTGGGCGTTCCACCATCTTCCATCCTGCAGCACTGCCACACCGTCAGCGTCTGCCTGTCCAAGGTACTCCACCTTCAGAGCAACACATTTACACAAACAGAAGAGCTTCATGTGGATGAGTGGAGAAATGAATGGACGGATGTCTAGATATCAAATCTTTCTGACATGCACATGTTAATGTAGAAAGAGTGAGAGTCTAATTCCTTATAATGAAACCAAAACAAAATTACTGTATTAACACATTACATTCTGTCAACTGATATAAACCATTTAGTCCCAGCAATATTCTCCTCATAACTGATCGTGCTTCACAGAATAGTCACCATCCCTCACTTGAAACAGTGGGCATTTTCTAGTGCTTCTAGCAGCCAACTGCTGTAGAATACTCTGTGTGCATTCATCAGCACGCCACAAGTCATTTTAATGGCTTTGCAGTAGAAGAAAGTGCAAGTTTAGTGGAAAGGGCTTGATTTATTGTGCATGTGTAAAATCAGCTCGCACACTGTGTGACGTGGAGATTTTCTACACCAGTCTTGCTAGCTAGGTACTGTGGGTGATAGAAAGTGGATGCAATCATTCTAAAAAATAGAATCTCTGTTCTGCTATCATAAGGCACATCTAATGATCCTTTTTACTGTTCAAACTAGTTCAGTCCATAATATTCCCAATATTAACCCACTAATTGTGCAGTGATGTCATATATTTACCTCATCATCTTCATGACACCCACCTCATTAAAAATTTAGATTGTAAAGATGAGTGGGAGTCACTGGATGTCTGGACTCATATATGGGGTGGAACAATTTGCTCAGAAATGTCTCATCTAATATTAATGGTGGTAGAAGTACATAACCTCTCTTTCAGCTGCAGTGTGAGTGCATGGTGGGGCCTGTGTTTGCTTGTGCCCGTCTGCATCATGGAGACATATTAGCATTCTTTCTTCTTCTCTCCTTGGAGCTTCTCCAGCGGCAGCCGCAGATTGATCACCATTGACATAATTCCCAAAAGTACACAACAGCTTCAGACATTAGCATTTTAATAACCACAGTGGTTTGTATTTGCATGTAAATGTGAATTAGGCTACTGGCACAGCCCCACCAAAATGAGAAGTTTCCTGAAAGTTTTGTTTTTCTGATGGAGCTGTGATGAATTGAAAGCTTCGGTGCAGCAGTGAATACACGGGCATCTGTGTTTTCCTTTTTTTCAATTTCAAATTTTATTGGTGAAATAAAAATTTAGACAATATGTTGACATGACACAATGGTGTTTATCTGGAAAACGTTCTAGCAGAAAACAGCCCCATTGAAAATGTGACATTGAATTGATCTGCAAATTAACTCCTCTGGGCTCAAAAACCATTGACTGACCAATGTTAGCTCCTAGGAGGGCTTGATTAATAGTGCAGTGCATCGTATTGATCCAGCGTGACTGTAATTATACACAACCAAAAGGAAAAACAATGAGAAGAAAATAACCTTAGGAGTAAAACGTCAAACCCCTTTCAATAAAGCATATTGCCTGTACAGTGCACTGCCCAAAGCAAACAAGAGAGGAGCTTTCTTCCATCTGAGAAATAGCCATTTCAGTTTATATTCAAATTCAAATCTCTAAAGACCATGTGGACGGATGTCAGTAAGATAGTTAGATTCTTGTTGTCACTGGTGTTTGCACAACAACGGAATTTGATTGTCTCGCCTGCAGTGTTCATAATACTGAAAAACAAGGCTTGTTTAGTTTCTTGAGTGTTTCTTGGGTATGCAAACGTTTTGGGCGCTGTTGTTGTTTCACATAAAGTATCATTTGTATAAGAATGATTTTTTATTTGCATCAATAGAAAATTCTATTTGAATTTCTGTTTGTACATGTTCATACTTGAGTTATGAAGCCAGGGAGGCTATCTCAAAACTGATATGGTTATATTCTGCGGCCTGTTTTCCTACAATCATGGTCACTTTAAACTGGAATGATCCCAATTTTCCCACCGTCTCCTTAATATTTATTTCATCTAAGAAAATGGTTTTAACTCTGGGAGCTTACATTTCTAAAATTTGTTTGATTAGAAATGTTGTTACCTGAACAGGCACAGTGCAGTGGTATGCACATGTCTGGTTAAAATGCTATGTTATGAATAGTTTATTTTGTAGAGGACAAACAGTGTGTACAATGCTAGACTGAAAAGAAGAGGAGCAACATGCTATAGTTTGGGCACCCCAAAAACAGATCAGCGCTTTCAGAGAACTTTTGTAAAGGTCTTGTCTCCGACGTTAATTAGATTGGTATAGCTCTGGTTTGTTCACAATCATTGTTGGGAAAGGCCATGTACAGATGCAAATGTCAGAACCTCATAAGTACAGTATCTCCTTAAACCCTGTCCAAACAATCAGCAGCTATGGAGCAGCTGCCTGTCACTCTTATGTTGCACTGTAACACAAGGGTAAATTCCAGAAAATTCTGAAGAAAAACATCGAAAATAGCTGACAATGAAATGATGATTTCTACACCTGGTTAATGATGCTAAATCCTCAAAATCCACAACAGAACCCCTCAGAAGATTCAAGATGAAGATTTTGCCATCCACAACCTGGTTAAGCCTCCACAGTCATCAACCGATCTGTGGCTAGATCTTGGCTAGATCTAGGCTTGACACATTTTGACCATTGTCTTTTTTTAATATGGTTGCTTACTTTTATTTTCACTTACCATGACAAGACTCACAATGTTACTGACACTCTTTTCCACCTTCACTAAACCCACCACCTCCACCTTCTGCAACCAACCTCACAGCTGACACTTTTGCTGCATTTTTTACTAACAAAGTTGCTTGTTACAGTCAACCGTCCTACTTCTTGTCAACTGGACCCTATTCCAACTACTTTTCTACAGGCCATAGCCCCTATCATCGTGACAGCAATGCATGTGGTCAATGCTTCACTAACCAATCTGGCTTCAAAAGTGGCCACTCCACTGAAACGGTGCTTCTGTCTGTGACAGAAGCCTTAAAAGAAGCTAGAGTGGCAGGTCAGTCCTCAGTTCTCATCCTCAGAACTGACCTATCAGCAGCATGTGATAAGGTCAACCACTGTATCCTACTGGACCAAATGACAAACTGAGCATCAATGGCAAAGCGCACTCCTGGTTTGAATCAATTTGTCATTACTAGGGCACACATCTGCACTACACCACCTCATCACAGGGGTGCCCCAAGGCTCTGTGCTGGGGCCCCTTGTATTTGCTATGTATACCACCTCACTGGGTCCAGTCATCCACTACCATGACTTCTCCTATCTCTGCTATGCAGATAATACTCAGCTTTATTTGTCCTTTCTTCCTGGTGACTTCACAGTGTCAACACAGTTCTTTAACTGTCTTTATGACATATCTGCATGGATGACAGAACATCACCTCCAACTAAACCTCTCCAAAACTAAACTGCTGGTTCTCCCAGCCAAGCAAACCATACATCAAAACATCAGCAGTAAGAAACCTGGGTGTCATGATTGATGACCTTTGATGTTGCTTTGGATAACAGCATTTGCTAAATGCATAAATGTAAATGAAAATGTAAACCAATAATTGTAGATGTCTGTATAAATCTTATTGTAATTGTCCATGTAAACATTATTATTTATTGAATAACACAACAACACGGCTTATCCTACCCCCTTTAAGATGGACGTTGTCACAAATGAACCTAAATGCACACTCAAGTTACCCCACCCCAAATATGAGCAATAACAGCCTACTTTCTCCTGATCAGCATTCATCTTCTCTGTTGATTGACAGGGTCTGGGGGCACCAGTTGGCACTATGCTGGGCGGACCCAAGGACTTTGTGCAGCGGGCGGTTCGTGCCCGTAAAGCTCTTGGGTGGTGGAATGAGGCAGGCAGGCATCTTGGCAGCCGCTGGGAAGCTGGCACTTTCAGATATGGTGGGGAGACTGCAGGAGGACCACCGCAACGCCAGGAGCTTTGCCCAAGGTGATGACCCAAAAGAGCAGAAATAAAAAGGCCAACTTTACAGGAAGGAGAAATGCAATAAGTATACTGGTAAAAGAGTTTTGCTCTGGTGCTATTTAATCCATGCACAAGAATGGATGAAAGTTCATGGCTTTAATCAAATACATGATAATTAATACTTGAGTGATTGACGTTTATCCGCCCTGAATGACTTGAAAGTTCTTGCCATTTATCACTTCATTAGCTCTAGTAATTTGTATGTCACTCAAGTGCCTTTATTCTTATTGTTCTTTCTATTCGAAATGGATAACAGTAAATCATCACCTTAGAGTGGCTGATTATGCAACTCTGCTGGAATAATAAGTGGAAGTTTGATTTAATCAAGCACCAATTTAAAGTTAATGGCAACAGCACATTTCTGTGCTGTGTTGTGAACGTTTCAGAGCAGTGAGTAATGATGTGGGTGTATTTATATGTATGTGTGCGTGCGTCTGTGTGTCATCCCCTTACATCACTCAGCCCTGCTGCAGTGTGACCCCCCAGTCTATCAGATGGACCTGGCTGCTGTGGAGACGAACATCCTGCGCTTCCGTGTGCGTGCGGAGGGTGTGAGCCCTGCGGAGCTGTGTGCACGGGCAGCCGCCGTGTCTGATGCCGAGGAAGGGGCGCTGGGCCAGGGTGTACGGGTGCTGATGTTCCCTCATGTGGGTGGCTCGGTGAGAGCCGTGTGGCACCTGGGCATCTCTGAGGAAGACACACAGCTCGCTGCCCAGAAGATGCAGTTTTTAGCTCAGCAGCTGGGCAGAGAGAGAGTGAGAGCCAACTAAGTGCACCACCCACGACCAGTGCCAGCAGCACCACCAGAACACCAATGTGAACACAGGACACCTAGTAAGAAACCTAAGACTCCTACATATAGGGGCAGTGGTAGCGTAGCGGTCAAGGAACCTGGCTAGCATGCAAGTAACCTGAAAAAGTTGTGAGTTAAATCCCACCGTTGTGCCTCTGAGCAAGGCACTTAACCCTAAATTGCTCTACGGGAGACTGACCCTGAACGATTGATAGTTGACAAAAAAATGTAAATGGCTTTTGATAAAAGCGTCTGCTAAATGCATAAATGTAGCTATAGATACAGTACCAGTGAAAAGTTTCGACACATCCTCTAATTCTGTGTCTTTCTTTATTTAAACATTTTCTACATTGTATATTGTAACATTTTAAACAAATCAGAATATTGTTTATATTTTACATTATTCATAGAAGCATAGAATTTTGCACCCTCTTGGCATTCAGTCAGCTTCATGACAGAGCCACCTGGAATTGCTTTTCAAGTCTTGAAGGAGTTCCCAGAGGTGCTGAGCACTGATTAGCTGCTTTGCCTTCACTCTGTGGTCAAACTCATTCCAATCCATCTCAGTTGAGTTTAGGTTATAGTGATTCTGGAAACCAGGTCATCTAACGCAGCACTGCATTGTTCTACTTCATGTCAAATAGCGCTCACACAGCCTGGAGGTTTGGGGTCATTGTCCTGTTGTTGAAAAACAAATGATGGTCAGCACCTGTGGGAACTCCTTCAAGACTTGGAAAATCATTCCAGGTGACTTCCTCATGAAGCTGATGTGCAAAGCGGTCATCAAAGTAAAAGGTGTCAATAGGAATAATCTAAACAACAAAGCATATTCTGGTTTGTTTCATCAACATCTTTTTGTTTACTACATAATTCCGTATGTGTGCCTTCACAGCTTAGATGTCTTCAGTATTCATTTGCAATGCAGGTAATAAAATAAAAATAATAAAAGCCATTAAATGAGAGGGTGTGTTCAAACATTTGACTGGTACTATATATATATGTAGATGGGTAAAGAGGCCAGATATCAATATCTCTCAGAGATTTTCCCAGTACCAGAGATTACCTCTTTTCTTTTCTTCATTTTATTTTCTTGTGTGCTCATGGCCAGTGAGCTGCTGAAATCAACAATCGGTGTTATTAACTGTGATCCGCAAGCCTCCATAGAGATCAGCTGGGATAGTGATGACATTGTTGGGAATGAAAAACAATTACAGGAGGGCTTTGAACCATCCTTCGATACAGAATCTTGTAGTGAGAGCCAAGCCAGTGAGTAACTTCTGCTATGATTCTTCACAGATCCAGCAATGAGACCACATATCATTCCTCTGGGAAGGCGTGCATTGCATCTTTTTGCTAATGTTTCCAGTGATTCATCCTCAAAATGTCAGTAAAAAATTGATGTTGTTTCAGGTTGACATAGAAAGGGCTCCCTCCCAGAGTGCTTTGTAGGGACTAATTTATCAAAAGCTTCATGGCTAAGATCAAGTTGTCATGATATGATTATTCTTGAGAGGTTTCCAAAAATACAGAAATACTTATTGTGTAATTGACTAAATTTTTCCATGCTTAGATATTCCTGATGATGATGATTTTTATTTGTTTTGAAAAATGTTTAGGGCAATTCCATGCAAAGGTCATCCTTTGTCACATCGACAATGCTAACAAAATGCCTTACGTTTTTATGAGGTGATTATTTGATATTCGAGAATTTGGGTTTCATGAAAAATTATACAAAATAATGAAAAAATACAATGCTTGCTTATGAGCTTAGACATTTTGTTTATTAAATATGACATCCATAACACTGGAAATGCCCATTATAGTCTGGTGATCAAGTTGTAAGTAAACCTTAATGCTTGACCCTGGCATATATGAATTGGAATGGAGTGATTTGTCTCATATAATGTGGAAAATCCTTTCCTATGATTTTATTTCAAATCGGATGAGTAATACTTAATTTAAAACTTTCTTTGTTTGTGTGCATGTCTAAAATCAGTTCTCAGGCTGAATTTGGCAGCAGATTTGCTGAACATTTCATAGGTGCATCACAAAAAGGCAGTTATGCTGTGGCCATTCATTTGTTGTGTTGTTTACTGACTGGCTGCTTGGGGTATTCTCAATGCTTGTGTGACAGAGTGTATCCGGTAGCTAAGGATTTATAGTAAACATTACTGAGAAGTATTGGCATGGTAACCATATAGATGATATCCTATTGGCTCCTTCACTGTGACTGGGTATTCTGAAGCAAACTCATTGCAACAGTAGTTTATTGACTGGAATGGATTTCTATTCACAATTTCATGTTTTCAGCATTGAAGTGTCTGACTGAGAGGTTGAAACTTAAGGTTCTAGTGTGATAGAGTGATGCTATTCATGGCCTTCCACATGTCAACAGAGTGGGGAAAAAAGTGGAAAAAGTGTTCATATGGGCCTACATTTCATTGAGATGTATTTAATTAAACCTATTTTAAATCAGGTTATGCTCACAAGGACATTCCGATATCATAGTCAGAACTCTGGTTTCCTTTGCTTTTATGATGTAATGAATATATTTCTCTAAATAAATATTTTAATTATTGGTACCTCATTGTGGAATGTGTATGTACAGTGCCTAAAGTACACCTATTTTCCAGGTGTACTAGAAACTAAAATAATGAAAAAAAAAACCTGTCCCATTTGTATAGCCAGCTGATTCGCTATTTGCTAGTCTGTATTCTATCTATGCTATGTTCTGTCTCTTAAGAACAGGGCTATGGACTGATTCATACTGAATTTCTCTTTTAAGACATGGGAGAAGACCTTATGACTTTTCAGCCAATTCTCAAAGCTGTACATAGTATAAATCTAACGCTCACAAAGACTCAAGAACTACCTTCCCAATTTTGAATAACAGCTGGTGTAACATGGTTGTGTGTGGGTATATTCCTTAATAGAACTGGGGAAATTTTTAGAATCAAAGGAGCAATGAATAGAGATATATTTAAGGTGAAGTGAATAAAAAGGCAATGTATGTGATGATAAAAAGTGCATGACAAAACCATGTGTGGGATGACACTGAAGATGTCAGCATGATGTAATCCCACGTGTTAATTGGGGCCAGCTGACATGGAAGAGCTAGTCAAGTGAGATGTGAGAGGAGACACCTCTGTATTTCCCCCTTAAGTGTTTCCCTCTTTTACAGCCAGGATTGATCAGCCTACTGAGCATCAAGCAGCTGCAGATGGACTCTGATCAGGCCTCTTACAGACAGTGTGAATCACACTCACGTCTGCCATGTCCATTTCCCCTGAAAAACCACAAAAGCCTAAATGTAATCGCCCAGCTGCCTCCTTCACCTGCTCTCAGACGAACAGCAAATCAAAGTGATTGGCTGGACGTGTCCTCAAACTGCTCTCCAACCTTGCAGTCTTATCTTCGCCACGCTGTGTGTGTTCTACCTTATCTTTAATGTGCTGTGTATTTTCGACATGCTGCAAATTGAAATCCATGTTGAGGTGTCGCTGTGAAAAGATGAGGTACAAAAGCCTGCCCAGTCTATTTTGTCTCCGATTCCTCATTTGAAAACACAGAGGTGCACATGTCCATTCAGTTGTTGTACAGCCATCTCTATTCATCAGGGTCCTTTTGAAAGACTAGTCAGCTCTTTATGTCGAATGACTCAGAGCCTGAAGTAGTAGTCCTTGAGCCAGAGGGTTGGTCAGGACCAAAACATTACATACTTGAATGGTAAAGATGGCCTAAATTTGGGGATCTGGCTTAAGGACTATAAAGTGCAGTTTTTCTGCTTGTATGCTATGTGGTAATTAGTTTCCTGGAAACACTTTTACGTCAATACTCACTATATGCTCTGGGTCGGCATGAATGTGGAAAACTCACATAGACCCTCATCAAACCTGCTGCCTGAGTAGAAAAATGCTTTCATTAGGTTTCCATTTTACCTGAATTAGCCAGATTGCATTTCAGCCTGCATCTACTTTGCTTTTAACGAAACTGAAAAAAAAAAACATTCAGGCTTTTTTTTCCTTTTTTTGAAACCCTTACAGGATTTATTTCTTGAACAAAAAGAAATGCCATGTACATTACCTTCATAAAATCTCCATCTTAGACATGTCTGCAGTGACAAAAAAGGCTGTATTAAAAATGGATCCCCATATAACGAGGCTGACAGGTATATAACAGAGCTCTCTCCAGTCTATCCCACTGCCACTTGAACCTTGAAAGGTACTCATTAAATCTCTAAGGGGCAGGAATTACAATTGCCATTACCACTGATGTGGAGAGGAGTGCAACTACTTCCTACACGACAACAAAGACGTGAAATACTACAAAAATTACAGACACATCCTTACTGCCATCACAGCAAAGCAGTACAGTAACTGACATTGCACAGAGAAGAGGCAAGATACTTGTTCTGTGGAGGTGAGGAAAAATCACATTCAGGGAATGGAATGGAAGGAATGTCATCCTTTTACAAAACAAGAAGCACGACAGAGCAGTCAAAAGCTAACTAAGCAATTTGAAAACCTCAACACTCCTATTAATCTCCAGGTGACAAGACACATGATAAAACACTCGGGTCCAGCGTTTCCAGGAAACTGGTGATTGGTGTTAACACTCTGTCTCATCTGTACCTCTTCTGTGCCTTTTATTTCTGCTTTGAATCATTTCCACAGTTTGGTTTCCCAAAAACAGTTTGATGCTTTTGAACTCAGTCAGTGCCACCTCCTGAGGTGTGTGTGTGTGTGTGTGTGTGTGTGTGTGTGTGTGTGTGTTAGTGTGTGCGTGCGTGCGTGCATGTGTGTGCTTTGTGCTTATGGGACTTGTTTGATGCAGACTTAGGTCCTCGGTGAGAGGTGAGGGGCTAATAAGGGCCAACCATGCGTGAGGCGAGGAAAAGGAGGAAGGAGCTGAGCACCTCCAGGATGAAAGAGAGCCAGGCCATGCCCAGGGACCAGCCATAGGACGTGTGCACCTGGGCCATCTGCTCAGCACCCATACGCCGCTCCGTCTCATGCCACGCCTGCTGTGAGTAGCTGATGTAGAGACATACGCCGGACAGCGTCAAAAGACCTATACACACACACACACACACACACACAAACAAACAAAACATCCACATGGAAATGCATCCACATCCACACACACACACACACACACACACACACACATACATGGACAGATGTGCACACAAAGGCAGTATTACTAGAAACAATAAGAATATATGTAGTAAACAGAAGATATGGTACAGTAAAATGAATATAACTAGTGCATAAAGAAAAGAGGGTCTTCATATTATGCAATTATGGGCACAGACATTACTCTGTGCTTTCATGCCACTCCCACAGCAGTCATTTGGCTAATATCCATTGCCAAGAAGGCCACCGAGAATGTTCCATAATCTTAATCTATGGTTGGGAGGTTACACACAATGAGCCAGGAGCACACTAATGAAGCACATACTAGTTCCTTTCATTATACCAGCAAAAAGCCCTCTAATATACAGTACATATAGGCCTACTCATTTCCCTCAAGATACCGGTGAAAAAAACCGCACCTCTCAAGGATAGTGCAGTATTTCTCCAAAGCAGGGTTGTGACATTTATAGATTTAATGAATCATACAGAATCCCCCTGAAACGAAGGGTGAAGCAACATTGTCCCATTTTTCTTTAAAGATCCAAGGAGAAGGGAGACTTTTTACAACAGGTTCAAAGAATTCTGGAAACGTATTTTTATTTTTACCCGCAAACAGTAAACCTTCGAAAGTGAGAATCAACTGACTTCTTCCGACCCATCCTGTCTGCCATGCCACTGTATTTCAATCTGAAGCTTGGACCGAAGGCTATGACTGCTTGCTTCCATGGCATCTATCCTGGATTCCATCAGTCTTTCTGGCATGTTCTCAGAGCCTCTCTTCGGCGGCCTGATTGTTGTTCTGAACCCTTGCAGCCTTTCCTACTTTGTCAGCGTCCTAGCCCCCGCATGGCGCTATTTCTTCTTTAACAGCCGTATTGATTAAAGCATCAATCTCTGCCTGTCTCGGTTCTAATCTGTCAGGTCTGACTCTCGTTAAAATCCCCATTAAACACTTAACACAGGGAGCGCCTGGTGTTGGCAAGGGGGCAGAGGCTTAGACAGCAGCTCAAGGGTGGAGACCCAAGGAACTGGCCGAAGCTAGATCTCACAACGCTGGGGATGCAGAGACAGATGCAGGGTGTGTGAGTGTGTTTGTGTGTGTGTGTGTGAATGGTTGGAGGGGGTGGGGTTGAGTGACCTCTGATTCCCATGGCTTTCATTTTGAAAGAGGTGAAGAGTAATCAGACACATAAGAGGGGGGTTGTGAGGATGAGATGAGAGCTCTGATCTGGCACTCTCTTGAAATGTCCTTCAGTCAGGTCACACACTGTGCATTGCAAGCTCATGCAATAACATAATAACACTGCATGTAATCTAATGTCAATACGCAGCATATAAATTATACATACAGTGCTGTGTAAAAGTTTGTCAGGCCTTTCCAATTGCCTAGCTCTCTGCACTATTTGGCCATCTGTGTTGTGATTTTCATCTTATTTGGTCATTATGTGATCTGATTTTCATCGAAGGCGGGAGCAGACACAATGTTCTGGAGATAGCACAAAAAAAAAAAAGATTTCCTGTCATTTTTGAAAACATCTATGAAACAACCAAAAAGGCTGTGTGCAAAATAACCACTGGTTGACCTTCTTCTGGTAGGAATGAACTCAAGCTAGGCTCTCTCGATTCTGAAGTGGAGCTGGGGAAGCATAGTGATTGCAGCATAATGATGAACCTAACAGGCTCCAACAGTCACCCACTGAGATATGAATATATCTGAATATATACTACTACATATATACTACTACACTACTACATGAGACTGAATATATACTACTACATGTCTATTTGTTGTATGTATAGAGAGTTAACACCTCCCGAAGTCGAAGTATTCTGATTCAATGCTGTGAGATCATATTCATTGATTCAATGCTTGAGATTGATTAAAGTTATCAGAGCCTGCTTAAGTTTATCCTGCACATTGAGATTCAACCAGTGATTCATCTAAAAGGTTCATTTACTTTTGCACAATGACATTTGGATATTTCATGGAAGTTTTCAAATATGACGTGAAATATAATAATTTCTTTTGTGCTATATAGCTTCAGCACATTGTGACGGTTGATACTCGTAAGTTAGATGAGAATCAAATCACATTTCAGGACCAAATAATGCAGAAAACAAGAAAACTGAAAAGGGTTCACAAACTTTTGCACAGCACTGTATAATTTGGACGTTCATGTATGGCTTCCGCAAATATTTAGTACCTGATATATTAACTATTTCAAACATGATAATTTCAGATAAGTCAATATAAGTATGTATAGTGTCCTATTAGTATGTGCTATGTGTGTGTGTGATATAATATAAGTAATATATTAAATTACATTTTTATTTGATTTTCAGGTAACATCAGGGCAGTTGCAGTTGTGTTAATGTTATCTAATTTGTCTTTACTCTATTAAAACAACTAAACTGTGATTTATTGATATTAACAGAGAAGCGCAATTAAAACACATCATTTGAAAATATATTTCACATTTTTGAAAACTCAGATCTTGGAAAATCTTGGAAAAAAGCTCTCTCTATATATATATGTGTGTGTGTGTATACTGTGTATTCTCCACCAGTGCTGCAACAGCGCTGGATAGGGTGCCACTAGCTGAGAGCTAGGCACTCTTAGTTAGTGTTAGTGTTTTTTTCTTGATTGCTAAGTTCTTCAAAGCAGTCGAAGTGCATGCCAGGGAATAATGTTGAAGTTGACTTTATTTAAGAAATCAGTTACACAAAAAGTATTTTAGAAATTCTCACAACACTCTCACATTTAGGTATAAGGTAGCCCTTCAGGTGCCTTGACAGCTGTGAAGGAGAAACCCCATGACCCCAGACATTTAACAACACAACACAACCATTCCACCTCTAGGCAGACATGAGATGGAGGATAGATGAAAATAAAACCAAACTGAGGTAGTGTAGAGCTCTTTAGCAAGCCAGGAGAAGAGGAGGACAAGTGCAGCTGACTCATATGGTTCCCTGCACCCAAATATAATGACTAGCGCGTTGATTAGCATTTCAAAACTCACTGCAGTAGAGCTGCTTTGGAATCATCAGGTCAAAGCACATAATTATAATTACTTCAGCTGTGAGTTATCATATCTTTATAACACACACGGGTACATGGCAACCAGGCATATGAAACCCCAACTTTCATTAGTTCTAGTGATGGGTTTTTGGTTAAATATTGACAAAATGAGAATGGGTTGCAGCAGACCATCCAATGAAACCATTAAGAATTGAACAGCCATAAATAGTATCAACAGGAACGTGACAGGTAAGATGGAACCCTCTTAGCGCTGAGTGAACGGACAGAGATGAAGGAGATGAGAAGAAAGCTGCCCTCCTCTGCCTGGAGGCTGACTATTAAACCCATGCTGATGACTGAGCTCAGAGAAGGTGTACGAAAAGCTAGAAACATTTTTATTTCATGCTGAGCAAACAATCTATGTCTCTCTCACCGAGACATATTTACGTCAACCTCTCTTGCTACCCTGATATTGACAAATACATGTCCTTCAAATTGACAGTACCTAAATAAACTCCTGTGACTCACTAAATGCATAGGGCCGAGTTTATAACAGTCGTTCAATAGCCTCTACAAACCGAAAGCATTTTCTGCATTGATTTCACACAATGAATTTCTAGCTGTGGCAACAAAATGAGTATTTTGTGAATTAGAGGCCCATATGTTTTCCTTTTGTTAAGACTGGAGGGTTCTATTGATGCATTACATCTATTACTACATCAATGAGCATCCTTCAGTATCAACAGTGGCCTTGTACTAATGTTAGCAAAGACGACTTGACCCTCTACATGAGCATATGTGGAATACTTTAATAGTGCACAGTGTACACGACTAACTGGCTTCCAGAACAGCACAAGAAGCAACAACAAAAAGAGCTGTTATTCTTAGAGAGGTTTGAAGGAGAGCGTATTATGTTCTATCTTGGTCAATATTCAAAGATCTTTGCTATTATGTTGTGATGCCTAGGTGATGTTCTAGTGATGTAATATGATCCCAAGCCTACACAGGTATGGTGAAGAAAGGGAAAGGTGGTCTGGGGCAGAGGGCAGCAGACAGTAGCAGTGTGAGTTCGTATTTTTGGGGCTATCAGAATTCCTCACTTGATCCTATTTCACACTTCCCACATGCAACCGATTAGCTTGGCGCTAAGTGCTGGGAGCACCATTAGTTCAGTCAGCCATCAACACAAGGTAGGCTTTATATGCATCACATGGCCAGTGGCTTCTCTGAGGGACTTAATTAAGCCTGGACCGTAGACTGTCTAAGCACTCAAGGCCACCAGATGTGCTTCTCAACATCAAAGCTCTGCATTCCCACTCCAGGAATATGACTGCTCCCATTCCCAAATGCAATTAAAGACTGAGAGAAAGTGACATGATACATTGTCCTCCCTTGACACAGCTGCAGATCTAACATGCATGGGAAAGACAGTGAGAAGAAATCAGGTTGGATTGTCAAGATAGCTTTACTGTTTATTCACATGAGCAAACTGTCACCATGCTAATCCCTGTAGTAAAGCCTTGTGCCTAATTACAAGAGGGATATGTGTGAGATATGTGTGATATATGTGGCAAAATAAACATGCTGACTTGAATCTGACCATCTATCATTTCTCATATCTATGAATGCATTTGTGACTCAGGATGCTTGTCTGTTTGTTATATTTGCACATTTGTTATTTACCTCTCCTCTTGTTCCACCGTCTTGCTACTTCTCACACTGACCAACGGATGGCTGCAGGGGGGAAATATAATAACACCTCCACTACTGCCCCCTTTTAAAAGGAATCACTGACTGGCGATGCAATATTGTTATTACCTGAGGGCTTTGCTCTCACTTGCTCACAAATCAGTAGCAGGTTGTTGACTTTAAATCAACCAGGCAAACACGCAAGAGAGGTAATTCTTGGCTAACATTACTCAATAGAATGCCTGGGGTTGCAGGTGGCTGCAATGTCTTTGCGTTATGACCAGTGAATGACTTTACCCTCACGCTCTCCATCAAGAGGTGGCACACAGTTCTTGCATCCCGCAAGGTTAGGACGGTGTGTGGAGAACAAAACTCACAAGCCAAGTGCACAGAAAAATACACCCATGATGGTGGTGGTGATGATGTAGAGGGGCTGTGTGTTGGAGTTACAGAACCATAATCTTTATAGAAACAAAGCCAACAGTATTTATAAAACAATTCTAACAGCACAATTGTAGCCACCTCATCCCAATGCCTTAACAGGATCCACCTAATGATACAGTATCCATCCACTTGGATAATATGCTACAGGTGTCAGGGAGAGTGTAGGTGTCCAGGACTTACTGCTGAGGAGTATGTAGGATGCTGTGCCCAGGAGGAGAGACGAGCTCCTGGCCAGTGAGCTGACCAGTCCACAGATGCCCCCAAACACAAGCATCACCAGACTCAGAGGCAGCAGAACTGCAATCACTGTGTGCATGTCTGCAGGCACAATGGGAAGGGTGGGGAGAGTCAGGCAAGGGTAGACATGGTGTGAGGGAGCAGGGAAAATGTTTTGACGTAAACAAAGAGAGGCAAAGGAATAACTCAAAACATAGCAATTAGGTAACACAGTAAACAAACACAGTATGCAGCAAAAAGCAAACATAGGCTATTCACAAGCTGCATTGATAACATATAAGAATTCGTAATGATATTGACTGCAAAATCATTGGGTGAAGATTCAGCACTACTCTGAGTGAAATATTAATTATTCAATGTATTCAAAAGGGAATACTCACTGTACATGTGATTTTCTAAGTCTGTGTAAGAATCTGTGTTTGCAGTAAATGAGTAGACGTTGTCCCCTGAAAAAAATAGCCACTATCATCTCTGCAGATGCAATTTTCTCCAAAGAATATTAAGCTATGACAGTAAAAACACAATGCATAAAAATAAAAAATCATATCTCTATGTGCATTGTTTTCTCTCGATTGTGGCCCATAGCCTGTCACAACTCATTTTTACGACACTATGTCACTCGTCTGTATGACTGCAACATATTTCCAGCTGCGCTTGACTCGCCATGTGAAACATCATTCTAGTTGTTTCCTGCCGAAATCTCCAAAGCGCCTGATGAGAGAGCCGGCATAAAAACACTAGGAGTTTCAAGCCCGTGCCAGTCTGCTACCTCGGCTCAGACATCATGTCAATTAGTGCTGCGCCAACAGCTCTTTCCTATTTGAAGTCATTTAGACAAGTGTACCTTCTTTAATCGAGAATTCATTAGAATAATTTAATCCTCTAATACCTAAAAAGCACAAATACTCAAAATGGTGCTTTGTTTGCAATAAGCCACATTCTTTAGGCCTAACATAATGTTCTACTCAACTCCCCATGACACGCTGTAGGCTACTAAGTGATTCCACAATTATAATTTGAACGTAGGCTTCACTAGACCAATCTCTTTCAGTTCTAAAAAAATGTTTACAGCGTATAAGCCCAATAAGTTTTGCAACAGTCTTACCTTCATAGGTTCGCCAGAGTCCAGAATGAGAATCTTCTGTATAGTTTGGTCTGTTGTCATCAATGATATACCAGTACTCACTTCCAATTGCGAGCGCCAGAAAGCTAAAGCTTAAAATGCCAGCGAAACCAGCACTAAGAACAACAGCGCTGAATGTTATTTTCATTTTAGTGAATTAGACTGCAATCGCCCAGAGAATCTAAGTGCGAAAACTTCTGCCACGCATCAGCTACTGGACGTTTTCCACGAAAGCTTGTGATTTAGTGAAATGTCAAAATCCTTTTCTTTATGCCAACGTGTTCTGTTTATCCAAGTCATGTAAGCCTGAAACAATTTATATTTCCAATCTATGCACACCCTCTGTAAAACATAGCTCCACAACACGAGTCCGCCTGACTTATCACAAGGGTGCGTTACCCATCTCGCGCAGGTCTCACACTGGAATGGCACGAAACTGTGCTCCGCGCTAAGACTACAGTTCTCTGAGCGGGCATGACGACTGCACCAATTACGTTGTTTTCCTTAACCTCGGTGAATTAGAGGTGATAGAAAACGAAATTGGTTGAAACCAACACAGGAGCAATGAAAGATTTCACATTTCAGATTTCCTTAATGATCTCAGTCGCACAGCTCTACAAAGCAGCTCATTAAAGTTGCAAATTCCGTTGTGGCCACTTCTCAGGTTATTGCATTGTTTAAAGAGGGCAACTCATTTTAAGGACCATCTATGAATGGATCAGTGCACAAGTCACCAGAAAAACATTAAAAATACTGCTATTCTACGAGTAAAATGATACATGTGGTTAATGGAACATTTTAAAGGCTTTATTGAAAAAGAAAGACATAATGAAATAATGAATGAAGGAAAGAAAACTGAGCGTGCAAAAACAAGAGTCTGACAAGTCTGAATTTACACAAATAAAGATGAACAGCCTGTAATTCAGAGTGTTAAAAAGATAATTGCCACACATACAATGACAAAGCACGTCCAAGGAGATAGATACTAATGTGCTTTCATTTTACTCACATAGTTCATTAGATTATGCATTATAAAACGTGGGACTTCCTGCTTTGCTCCTGAGGACATAATACCCTCACAAAGGGTGTGTTTTTCTCTATCCACTGGACAGAAGTCTTAAGGAGATTGTTCAGAATGAATCAAAATGTAACCTTGTTGTCTGGGGTTGCCGAGAGATGTCGGTTGGTATGAGAACAACAGAATTTGATACAATGTAGACCGGCTTTGTGAACTAATAGCGAATGACAGGGAAACCAAACTGAAACAGTTTCCTTGCCTTTATCCATTTAGCATTGGCTGCCGTTTCACTGTCTGGTCTATGTTGTACCAAATTCTGTCATTCACAATAGAATGTTATCATAGGCACAGCATACATCACTCCTCTCCCATGGAGGTCTTGATAATTTGCCCTCTTCTGACTGTTGCTGCCTCTTGAAACTTATCAATGGCTTGATTGCATGTCTTCTTCTAAGAAGGGAAAAAATACCATGGTTACACAAGTATTCCAAGACAACTAACTCACCCCTCAAGACATAACCTAAAAAATACAAGTAATGTCTACATGGTGTAGGCCAACTGAAAGACAATATTCCAGAGTGTAATAGAACAGATGTGTTTATACAGATGTTATAGATTTGTCTCCAATTTCGCCATTTATTGCTTGCCTATCATATCCTAATTTCTAACAAGGAACACTTTAACACCTCAAACTGATATCTACTCACAATCTGGAACTTCTGTCTCTCTTTCTGCAGCTTGAGAAATTCCTCCACTGTCAATTCCTCCACAGGCTTTTTCAGCGCAACAAAGTCACACTGAGGGGAGTGGGCCTTGTGCTCTTTCCTAATAAAAACAATGGGATGACATATGTGTGCCCATAGAGAGGGAAATGAAACGAGCACGTTAGAGATGTGTAATGTTTCCCCTTCAAATTAATAAGAATTTTAAGATGACTAATGAAGGATTTGAGAATGTGCCAAGATGCAATTTCAGGTGACAGCAAGAGAATAGCTGACATGCACATCAAAAAAGCCCTAATTTCAGGCATTTAAAATCAAGGGTGTTATTGATACAGAAACATAATGTAATGCTTAATAACACTGGAATAAATACTTAGACAGTGATAACATGTTGCCCCTTTATACGTTTGATTGAAACACACTGTGAATAGCAACAATAAGTAGAATATAAAATAAATGAAGCAAGTTTACAATCTATTGCAAGTAATTGGACCAGTCATCTGAGGTTTAGTGTAGTTTTGACAGTGAAATCTGCACAATTATACCCTTAACTATTCCCTGAGTTTATTAAAATAATAATAATGTTAATCATAAAAGCAAAGAATTTTTTTTAAAACTGTCACGTCCCTTCCTGGTTCTTCGTCAAGACGATCCTAGTATACCACTGATACTGTTGTGTTTCAGACTATTGGATCAACATTAATGACCACTTGGCATTTATTAAACACCGTTTAAACGTCTGTAACCTTCACTTTTAAATGTCAATGTTCTCTGCATGACATGATCCATTTTGAAAGACTAGCGGAACAGTCCTAACGTTAGGTTACTCACAAAGGGTCATCTTCAGGCTCCCATCCCTCCAGTTCTTTGAGACAGAAGAAGCACTGAGCGACGTCCGGGCTATTTTCAGACGGTGTGTGAATGAATCCTGCTTTAGCCATCTATTGAACAATAACAAACCATGATCATCACACGTTACAGAAGGTGATGTTTTGACAGGCCTGTAGACTGCAAACCTAGCTAACGTTAACCAGACGTTAGGCAAATTGCTAATCATGCCTACCTGGTACCAACTTCGACCGAGCTGCTAACACGAAAAAACTACATGAAGAAACAACGCATGAGCTAAAAAATATTACAGGTGATATTTTCATAGGCCTGTAACAGACTGCTAGCGAAACTAACGGTAGGAAGACTGATGTAGCTCATATCTGACATTAAAAACTAATCTCAGAAAACAATGCCTTAACATTAATGAAACATTAGCTAACAAAATGTTATGGTTGCCGTGCCTAACTTATATAATAAAATCACTGGTTTCAAGAATAGCTTTACCGTTGTCACTGTAACGTTAAACTTTCTTTTAATAGGTTAGCATTTTTTCACGTGCAAGGTAGTCACTTACGTTTTCAGGGGTACAACTACAGTCCTCCTCGAAAGGCCAGCCTTTAAATGTTTCAAGTCTGGATTCGTAGAAGTACAGTTTAGTAAGCTCTCCATTCATAATATCCATAGTATAGGTTTTAATTAAAATATCGCGTTTTGCCCTAGTGAAACGCTACCTAGCCTGGGACCTATTTTGAACAGCGACGGTCGTTTACTGCTGAAAGACTTCACTTCCGGGGTTTTTGATTTTCGTGCAGATGTTTTCATTGGTGGTGACGACACATGTACGTAAACAGATACACCCCGCTGCTAAACCGACAAAGCCAGCACAATAAAAATAGAAAATAACATATCAATGATAAATGAAAATGTACAAACATAGTGGCTGAAGCAAAGTCCTTGTAGGCTGAAGAATGCCAACTTTCAGGGAACAATTGCCAAGTTCACAAAATCACTAGACCTCAAAGTCCAAAAATAAAAGTTCAATTAAGGTTGTATTCAACTGACTGCTCTAAATATTGTTAATGTGGCACAGGAGCACAATTGGCAACAGTCTCTCAATAACGACAAAAAGAATGTGCTGTCTTGTGTTCTGCACCACTCCAGTGTTTTAGTGGCATGCTGTGTTGGCAAACCTAAACAAGTTAAGGATAATTGACAATCAGAAAAACACTGTGCTGTTTAAAGAGGTAATACAACATTTTTTTCTGGCCAACTGAGCAACAGTATTTGTGGTGTACTCACGTATACAGTATTCTTAAAATGGACAGAACTATAATTTTTCACAAACACAAAATGAGATGCCCAAAGATGAGCTGAGAGGAATGATGGTAAAACTAGATGTGAGGACCACGCAAATGAACTTTAAGCACAATGGAAAGAAAAGAAGAAAGTGAACGGAAACAGAAAGTATTAACACTACCTGCCTAGTAAATGATGGGAAGGGTTGCTGACAGTGAAGATGTGGCTGTAGCATGCTGGCGTACAAAGATGAAACATTTTGGATAACTAAGGAAGAAATTAGGCAGAATAAATAATAACATTTCTCAAGGACTGAGTGCTTGGTGCCATCTATGAAAGTATGAAAGAAGATCTGAGAGCCCTGCCTAGGATGCTTTAGTGATGCAAAAGAGGAAAAAAATATCTAAGGTAAAAGGAAAGCAAATACTGAAGAAATGCATACAAAATACACCTCCCACACCAACTGCAATCCACCTGTTTAAACATGGCCACCTGCAGCCCAAAGCGTAAAGGACAAATCCAACCTGTATGATTTTAACCATGACTTAGGAACAAAAATGGAGGACACTTTAAGTCTGAAGGCTGAAGCTGTCTTTGTGTGTGTGTGTGTGTGTGTGTGTGTGTATGTACTGACAGTAAATCAATGCCCGCTATTTGTTTGCTATCCATCCTGTGGTGGTGAGGGGTGGGATGAGGAGAACTGGAGAGTTGATGTGTGATGTGCCATTTAAGCATGAGTAAATTCAGCTCTGACAAGTCATCTCACTTATGCCACTTATCTCTGTATTTCACGCTTGAGTGGGCCACGTAATACAACATCAATCACCAAAATAGTGAAATCCCAAAATAGTGAACCTTCTCAACCTTGCACATGGTAATGAGACATAACTAATATGCATGAAGTTAATAAACATGTGCACATGCTGCATAAACTGATTTGGGCTAGGGTTTGATTTTATTCACAAAGGTTTTGGTAGAATCTACCTTAATCAATGGCAACAATTTTGCTTACAGATAAACACTGTGTGCGTGGTGTTCATGATATCGCATTTGTAACACTTGATACAGCAACAAGTTATGAGAAAATGAGAAATTGTCTTTGTGTAGAGTTTGATAGAGACACACAAATATCTGGAGGGAAAATTCTGAAAGAAACCTCAGGTTTTGTGTACTTCTGAAAATGCTTAACAGGGCGCCTCTGTCTCAGTTCTAACACAAAATTACATTTTAATGAGAAACTGAGTTGGTGGCTATGGAAGCTTCCTGGTCTTTTTGGACTAGATACAACTGAAAATGTGTTGCATCTGCAATACTGCAATCCAGCAGTCCATGTATGCACACAGCCATGGGGTAATCTGGCTCAAATGTGAGTGGAAACCATTAGAAGGTTCATGGAGTGGAACATTTCTAAACCAATCCAGTGCCCTGGGACAGCAATGACTAAGGGAGATTCAGTGACCCAAAGTCTCAGTTTGCGCTATGTACTCTAGTGCTTCTGTAAAATGAAAGCCTGCCTATGGGCATTGCCTTGTCAGCAACACCAACATCTGCCATCCCCTACCAACTGTTGTCCTGAAAATTGGGTTTGTTATCCTGAAGCCACAAGGCAGTGTCTGGCCTGGCAAGACCCGGAGTGTGCTGATCCAACCACTGGCAGCTCGGAGTCCCTCTCAGTCCTCCTGGAAGAGTTTCTCTTTGAGCCGGTAGTAGTGGCCCTGCTTGTCCATGAGCTGCTGGTGCGTGCCTTGCTCCAACACCTCACCGTTGTCCAAGAAAACAATGTGGTCTGCTCTCTCCACCGTCTGCAGCCGATGCGCAATCACCAGAACCGTCTGGCCCTCAGCCCCGTTCAGAACCGCCTGGACCTGACAAACCACACGGAGAGACACTCTGAATGAGCATAGGGAGAGGCTTGCGTACTCAAAAGGACTTTCTAGCTGCAGGTGAAGTATGAAAAGAATGTGTTAGCAGCAGTATGGCTACCCATACAGCATTACTTGTCTTCTTCCCTTGGAGCACCAAGACCTGTTTGTTTGAAATGTTCAAGACATTACGAGTTTGTTTAAAAAATGCAGTTTACTGGAAATGTTTACCACTAGCCTACCCCAACTGTACTGTTCCCTTCACTGCCAAACCAGAATGAAATGGAAATGTTGATTAATTCAGTGCAATCATCTAAGCTAGTTGAATGCTGGAAAGCTAATATGCAGAGGGTTTCCCTTTTCAAAAACAGCATGAAGAGCTCATTACAAACGCAGCACTGCCACTGAGCGTTCTGAAGACTGACTCAGAGCGATAGAAATTCCTGTATCCAGCCATAAAAACAATAACAAAAAAAACAAACTCTAATAGGCTGCTTTGAGCAAAAATATTGAATAAATGTTCAAGGCATTTACTTACACAGTGCCGTTCAAAACCTTTCATGCTTTGCAATTGTGATCTGAAGCTGGTATAGTGTACTGTAGTGCAGATAATGAGGTAGATTAGCGCTAACACGTACAGCTTCCTGTGTATTGACGTCCATGCAGCTGGTGGCTTCGTCCAAGATGAGAATCTGGGGTCTCCTCACCAGGGCGCGGGCGATGGCGATGCACTGCTTCTGGCCAGCAGAGAGCTGGCCTCCACATTCCCCCACGTCTGAACCAGGAGCGACAAGCAGACAAGCAGACAGACAGACAGACGAAGCAAACTAATATTATCCAACTCATTTCAAGGATATGGAGCATTCAATCCATTACCTTGCATCCTAAACTCATCTCATACACACAGATACCCTTACACAAAACAACACACAAACTCTCTGCAGAGGACATCTTTTGTATTCTGAACAAATATATAAGTTTTATATATATAAGTTTTCATGAGTTGAAGTAAATTATTGAAGATTTCTTCCATCCACGTAGGGTCTCATCAAAAAAGAACGTTTTCAACTCCAAGCATAATTTTAGAGTTGCCTTTTATTGTGACCAGACCCATGGCACAACTTTGCTACAGAGAGGAAAGTTTAGAGAAGTCTTCTGTGGCAACAGAACAAACATTTCACTACCACATATGAAAAAACAAGCATGAACAGTAGATATTTTTGAACTGTGTGTATTTCAGATAAGATGAGGATTCACCAGCAACAGGGTCCCTAATTTCAATAGTAGGCAAAGTGCAGTGAGTGAGTGGACTCACTTCGGTGTATGAACCAAAGCTATTGTGTGGTGTTTGAGAGCATTTAGTTAAGCTTCAGCTTTCTAATGATATCAGATTAGCCATTACATTTTTACAATTACAGGTTGCCTGACATTTGAATTAGGGCTCCTCACCTGCTATGGTGGCAAAGGGGGGATTTGGGAAAGCTTGTCTGGATCTGGAGTCTGGCAGCCTATATCCCTGTTCTTTGAGGCTTCACAAATTTGGTCTATACATACCAAGTGCTGTCGGTCTTATACCTACCGACAGTACTTGCTATGACGTAGACTGAAACTGGCAGGTAATGCTAACAGATGAGGGCATAACAAAACAAAGCTTCCTTGCCCTCATCAGTTAGCATTGGCTCCCATTTTGCTATTGGTCTATCTTCAACAAAATTCTTAGTAAAGGGATTATCCGGAGTAAATCAACCTGAAGTCCTGTTGTTTCACCTTGCCGAAGCCTGTCATTGTCTAATTTCAGTATTATCTGTCTGCTGTCTAAACGTGAGATGGTGTGCCTTTCTGACCTGTGTCATAGCCATCCGGCAGTTGTTTGCAGATGAAGTCATCAGCGTTGGCCCGCTGCGCTGCCTCCTTCACCAGCTCCTGGCTGCAGTCCTGCAGGCCGTAGCTGATGTTGTATCCCACAGAGCCCGAGAACAGCACCGGATCCTGAGACACCACGGCCATCTAAGGGAGGTAGAAAGGTCATTATAACAAAGGGCTGGCAGAGGGGAAAGCGCCAATCTCTACTCAAATGCAATTAGTATGGTGATCATGCTCAGAGGTTACACACCATGCTGCTCATGACATTTTCACCCTCTCAAGCTCCTAGCACCGATTCTTCCTCAAATACTTTTAAATTAGCATTTAAGCAAAAACCTGTAAGACAGAAGGTCAGCTGGAACATACTCGCAAATCCCATTGCAAATCACATAGGGAAGGCATTCTTATTTAGAATGACAATGACCTATACATGCATCCCGTTTCAATCATACTTACGAACAGAAGGGAATGCAAATGCAGCTTTGTAGGGAGTTAATGAAATCAATTGTGACAAATGACAATGAGGGCTAATTGCTGTAACTGCATCTGACCATTTCAGTTAGAGCCATTTGATGACACAGAACAACAAAAGCACTTGGAGAGGTCGACCAAGGACATATTCTGTCCCTCCCATTGCTAGCAGAACAAAATGCATGGATGGCCTAAATTGAATGGTTTTTAGTTTATCATACACTCATTCTTTAAGCCTGTGAGGCACATACAAAACAAATGAACATTTAAGACATCTTCAACAACAGCTTTTATCTCATACAAAGGAAGTCAATGGAGAGCAACATCTGTGACTCATACACTGAATGCAGTGAACTTGTGACATGCTTACTGCCTCTGTAGGGAAAAATACTGTTCTCCTTTCAAGGATATTTATAGATTGATTTGCTGTGGCTCTGAAAAGCCAATCACTGAACCGATTAGTCAAACAAAAGGAAAACACAGATACCATCGCCTACAGCTCATAATTACAGAAAAAAACTGCCATCAAAGAAAATACAGAAACTCAAGAGCCTAGACAATGTCTGGCAACACAAACACTTATGTAAGTTCAAATCATTTAAATTTCCATGCACAGGCTCTGGGTCTGGTGCTGGTAGGTTATTTAAAGAAAAATCTCATTTCTCTTGAAATTACTTTATATAAGCTACGTATCACTTATCATAGGGGCACAGCAGCCAGGCTGCAGGAAGTGTACACTTACTGCTATTGCTCTCACTAATCCTGAGCATTGCTCTCTATGAGCAAGTTATTGACAGGACGACTCAAATCCCCAAATCAATCAAATCGAGGTAAACCACAAGATGATGAGAGAATCCAAGCATGTTACTATGTCTGACAAACGATCATTTCATTTTCCAATTCCCAGCAGTCCTTGTTTCTTCAGTTATGTTTGAGAACAAAGCAATCAAATGAAATTACAGGCAACATTTTTATGTCAAAACTTATTAAGGCTACAGACAGGGTAACACTGATCTATTTATAAATGTGCTGTAAATAAAATAAACTTTGAAGTGTTACTCCTCGATGCACCAGAATGTCTACGCACGCAGCTCAGAAGTGCCCGTGCTGGTCCCCCCTCACTACAACCCGTCCCCAGTGCAGTGCACCACCATCGATATTTACACCAGTGAGCTAAGCTGAGCACACAGCCCATCAAACTCATCAACATGTACCAAGTAGGTGTCAGCATTAATCAGATATTCCAGAGTGCAAGGCTGTGAGCAGTAATGGAGAACTATCAGTAATGGGAGCTCATGGAGGTGTGCCCACCTTGCTGCGCAGGTAGCGGTGCTCGTAGTGGTGGAGCGGCACCCCATCCAGCAGGACGTCCCCTTCCTGCGGCTCATAGAGGCGCTGCAGCAGACTAACGCAGGAACTCTTCCCACCACCAGAGGGCCCCACCAACGCAGTCATTCGCCCCGCACCGATCTCCAGCGTCACATTCTTGAAGAGGCAGACAAACACACAAACAAACCAACATAAACCAACTATCAAATCTAAATCAAATCACTACCATCACTACAATCAAACCTTAGTGACCATATAGTTTCAATATTCAAATACACATTTTAATAACACCACAGCCTAACACATAGCATATCACCATAGCATAACCAAGTAATCTCAGTATCTCCTTCCTCTTTTAAGCCGCTCTCACCTTCAGTGCTTGGACATCCAGGCGAGAGGGGTATGAGAAGGTGATGTCGCTGAGAGCTAGCTTGCCCTCGAGATGTTTGGGAGCCAATGAGCCCTCCTCCTTCATTTGAGGCCTCCTGTCGAGGAGCTGGAACACTTTGACGGATGAGGTCACCGTATTCAGCATGTCTCCGTAGATATACACCAGGTGCTGAAAATAGATGAATTTTGGGAGGACGTCATAGTAGCTTGAAATCAAACACAACCAGCTGCCAGCTGCAAAAAAACTTACTCTCAGACTTTTATGTAAAATCCTGGACATTCTTGATCTTATTAAACAACTCCAACATATTTCTAGAACATGGATATGTATTTTTCATACTTTATTGGCCATATACTATGTAATATCTCCACAACAACATGATCAAATTAGTAGATATTGACATTTCCTCAAACAAATGCGACATTATCTTCCCTAAAGCTAGCTACTTGGTTAATGCTCATCGATGCTCATTGACAGCATCTCATCTTAAACAAGACAACTAGCCTACTTTCATACTGAAATTTAGCTAGTTACTGGTTTTACATCCAGACAACATAGCTCTTTACAGTTAGCTCACCAAGCTGCTAGCTCAGTCAGCTGATCACTGTAGGTAGCGCTCACCAGGATTAGGCTATTTTTGCGAAGCAGACACGTTATCTTTACTATTTTTTAAATAAATTCAAGGTCCATGTAATTACTGTAAGCCAGAAATATTAAATATACACCTGATAGATTGAGTCAAAATCACTGAACACACAAGTGGCCTATAAACACACTCCTAAAAATGACCAGTTTTGCATTATAGTAGGTAAGCTAGTCGGCTTTCTGCAACCAACATATGCACTGGCAACAGAATATAGAACGTTTATAACATGATGTCTGTAAATACAAAAAAGTCTATAGACATGAGAGTACAGGCAGTACTTACTTTTCAACTACAGACATTAAACAGGTTAATGCATTTCCAAAAAAAATCTGCTGCTTTAAAGTTCAAATAGAAAAGGGCACCAAGAGGATTTTTATAATAAATGTAACTATTCTGGCATTAAAGGTACATGATTAGTTCATTTGGATGTTTTGAAGACATCAGGTTTTTATAGCATCCTTCATTTAGAAAGAATATGATCAGGTGAAACAACAGACTCCATAATCTTCATAGATTGTCGTCATAATCATAATCGTCATAGAGCTGGCGATGACTATTTATTGCCGTACCCACAGAACTGCACAGTGCATAACCTTAAGCTGAGTATCTAACTGAAAACACTAGTGTGATTGCCTGTCCTATGACAAGTCTCATTAACCACCCAAGTGAGTCAGCCGGCTAATGTCTTTTTTTTTTGTAGGTGACATTCTTCAACTGCTGTGAGTTTGCATGCAAGCATGCATGTAAGGGCTTTACCTTCATATTGGTGGCCATGTCTTTTTGATAGAGGACGAAGGATAGCAGGCTCCCCATGCTGAGCTGCTGAGTGGAAATGAGGGCTCGCCCCTGCAGTAGCATCAGCACCTTTATTCCAACTGTCACCATCTGCACAGGGACACACACAGAAAAAGGCTTATACAAGACATACAATAACTGTTACTCATACATGCATTTCTCTAGGGTCACATTGACTTTGACCTCTGACCAACAAAAACAAATCAGTTCACAAAGACCCTTATTTGCACCACTTCAGCCCTCTCTAGTTCACCTTACTGAATGTTTGGGCTCCATTTAAAGGAGTCATACGTAAGATCGCTCCCTCTACTGTTTTATGCTGGCATTGCAGCCTCAATCAAAAGTAGCTTCTCACTGGTTGCCATGTCAAGGACCATACTAAACTAAATGAAAATATTTTGTCATGTCATGTTTTAGTAATACAATGCTGGCAAACGTTTGCACAACTATGCCTTTGGCTTTCTAACCTAACAAGCCTACGACAAGACAAGATCAGGCTACTCACACTAGGCTACCAGCTAAAGCATGTCTAATGCTGCAGTTTATTTCAAACTTTCTTTGCATTCTTGCATTTCATCAAAATTACTTAACAGGCTATAAGAGTAGGCTGTCCCTCTTCAGTAGCCTTTCATCTGAACGGTCTGTCGCTGAACTAGCTTTTCCCCCCGGAGGCTTCTCACAAGCATAAAACCCACAATATCTCACAGCTAAACTTGCAATTTATTCATGTTTACATGAGAAAGTGTTTTAGGCCTATACTGCAGTTATGTCACAGGCAGCTCACACTGTTCAGAACAGCCTAATGAGCATTTGGGCTAAACCAGAATATTCCCATATCAACCCCCCTTTTAGTGATCTTGCTTTTAACAAAACATTGACCTCTGAATAGTGTTTGCTGTGCATGTAAGTATAGACAGTTTTCAAATTAGTTTGTGATTGTAGAACCTTCCCTCGAGTTTAAAACATCTACAGAATCTTATTTAGGCAACAGTATTTTTTCCAAGCAAATTAGCACTGTTCAGATTATTTTCCACAGATTTGAGTTAACTACATATCCTATCTTGGCTAACAGTTCCGTAAATAAAAGCCAACTTTCCCAGTGATCCATGTCTGCCTCTCATTCCAGGCGCTAGGCAATTTGTTGTTACTGGCAATCCATTTTCTAGTGGTGTGCAACGACCCAAAACAAAAACCCAAAACACAAACAGGACTTGTGGGTTGCAAATGCTAATTTCAGCAGTGGATTTACAGGCTGCGCTGTTGTCAGTGAAGATAATATTTAATCTAATGTGACCCTTCAACCCCTGATGATACGTCAAGGGCATTTATTAAAAGTTATTTCAATAATTTCTTACATATCGCTCCATTAAATTCAAATCCACTTGAGATCAAAGTGACCTTGATCACCAGTCTCTATGGTCCAGGTGATTGTTAACAATACACAAAACATGAGGAAATAACCTCAAAGTGTTCTCATGATAACACATTCACAAGAATGGGATATATACAGGGTCACAATGACCATAGCCATTGACCTTTACCCTCCAAAATATATAATAAGTCAATGTGAGGCATTTTTGTAATGGCATTCACAAGAATGTCACTGAATTTTTTGTAGATGGATGTGTAATGCATAGATGGACTAGCTGAAAACAGTGCCTCCTCCCTCGGTTGTTGGGGTGGAAACATAACCTTTCTGAGATGTCATAAGTTGAGCTATAGTGTATAATTTTATTGCCCCTATTCTGACAAGCAACTAACACCAGTACCAATAATTACATCAACACAATTGTTTTAATGCAAATTTATCAATCTGAAACTTGCAGATGGAAGTCAATACTTTCAGATGGGGCCTAAGTTCCATCTGTTTTCTGTATACTCAGTAGAAGGGCAGAGACAAAGCTGAAGGCCCTGTGCTGTGTGCGATACGCTCTGACAGAGTGATTAATCAGAGCTCTTGTTCAAACTCAATGGGGCAAAACAAGCCAACCTGAAAGTACAAGGACTATGGATCCCATCCGACATCTCATTAAGTCTGAAATATTGGGCTGCTAGATTTCTGCTCTTCTGAAGTTGTGAAGGATTTTGGAGTTTTTACCTCAAAACTCCCAACTATTAGGAACAAATCAGAAACCTGACTGAGAGGTTACAAATTGGTATTGTTTATAAATGTACCCGATAAAAAAATACATATGCAAATTGTTCTAGAAAGTTTGTTGCCTGGCACACATACTGTCGACTGCAGTAAAGCACCCAGCAGAAGGAGAACACAGAGCATGTGCATGAAAGATAATGGTAACAGCTTGCAAGCTACTGAACTCTGAAATGAGTTGGCTTGTGGTCCCATTATCTTCCCCACTGAGGCCTGGACTCATTTACATTAAATCTCCCCTGTGCCCATTGAAAATCAAAAAGCACAGACCACTCCTGTGCTCAGTGGCCTGCTCAGACAGACAATGCCTCTGAGAGCAGGACCACAATCACAGCGCTATTGGAAATGTTGCTGTTAACAACTGTAAGTAACATTTTCAACAGTGTCGCTAATTTGCACCTCTTTGCATTTGTGTGCTCAGGCAAGCGTTCTCTTTATTCGGGTTCTCATGGTTCTACACGTGGACAAAACCCAGTCAGGACACACCTTACACTGGAGGCCTCATGAGAGACTAGAAGGTGTATGCTTTACATGTTCTGTAAGTTTTGCTGAGGGAAAACACTGAATAGGCTGGTACAACACCTCAGTTTTGCTTTTATCGGGTATACAACACAGCAACAGAGCGTGGTGCTGGTATATATTTTTTTCTCTCTCTCACCCTCCTGAGGAGCAGATGCATGGCGCTGTAAATGCCCTTGCGCCTCTTGATGCGGAACATCTTCTCGAGGGCCTCTTCATAGCGCCGCAGCTCCTGCCGCTCGGCGTGGAGGCTGCGCACCGTCCGCACCGCTCCGATGGCTTCGCCGGCCAGCTCACGTGTCTCTGCCTGGCAGTCCTGCAGCTGCTGAGACAGAGCCTGTAGCAGGGGCAGAAGGACATCATCACCTTTACTCACAGTGCACACAACAAGAGTGAGCCCATGACAAGATTTATTGTTCTCTCCACCGACAGTGCATGTGGGGATCAGTGAACCACATACTGGATAGACTGAGGAAGGTGTGAATACCCTCTTTTATAGCCTATAAAATCGAGATTTCAATGAACATCGAGCTCATAAAAACATACAGAGATTTACTGAATTGGTAATTATTTTGCCTTTAACCATCTTCTTAAATGAATGCCCTTGGCTACTTAATAAAATCCACAAAATGTTTACAACAATTAAGAGTGAAGTGCTATCTAGAGCAATAGCATAATTACAAATTGTAGTACTAGACTGTAACATCATTGATAGATATAAATGATAATACAATACAAACTCAATAAAAGCCTGTTCAGTGCTCTTGCTGACAAAAAAACCCTCCCTAGACCACTGATGCAATATGTCTGCGCCTCTAAACAGAACAGAACTCTACCCAGCAACTGCTTGGCAATATAAATCCTACCCTGAAAAGGAATTAAATCTGAAGAGAAATTGTAGTTCAGACACTGTGATGTGTCTCAGCGTGTGACTCACACCACACCTGCTGCAATGGTGAATATGGTTTTTATACACAACAGGACCTAGTCCTCTTTTCTTGGAAAAGGACTTGAGTGTAGTGTTGAGTTCCAGGAGAAAACTACAGCACTGTGGATATGAGCATGCACTGAGAGATAAGAGCCCCAGGGGGAAGGTACCTCATGTCACATAATGCATCCACTTACACAGCTCTTGAAATCTTGTTTTTACATTTACATTTACATTTAGGCATTTAGCAGACGCTTTTATCCAAAGCGACTTACAAAAGAGGATAACATTCAAACAAAAGAGGATAACATTCAAGTTTTTCTATTCCAAGTCACCACACACCTTTTCTAAGAGCCACCACACATTGAGCCAATGTTTTGAACACCTCAAAATGTTCACATTCAAAAATCACATTCATTTTATCATATCAAATCATTGTATAATACTATACCGTATATGCATGCACTCACAAACTTACCTATACTAGGTATAAACAAAGACTAATTATTAAGAATACTCATAGTGTCTATAATATTAGTTGCATCATCATGGGTGTGCACCTGTGAGAATGTGTTGTAAGAGTTCTGCAGCAGGGCCATCAGGGGCATCTCCACACAGGTGAGCAGCGTGAGCTGCCATGAGAGCCCCAGCATAAGGCACAGCATGCCCGTCGTCTTCACCAGGCTCCGCAGGAGCACGTTCACATTCATGGCCACCGACCTGCCCATCTTATCTGTGTCTGAGATGAGCCGTGACGCCAGGCTACCTGCATGTGTGTGTATTGAGAGGAAACACTTTTTTACAGTTCCAAGGCTTGTGATGTGAAGACAGAGAAGGCTTTCTATGAATGCTTATTGAAATGCATCAGGGTATGATACTGAAGCCAGTTTGTTTCTGAACACAGTCTGTTTTCAGATTTCTGATTCACTTACCTGGTTTGTTTTCATCAAAAAAGGTGATCTCTTGCCGCATTAGGTTCTGAAAGAGCATGTGTCGCACCCTTTTGTTCAGTCGACAGAGACTACACATGAACATACCCCCACGCAGACCTCCAAACAGAGAACTGAAAAAAAAAGGTTACTGGGTATTTTTATTATTTAATATTACAGTATTATAAATATTATTTTACATTATTTGGATATTGTGCTTCTGAACAAAATGATCCTGGTAAATTATCCTACATATCTTACCTTCCCAGAGAGTAAACACCCATGAGGCCGATGGCCGAGAGAAAGCTGCTGTGATCATAGGAACCACTCAGAATGTCAATCACTCTGCCAACATATACTGGGATGTAAGTCTCACCTATTAAAGAAAATGGGAGTTTGATTTTATGCAAAACCATTTACCTCCGTTTGTGACCAATATGCTAACTCCTTGGAATATCAGAACACAAGTTGTGGTGACACATTGCACTCACCTAGAGCTGTCAAGGTGAGGAAGATAAAGGCTGCCGCCAGGTGAAGATAGTCTGGAGCGGAATAACGCACTACTCTAAGGAGCAGTGCCCGGGCCTCTTGTTGTTTCCTCTCCTTTCCGCTATCACTCTTAGCCTTGTCCGGAAACCCCCACTCCCAGAACAGACATGCCATGCTGGCGGACACTGCACACAGAACCACCGTTCCGACATCGGGAACAGGGCAACTGTGAGAGGTGAATGGCACCAAAGTTTTAACAGTCTCGTAGGTTGGGGAGAGGAGACACAGTGCTGCCACCCATCGCGTCAGGAGGACAAGCTGGCTCTTCTCAACACTGATTAACAGCGCCAAGTGATGAAGTATTCTCCAACTTACCAGCCTGTAACACCACAGCCAAGCAACACCTACGCTATTTGTGACACCTAAAATTACGACGAAATACCAAACTAGTAGCCACGACAAGGCGTCAACGGCCAAGAGAAACATGCATGGTTTCACCATTTGTGCAAGGTTCGCCGACATCTTTCATGCAAATGGTGATACACATTCAATAATCCTTGAAAATAAAGTGAGATAGAATTTTAATAAGAAACAAGCTGCAACAGCAGAATATTTGAGTCCGAAGCATACAGTAGGCGAAGAAGGTGCTAATGTCGCCTAATCAGTTAATGCATGCCATCAGGAATAGGATATAACGTACTGTTATTGTTACTGTTCCCCATGAACGCTAAACTGAACCAAAAGTTGGATACTAACATTACAGACGTTCGTAAAGCTATTAAGGTTTACGCAACTAAGCATTAACGTTAAAGTTATCTACCATTTTTCTGAACGCAGGAGTACAAAACTGTTTTGCTTTCATTTTCTGTTGGCAGACTGACGTATTTTTACGTGCTTTACCACATGATCTCACAGTACCAGAGTTCAGCCACACGATGTCAGTCTTGCTCTTTAAAAAAAAACGGATGTGAACTAGGCCTACTGAATTACACATACGTGCTCATACAACCAAGTTGTATTGATGAAGTGTTAAAAAGCCCAAAACATTGGTCTGAATGATTGGTCTCACTTCATCACACCCTGCTGCAAAAACAGCTAGGAGCAGCCTCGGCTGGTGGCTGGTTTTATCTGGTTTTCACTGGCCTTAGCTACTTTTTTTACCAGCTCTTGTTGGTCTCTGCTGGTCAGACCACCACTTGGGCTTGCTGGTGTGACCATCTCTGGTCATGTTGGTCTGATGAGCTAGTCATATGAGTGGGTTGGTTTATGTTGCCCATGCTGGTCAAGCTGTTTTTTTTTTTCACCAGGGCACTTTATTAATCTTCTTCGTCACACAACATAGCCTGCAAATCATCCCATGTCTACTCTAGAAAATATCCTAACTTGAAATACACCTTTGTGTTTAGTGGAGCATTTGAAAAACTCACTGCACAACTGAAATGTCCTGAAGTTAAAGATAGGCTAGTCCAACACAAACTGAGCAAACTCCATATTGCCATTTTAGTTAATGTACCTACCTGTAGGCCTATTACCTATTAATGTTTAATTGACATTATGATTTCTCTAACTGGAGGTATAACCTCAGCTACAAACATTTCAAAATTTGACTTTCTTTGAATGTCACTGCTTCTTCTGTGTGTTTCATAAAATGACCAGAAAGTGAAACCTGGCAGGAAAGTGAACTGTAGTACCATCATCTTCAGCACTACTATTACTATTATCATTCGTTTTCTTTGGCTTGGCTTGGGTATAATCAGTTTTCAAATAGTTCTAGTCATTTATTGTGCAGTGGATTAGATTGATGCAATTAGACAAAAAAAATCTGTAAATTTTTGCCAGATACTTTTTGTATTGATGGTGTTTTTGTATTGTGTGTTGCTTTAGATAACAAGCGTCTGCCAAGAACCTATAACCAGTAACCATAACTACCATCACTACTACTTAATTAGTATCACTACTACTACTACAGGAAGTGTGTGTGCTGTGAGCAGATGAAGGCAGAGCTGTTTTTATTTTTGACCAGAGTTGGAGAAAGTTGACCCAGTTGCTTTGGAAAAAGACAATAACAAAGACAACCGGCACAGGTACTGCTGATGATTGGATTCTGTTTTAGGGTTCTTTACTGCCCACAGAAGAGGAATGAATAAAGGGAAAGGTAGATTGAATCCTCCAGCTGATTTCCTGTCTGCAAATTCAGAATGCAAATCCTATGCAAAAAGTTACCGTTTGGAGTCCTGCAGGCATAAAAATTTAGTTGGTAACATGATGCCTATACAAGAAGAGACCATAAATAAGTCTGCAAATTGGTTTGAATTCATTAATCAAGAACTTTAGTCAGACTTTAGCTAAATATTAGCATATGATATCTGCCAAAGAAATGTTAGTAATGTAGGGTGTCTAAACATTCATGTGATTGCTACAAGGATTCAATTTGCTTTGACAATCATGAAACCCATGGGGTTGCCCAAACCTAAAAAACACATAGTGATGTTAAGTAGCATATTGTAAACATATAGTACTGTATGTTTAATGCAGTTGGTTTGATTAATTGTTGATAAGTTTGATAAGTTGTTACTTGTGGCCTTCATTTGAATGCAAATGGAGGCACGTCAACTAGCACTGATCTCAGTTCAATGCTAAGCGTGATAGTAGCATGACTCACAATGGCTATTACTCATTTATTTCTGTCAACAAACACTGGCAGACAAACATGCCTTAACATGACCAACTATTCCATATCAACTGACCCTGAAAAATAAGAACAGGTCTAGGTACTTATTCCATTGAAAAAACAGTCATATCTTTTAGGCATTTAATATTTACTTGTTATAAATACATATTTTTTCTATTACATCCAGTAATTTGTACAATAGCCTCCTCTAAATATACAAAAATCATACTATAAAATGTTTATGGCAAAGAATATGGCTGAAGTGCCACAAATACATTGGTTCATTCCAAAAACTGAAGCAGTTTATCTTAATCTTTATGTAACATACCTGAAAATGTCCTTTAGAGCATTCCTATATAAGAGCCCTCACTCATTGGGAGGAGGTTTACATACATTTTGTCAATTTTGAGGCTTTAAAATAATCAGCAACAGAGGTCTACGTCTCTCCTCAATCAATACCTACTTCCATAAAATTCAATAGTAGCTTTGGATGATCCATCCCTTTCCATAGTAATGACTAATAGCAAGAGAGGCCTGTGTAGAAAGGCCAGATGAATGCTTCCACTGGTATGCACTGAGACAGCAGTGAGACATTACACACTTTACAGACATGAATCAGCAGGAGAGCCTGTGGCAAACAACAAAGATATTGCTGGTGTTTAGTGCAGCAAATGCTTAGAAAGGTGCAGTCCCTCTCTCATACAGCTGGTAAGTGAGAATACAGATGGGTAGATATATGAATACATAGACAGAGAAACAGGTAGACAGAGAAACATAGATCAATGAATAGATATGAGGCGTATTTGTTAGGATTCAGAAGAATACTTGTGGGGAAGCTTCTGAAGTAAGATCCACTGATATCAAAGGAAACCAGGCATACATTAATGCACATCTGCCACCCATAGGCACAGATACACTTCTCTCAATGACAGCTGTTAAAGGCACAGTACGACTTTGGCTTGAAAGCTTCATTCAATGTTAGTAGTATCGATGTTTCACTGTTATGAAAAGTAGTATGGGTCATTGTAGTGTGGGTAGTACAGACATGGATCCTACCAAAAAATGTTTTATTTGGTTGAAGACTGAATCCATAGCTTGTACACTGCTGTTTTCTTAAGGTCAATCAACATCACAGCTTTTGTTCTGAAATACCACCTGAAGACTAATCTAAAAAATCATGCGGTTGTTACAGTCTATTGACCATTCATTCCTATTGTATAGTGTATTTCAGAGGTTGATTTTCACCTAGAGGAACTTCACTTCCAGTCACATTTACACCTTAGCTAGCTTTCTTCAATCTTTTATCAAGAGTGCTCTCCAGCCTTGAGGGAGTCTGGTCTAAAAAGTTGTGAGTCATTCCAGCTACTGACTAGCAGACTGTTGCACATTCAAACCCATGTCAGTGGGGGATGAAGTCATATCAGTGACGACACAAAGACTCAACTGGTAAATAATTAAGGCTGAATGAATCAGGTAAAGCTCCCTTAATCCTGACCTTAAAACACATCTTGTGTCACAGTTCAGTACTAAGAACGAAGACAAACCTGTGTATGACTTGGCTAAGTTGCCACTGCCCATGTCTGCAGCAAGGGTGTTTTTAAGGAGTTCAGACACAGGGTCAGGTTCACTCACTAATGAGTGACCTCGTCTGTGTGCGACTCAGTAGCACCTTTTTCTCTGTCGCCCTCTGTTGGCACGCTGCGGTACTGGCACTCCTGGACCAGGGTGGTGCAGGCCTTTGGCGGGTGCCCGTTGAGGGGGGGCTGTTGCTCCTGTTTGCACTTGGCATCCCTGCGGTCCAGCCAGTAGAATGACAGCAAAAGGAAGAGTGCGGCTATCACTACAGTGATGGTGCAGGCTAAGAAGACATGGGTGTACAGGCCCATTCGGTCCACTAGGATGCCTTCAACAAAAACAACAGGAAGTCAGTCTCTATGTTCAGGAAGTGGCGATCAGAGCTTTAAAAAAGAAAAAACGTTTGTATCATGATATACCGATGATATACTATAACATGTACACTCATCTGCAGGAAGTATGGGAAACTTTTTTGTAAAGGCCTGGAAAATAAATAAATAAATAAATAAATAATAACAACTTCGTTTATGCTTCCTCAGAGAACTATCCAATATCTGTCAATGACTGGTAGTAACGCTTATGTAAATTTCATGCTACGAGGTCCGGCTAATTCATTTTGACAGGCTTTTAAGAAAATTGCAATAAGATGCATGGGCTGGCTTTAGGCTAAGACGCACCAAAGAAAATATGTTTACTTTTGGTGGCATTACAGTAAACTTAGAGTAAGTCTACCATCATGTCTACAAGCCCTTAGACTTTGACCAGACAGACAAACAGGACCAACAACTAAAAAACCTGAAATGAAGTTTACGCATAATTAAGAATGTGTCCTGCTCTAATCTCGTTGCATTCTTTGCACAAGGCTCTTAGAGGAAGCACTAATTGTGGACCTGAGTTAAACACAATAGGAGACACTTTGCTCCACTTCATGCTCCACCCTGCTAGCCAAACAGTGTGTTTTTCCCACCTCCCATCCCGCAGACATGCCAACAGTGCGCGAGTGTGAGTGTGAGTGTGTGAGTGTGAGAGTGTGTGTGTGTGTGTGTGGGGGGGGACTTCTCAGGTGTGGTGTGATTCAGCTCAGCACACATTACTGACTGCTCAGGACTGGTCACCATGGAGCCAGCATACCTGGCCTCCTAAACATGCTCCTTCAAAAAGCCTTAAATCATCTAAGCTTGGATGGTTTCTTGGATGACTGCTGAAGAATAGTGCATACAATCACTTTCCCTATCCACCCAACCAGATGGTACTCTAAGTGCCTGGAGATAAACCCCTGACACAGAGCTGGTCTGGAAGTGTGACGCAGACATTGAGAAATGCATATCAAAAATGCAGCAGACTGTGTCTGCTAATGCAGTTCCTATGAAGGAAAGACTTGCGCAAGAACAACAGCCCCGTCATGGCCTTCAGGGGAATATGAAAACACAAATCAGTTTGTCAGTGAGTCAGCGGCTTCCGGGGAGGTTAACATAGAGAACACAAGATTAGAGTCAGGATGATTTGCATCATATACAGGAAGCACATGTCTATTTACGCTCACGCTCGAGCATACACACACACACAAACCCACACACAAATGCAAACATACGTACATACACGCAAGCAACGCGCGCGCACACACGCACATACACATGAATACAAACGTACATACATACATGTGTACATATAAACACACACAAATACACACAAATACAAACATACATACATACATACATACATGCATACACACACACACAAATACAAACATAGATACATACGTACACACACACATACACAAACAAACTTACATGCATACACACACACACACAAATACATACATACACACACACACACACACACACACACACACACACACACACACACACATACACACATACACAAACATACATGCATACACACACACACACACACACACACACACACAGGGTCGCATGCATCCATGACTCTTGTACCTGCCAGTGGTGGGCCGATGAGCAGCGTGACGCTCTCCATGACTGACAGAAGCCCCAGCGCCGACTGGAAGCGTCTCATCTCCACCGTGTCCATGAGCACAGTGAAGATCAGGGAGCCCACCACCGCCATGGACACGCCGTAGATCAGCACGTACACCAGCAGCACGTCGAAGCTCGGCCCGATGCAGCAGATGGAGTTGCTCAGGCCGTTCATCAGCAGCGCGGCGCTGAACACGTAGATGTGGCGGCCTGGTGTGGGAGCAGGGAACAGAGGGGGGAGGCAAGGTTAGGTGTGTGAGGAATGCACACACACACGTGTGTGTGTGTGTGTGTGTGTGTGTGTGTGTGTGTGTGTATTCATCCGGGTCTGCATGTGTGTGTGTACGCTCATGTGCTGTGTCACGCTGACATTAGCCAGCAATTTATCAACAACAAACTGAAGTGAACACCTAAATTGATTGTAGATAACAGCCATGTAGCTTGAAGGTGAACCACTTTGAAGAACTGAAAGATACGGTAAGCAAACATTATTCTGGGTCGTACTGAGTCAATATACTTTACATACTCAATAAAAAGTGCTCACTCATCGCACTGGAGAGGTCAGAGGGTGTTACATGTCTTTCCTTCACCTCCCCCATTTCAAACACACACAAACACACACACACGCACACACACACAGCGCAGCTACCTTTAAACCAGGGCAGGTTGAAGAGCAGGCCAATAGGCGGGCGGATGAAGATGTTGATGAGGCCCAGGATGGAAAGCAGCAGAGCGGCGCGGCTCTGCTTCATGCCCGAGGTAGTGGCGTAGGGCACCAGGTAGACCAGTGGCACCACAAAGCCCAGCATCATCCAGGTGATGCCCAGCGAGTACACGCGGAAGCGCAGGTTACTGCAGAAGAGGTCAAAGGCCATGTTCTTCTGCAGCGTGGCCACCAGGCTCTTGAACCATGAGCGAGGCCCGCTCCTCCGCTTCCCAGAGGGCTCCGTGCAGCCATTGGCCGAGAGGGGTGGAGTGTCGATCGGCCTCCTCCGGGTCCCAAGGGCCTCATGACAGCCCCGCAGACGCAGCAGTTGAGCAGCACGGCCCCCAGCACCAGGAAGCTGCCCCGCCAGCCATACTCACTGTGGAGGTAGTGGCCCAGGAAGGGCAGCACAGACAGACCCAGGGCCGTGCCCGTGGACGACATGGCATTGGCGAAAGGCCGGCGGCGCACAAAATACTGACCCAGGATGGTGACAGCAGGCTGGAAACTAAAACAGAAGCCGAGACCTGAGGAAGGAGAAGAGAGACCGAGAGTCAGGAAACCACATAGCCTCAAGGTTGCTTAAGCCTGTGATAACAACAGCCTTAACAGATTAACAAAATCTTAATACACCACACATACAGTAGAGATTAGTTTCCCTGACTGCACATGCAAAATCATGTGAGAGTGTGTGACCTCTGACCTGTGATGACCCCTGCGGTGATGTAGAGCTCCTCCATAGAGTTTGTGAAAGAGCTGAAGATCATGCCCAGCCCACTCATCACCCCCCCAAACATCACTGTGGCCCTGCCACCAAAGCGCTCCACCATCATACTACAGAAGGGACCTGAGTGATTAACACAGACACACAGACATTAGAGACAGAATCCATATAGAAGTGGACATTTGAGAGAAAATCCTTAAAGCGCCACACACTACATACTAAGACTATGTGTGTGCTTTTTCATATCATTCTATACATTACCACAAACATATAAGGTCAAAAACTGCCTCAAACAAAAAGCCTTCTCTTTAGAAAATCCTCACCCACTGTTGTTATGACCCTGATTACCACCATTATCCGGGAGCCTTCTTTTCCTCTGTAAATACCACTCCTATAAACAATGTGCTGGTTTGTGCACCCCTATTGGAGCAGTCCATAGGGCAAAATGACTGATATCCATTGTCGCATTAGGGATTTCTACTCTTAGTTTCCCATTGCAGTATGTACTGTGACTCCTCATTCCAGCGGGTTAAGTTAGGAGGGTCACTTACTATTCCTGGATTGAAGGCCTTCCACACAAATACCTCGATACCTCGCTTATCGCAATAAAACAAACATGACCAGATAAAAACACTTGGCCCTCATAACCTGACCTGGGGAGCTCTGCGTGTGTGTGCAAGTCTTATTGTCCCCACTGGCTCTCCCTGCGCACATCACCATACTTGCAATGCTTAAAGGCTGCATTTCCAATCGTGAAAATGTGTGTCAAGCAAAAGGGAACCACAAGACCTCTTGAGCTTGCACATAAAAACAAACATACTTGTTCAAGTCTAAACATGCATGGCTTGACACAGTATGACAAAGTATGTACGTTCAGTGCTAATATTCGCCTGCCTATGAACGTAAAACACACTACTCTTCATGCCTGATACAAATGCAAAGGCTGCAAGGGGGGGTCATGACTTCCTCTTTTATGAAGCAGGAAGTTCATGCACTGAGTGCAAGGCACAGTTCAGTCCAAAGCTCAATATATTCTTATACTCTAACTATTCTAACACTCCATCTTCACTTACAGCTTCCCCTCTGTGGGCTACAGTTTGACAAACTTACTCAGCATCTCAGAGGCCATACACAGATATCTCAAATACAAAGCCAAGTTGAAGGAACATGCATGTACTTTGGTCTGTTCTCTGAGTAAAATGAGAAAAAAGTACAACTACCAGTTGTCTTATTATCGTCTTTGTATCATTATAACATTTCTACAGTTCTACAGTTTGTAAAAAAACTGCAGAATGTGTAAAGATGAGAATAATATACTACACCTCCAGCATGGAGAACAGAAGTCATTATGGAAGGCACCCAGGATGTCTCACTGTTGCTAGCGTGAAACTCTGTCTGAAGGTCTGTGTAGAAGATGCTCACACAGGATGGAAAAGCAAGTGTAAGGGCCAGCACCAGGATAGTGGCAACCAGCACCACCCAACCCCAACCTCCATCTGGTGCCTCAATGCCTCCTGGATGGGACCCAGTAGAGTGGGGCCCCTGCGCCACCACATCCCCCTCCTCACATTCTCCCTCTGTGAGCGTTGGGTGCCCAGGGTCCAGGGTGGTGGGCTCCTGCCCGGGTGCTTGCATGACCTCCTCAGGGCAGCAGTCGGCACTCTCACCCTTCTCACTGTTCACCGTCATCTCCTGGGATTGGTGGACAAAGCCTTGGCACGGACAGTCAATGTTTGCCCCTGAGAAGTACTCTGACTACTGCATTCCATGTCACACCAGTCTCTTCTTGATCAGCTGCATCAAGTGCAAGGAAAAGGAGCACAACAGTCATACACAAGCAAAAAAAAACAACAACTCAAAACACCTAAAAAAGTCTTACAAATACTAAGCTATAACTTCCCATCCATTTCAGGTCTTGGAGCAGATTTTTAAGAAATCATCTGTAAGGATAATGGTGACAAACAGCCAACTGATTCTTCAATTAAATTATGACACTGTTGTAACAACTCTCTTTAATCCTTTCATCCGACCAAAGGCTTGAGCGAACACTTTTACTGACAAATGTAAGTGCAAGTAGACAACCTACCAAGAGAGGAATACACAAATATTCCTGAAACTGTCATGCAACACGGAACAAGATTTGCCACTATTGCCACCTGACGCGTCAAGGGCCGGAGAAAACCAATTAACTGTAAACTGCTATTATGTTGCTTTTGTTCTAACTTGTTATTCTGGCGATGGATTAACTTAGCCTGCTTCTGTGCGTAGCTGTGTGCTAACATCATGTTCCAACGCTCTTTAACAGGACCCTGAGATGACCTCATGAATTTTAGCAAAACGTGGTTTAGAATGGCCCTAATGATAATATAGATTACATGTATACGCTGATGCCAAAACAACGAAAGAAAGACACTATTTTGTGCGCAAGACAAACAGATAAAACAGGGCCATTCGTGTATTTTTAATGTCTGGCGGGAGCCTATTGCGTAAAGCAGACTAAACTGGATAACGTTCGCCTATGCTTCAAATTGGACTAACGTTAGCTGACACGGCACCAATACTCAAGGCAATTTCTGTTTAGTTGTAGTTTTCACCGATCAGATGCATACAAGCCACATTCAAAAGAAACGAGTCATTGTTGTTGAGGTAGCTACAATCTGACAACATAGCGGTTCAAATTCAGAAGTGCCTTTCGCCGGTAGGAGACGTCGGATAAAGCTCACCCGACACAAACTGGACTGGCCAAAATGACTCACCTTTCCTGCTCTGGGCATATTTCTCTGGACAGTCATTTCTTTCTTTCATGCGTCCATTCTGCCCCGTCTTCAGTGCGCTCGCGCTTCCACTCTGTGCGTCTAGCCTAAAGGATCATGTTCCACTCAGTGGGTGGAGACAGGACGTAAGGGCCGAAAAACGCAGTGATGTTTTGAAAAAGGTGAAGAATAACGTTGTTCGCAGCATTTACTCTTTACGCGCTTCTTCATGCATACATAACTACACATTTTTGTGCAGAAGGACATAATTGTGCCTACTGCCAGAGTGCGGATACTATGAGAAACAAGTAGATCTGGCTGTAGGTCGAGTAGAGAGATACTGGCGATAGTATGAAGTGCAAGGGTAGTCGCCCAAATTAGACTTCGGAGTGTCCATAGCAGAAAGTTATGAGGGTATTATAGGCCGAATCTGCTATAGACAAAGTCAGATGACCAAGCAATTTAATTGCAACTGCAAACATTCAACAGATCATAATAAATTAGACAACTTTTCAGGGGAGATATGGCAAACTCACAAAAAAAAAAAACACTTGTGTGTTTATGTATAATCAGAGATTACTTATATGATCTGTGTAAGAATGCCCTGTGTCAGCCACCATACTTGGATTCTATTGGAATTCATTTACAAGGAAAAATATAAAAACATGTAGAAATATATTCACAAGCAGAAAGAAGAGGCTCTCACGTTTTTAAAACACAAACACAGTTTATGATAAAAATCAGACTTTGATATTTTGTAGTTGCCATCTTAACTTTGAAAGTATCATCAGAGGACAAACGTAAGAAAAAAACAAAATAAAAAGGGGGGAAAAAAAAACAAAAGGACAATCTGTTGGCTCTGCAACACTGAACTCCACAGTCTCCAAACGGACAGAATTCACATTTGACATCAATACTGATCAAAACTCAACACACTCAAAACAACTTAATGAATTCTTACTTATGCTCGCAATGCTTGTTGGGAGAGAGTATGTATATAAAAGCATGCAGATGTTATTGACAAAACCTGTGGCAGAATCAGAATCTTTCCCTCTCTTAGCCTACCTATTTAATGCATGGATTCTACTATCAGTTAAACGTTTTAATGTCACAGCGATGACCTACAGCCTCTGTTGACAACATGTAGGCGTCACCAGACATCAAGTGTCTTAAATCCCAACTCCATAAGGGTAAAACTTCAATCAGGACTTTGGTAGGTATAAGCCTTTAGGAGGCATCATGTGTTTTATAAATTAACTGGGCTGGACCAACAATGCATTTAAGGAAAGCTTTTTTTGTTTGTTTTAAGGGGACAAGAGTTGTAGAGTAATTCCACATTTAACACCAAGTCTTGGCATCCAGCATCGTTCTTACTCCATGCACCGTGTAGACTCAACAGTGATACAAAGGCCACATATATCCCAGGACACGACATTGGAATCTCTAACACAATGCATGCTCTCAGGGTTCTCGTGCCAAATATTAGGTCATTACTGTTTTTTATATATATTTATATATATAAATCCCCAGAGTTTGTAAGACAGTACATCATATAGTTACGTTCATCACAGAGAAAACTGTACTTTTTTGCCTTGACATCTTTTTGTTTAACATCAAACAACTTAAATATGGGGGGAGGGGAGGGGGGTGCCCAGTTCAGGTGCTGGTACTGTCCTTGCTCTGCATTCACGAGTATGTGTCAGATGTCAGATGTGTGTGTAGATACTGGGCAAGTCTCATTAATATTTCTTTACAAGTAGACAGTATTCTTCTGTTGTTTCTGGATGTGTGGTGCTTGGAAACACCAGCCTTGAATGATTATGCATATCTTTCCATACTAAACAGAGAGAAGTGAAGGCAGTGGCAGCCTTGACATGCAGGAGGTCAGGGGGTGTTAGGGTGTTTGAGGGGGGAACACGGAATAAGAGTCAGTAACAGTGGCAAAAAGATCTGACCATATAGACTAAATACACATACAACAGGTGGGCTGTGGCCAAACCCTCATATTGTTTACGATCTGGGGAACCTCGGTCCCCAGGCGTTTCTTCAGGCAAGCCCTCTCCGCTCCACTCAGACAATAAGAGAAGTAAACTGTGCACAACGCAGGGCCAAAGGGTCAAAGGCACAACACTGGACAAACAGACATGCATGCACACACAAACATAAACACACACCCACCCACACAGTCAGAAGTCAGGGCACTGATAGGGACCCCTGCAGTTTGGCAAAAAAACACTGCACTCCCAGTCACCCTACACAAACACTCTACACGCAAACATCAACAGCAAACCAGAAATCTGATACCAAAAGAATTATGGACAGCTGAAACCCCCCCCCCACACACACACACACACACACACACACACACACACACACACACGGGGAGTGTGACTGAACGATTACAGACAAGTCAAAGTTTCTTTTCGGTTCTATCAGATACAGTCCCTTGGACCCTACATTGAGAAAGCAAGCATGGGAATTTAAGCCATCCCTAAAGCATGGAATATGGTGTGTCCCGGTCCACTATTCCGCAGACTAGAGTGGCTTTAAAGAGGCCTTAACAGTAGCGGTGAGTCGGACAGGAAATGATACGTAAGCAGGTAAAAAAAAAAAAAAAAATCCTGCTTTCCAGCTCCAGAGGCTACTTCAGTCATGACTGGTTTTGTTCTGCTCTGGTTCTAGCACAACTGGATGCAGGCTTCCTAGGGCCCCTGTTCTGGGTGATGACATTTTAGCTCTGTGCGGGACATCATAAAAAAACAAGATGATGGGGGAAACAAATAAACACAAATAAGAGATACCAAAAAGCAAGCCCAAACTAAATTTGTGTGTGGGGTGGGGAGGTGGAGTTGACAGCACCGCTTCTAGGCAAGAAACGATATGTCGAGGGCCAAATTATTCATCTATCTTAATATCTAAAAAAAAAAAAAAAAAACACACTTAAGATGACTGGGTAAACAAGGCAGGGTGAAAAAGTAACACAATGTTGGAGAAGCTTATTTTTGTCACTGAATGTGCAGACAGAGGAACAAGACAAACTCACACCTTCATGGGTAAATTGTTGGGATGTGCAGGGATACGCACTGACTCTTCTCCCACTAGACATAGAATAACTCATTTTGATACACATTAATATGACCACTATGATACAGATATCAACAGTTATGTTGCATTCAATCTTTTACACTGTATGTATATTTATGTGTTATTATTAATAATATCATCCACTTTTTTATAATAATAAATCTCACATGCCTCACAATTGCACATATTTTTTGTTTTTCCGGTTGTTTCCGTGTGACCCACTCAGTGCCATACTGAAATGTCCAGGGGTGTTGTGGTTTTTAAGCGGACGACGTCATCACTGGAGATGCTGACCTGAGTGAAGGAGAAACATGACACACCTTCCTTCTTTTTTTTCTTCTGCGCTCTCTCTCTCTCTCTCTCGCTCTTTTTCATGGTCGACGTTGACGAGTGTCCAGCAGCACAAAGAGGGACCACCCACAAGGAGACATCACCTCCTCGGTGGATTTTTCTTTTTCCAGGGCGAAGCAAAAGAAAGAAAAGTCCCTCGAAAAGCCTCTGTCCTGTGGGACAGACGGCGGTGGGTTTGCCTGTGTGTGCGTGTGTGTGTGTGGGGGGGGGGGGGGGGGGGTGGGTGGGGTGCAGTCGGTTGTCCATGTCCATGCCTGTCAGGAGGACATATTGGTGGCGGTGAAGGGTTTGTGTGTGTGTGTGTGTGTGTGTGTGTGTGTGTGATGGAGGGGGGAGGGGGTCAGACGGGGCTGAAAAGGAATGGCAGTGGAGAGTGTAGGCTGTGTGAAGGAAGGGAAAGGGCACTCACTATAATTACATGTCTGTCCTCAACCCTGGATTCACTCACACATACATACACACACACACATACACACGGCCACACTTGCACCAGAGGATGTGGTAGTAGAATATGTCAGTGACCATCATCATGTCTGGTGAGAGTGAGGTTGTGATGCGTGCCTGACAGACTGACATACGGAACCTTTCTGAAACCGATTTGTGTACTTTGCACAAGTTGAGATGGATTCAGCTAGGTGTCACATATTGACCAAGATTAGTTTGTTTGTCTGTGTGTGCCTATGAATACATATGTATGTGTGTGTGTGTGTGTGTGTGTGTGTGTGGACGTGCACATGGACATGAGTGTGTGCATAAGTGTGCGCTTAGTAGTGTTTAGTGCTGATGGTGGCGCTAACTGATGACAGCAGATGTTGCAGCACTGCAGAGAGGGGGGGCCTAGCTCAGCCCCACCACAGAAAGGCACAAAGGGGGTGCACGTGTGAGTGGCGTATGAGTGTGTGTGTGTGTGTGTGTTTGTAAGTATGCATGTATGGGGAAGGGATTGTGGTATAGAGAGGACATTAGGGCATGCATGGAGGCAGGGTGGACTTCAGGTCCAAAGCAGGAGCAGTGTGATGGCAGGGGCTGGGGGGAGAGCAGGGGAGTGGGGCTGGGTGCTTACACATCATTCCTCACATCCGAGAGCCCCTTTCTTGCAAAATCTGTGCAACAGGGGGGTCAAGAAAACAGTCAAAGTCAGCCATAATGCACTCCAGAAGGATTCTATTGATCAATTTTGGTACAATACAGAATCATGCGTAAATCAGATTGAAAATTGCAGCAAGCTCTCTATGAAGGGCAGAAACAAGTTACTTTAGCCCTCTCTGCAGTCACGTCACAGATTTTCACTATTACCACCTGAGGGCACTATTGGTGCACTATATTCCAAGTGTAGTCCTCAGCTCTGGTGAGTCAGCCAATTAAATTACTCGACTCCTGAAGAAATGTGTTGACTGAATGTGTAGTTCTCCAAAACCACTTTGATTATTTGCCATTTACAGAACCAGAACTGTGTAAACATCAGAGTATGCTTTTTTCCCATACCTAATTTGATGGAAACCGCATTATAATTGTGGCTTTAGTCACTCACAACACACATAGACACAACGTCCATGTGTGAACTCACCTTGGCCTTCTCGGTGGGTTCGATGACAATGCCATTGGTAGAGTTGTTGAGTTCACGCGACACCACACACAGGAACTCCGCCTGGTCCTCATTGCCGTAGTTGTAGGACGAGCCGATGCTTATGAGCTGGGGCCGCACAGAGACGAGAGCACATTAGCGGAGGTAGAAAGTAAAAAAGAGGCCGAAAGGAAAAAAAACAACCACGCGAAAGGGAGAGACAGCAAGAGGAAGCCTGTGATTGTGTCATTGGACAAACCGAGCAACCCAACAACTGGCCCACGCCAAAGTTAGCCAAGAAAACAAGATCTGATCTCAAAGGCTTGGCTCTGACAGACATGTTCAGATTCAACAGCAGGTGAAAACAAAGTTCCATTTACATCAACTATCCACAGCAACTATAATTTCAGCAACAATGTCTGGCATTACACTGCCTGATTATACCCTGCAGTGGAACTGCCATCCTGTCTGACTTCACTCCTACTCTGACTTCACAGTATATATACTGAGAGGCTACAGCCATCCAGGTAGCCAATACTGAAACTATATTTCCGCATGCAGGAAAGGGGAGCGGCATCCTGGATCAACATCTCATACAATCTCATGGTTTGAGATTTGTGTTTTTTTTGCAAGAACAAATGTGATTTTCTATTGACTGTTTTTGCAAGGTATAAAGTGCATTTTTCTCAAATCATGTAGATCCACCATTATGGTAAATTCAACAAAATACAACATACTAAAAATACTCCAAAAGTACTCCATGGAATCAAAGCAGTGAAGAAGGATTCATTTGCACGTAAACAGGACCACAGAATCAGCAATCTCCATGGAGTCCTTGGCACACTAATATTAACTCTTTAGGTCCAAGCATGAAGGACCCTCTCTGTTATTGTCTGTCATCAGTAAACTGATCCCAGTCCCAGAGACAGCTTTACATTTCAGCGTTCACCTCACACCCTGACTCAAGTTCCGATCATAAGATCTACAGGTACAGGTTACTCATGTGCATCAAGCATTTGAAAAATGTTTAACGTCAGATTGAGAAACACCAGGTTCATTTGCTTCAGATTAGGAATAAGGCATCTGTTACAAACTGAATTTTTCAGCTGTGCTGTGATCTTTTAGTAAAATTAGCAATCCCATTCAGAAAATCAAAGTAAAATATTCAGGTAGGTTTGCTTGACAAAAACAATTTTCTTACACATTAGTTATGATTAATGGATGCATGATCAGTGTATATATATATTTAAAAACAAAATTTGTATATCTCCATGTGCAACTTGCTGAAATGTCAGATTCTCACTGGTCTACCCTACTAAAGGAGAATGTCACATTGCAACCTAAAGTTCTGTTGTTGGAGGGCTCTGCATCTATCCCCTTTCCCCTATTCTCCTTTGACCTGTTCCAGATTGCCCTTCCTCTGTGTGCTTTCATGAGCACAGATTCCTGTGTGTAATGCTGTGGTGTGGATGCTCTTCTCCAATTAACATGATTAGAATGAGTCAGTGGGGACATGCAGGATCATTTCTAGATCTTCCAGTCTACCTGTCTACTGTGCCTGACATAGCACTACCAGGGCCACAGGTCAATGAGAGGTCTCCTTCTGTAAAGAGAGGAGTTCTTACCTGCTCAAACTTCCAGCCGTCTGACATGGTGGAGACCATCTGAGTCAGTTCCTCTTCTTGACACTGCAGCACCCTGTAGACGTGTTTCACAGGGCCCTGGGAAACAGCCAAACGGGGAAAACACGTATACCCAAAATAAAGTCTCCATACAGCGTCAAAATTCACCTGCATCTATTGAATATTAGAACCTAGAATAGATCCTGAAAAGCAATCATCATGCTCATGTTGCCATACAGTAGTAAAGCAAACAAGATTGAAATCAAATAATTTTGTATGTCTAAATTATCCACTTTATAATGAATAGTATACTGGTCATATAACAGCAACAACAGCATAAACAACAATCCTAGTCTGCTATGCACCTGGGACGTCCTGTTCTCGTTGTCCCGTATCCTCTCCTTGACAAGTCTCACCAGGGATGCAATGTTGTAGAACTCGGCCTCCTCTAGCACACCTGCAAGAGCCACAGTCAGAGATGAGCCCTCAGCCCACAGGTGAGTCACCTGAGGTCATCCACATACGAATGCCAGTGATTGCTGTCTTTTGCCCTTGTCCCATTTTACATAAGCCGTTTGGTGAGTACGGTTACATCTGCACCTGATCACTGGGCTCACCTTCCTCCGCCAGGTTCTTGTTGATGATCAGCTTTCCATGTCGCAGGTAATTCAAGATGGGTCCAAAGTATGTTGGGTCTCTGTCTATTAGGTAGGCTCCCGTCTCATCCTAAGTAGGGATAGGAGAGTGGTGTGCAATAGATACATTTACCCAAACCACTGCCATCAATCACTAATTGATTGTTCTGTTACAGGCTAGTGAGGTGTCACAATACAGATATCCATGAATGAAATTTCATTATTTGGCAGTGCTAACATATGCATTGAATTACATTTAGCAACACCAAAACATGTAGACATGCCCATGCACCCATTAGTGAGCATTTACTAAATTTAGTGGTGGGATGACGCTAGATTACCAGAAATTCGGCAGGAAACTGTCTCTCCAAACTTACCTTGTCAGAGTCCAAATCTGGATCGTCTTGGCATAATCGATACAAGAATGATTTAGGTTCTCTACACAATGTCTGTTTTGTAGTGACAAAGTAGGTTCCACCGACGTTAAGCCTGACCCATCGGGAGCCGGGTTTCTCTGACTGATCTGATGGGGAAGTAGGGCTACTCTTCATGGGGAACCCAAACACTGCTCTGGAATTGGACACCCCTGGACTGGACATGCCGCTCCGAGGGGGAATCACGAGAGTGGGCGAGGGAAGCCTTACGGAGGCACGAATTTCACGGTGTTCTGGTTGTTCTAAAATGCCAGTCCCACTTGGCTCCACAACGTGTAACTCCGCCATACTTCGAAGACACAAACACTCACAGTTTTGCACGGCAGGACACGAATTATTCTCCTCCACAAATTTGTAAACAGAGGCTAGCTAACGTTAGCTGGTTGTCGTTTCCTTTACAAGGTGGCAGACCGTGGGGCGTTGCTGCACGCATCAGATTAGATTTGCACCAGAACACACAAACGGGACCGAATTTGAGATATGTAAATACCACAAGTACGAGGCGGCATTGCTTTAAAACCTTACAAAGACTAAATTACTCTCTCTTGTTTATTCAAACGACCTATATATGGCCATAAACATTACGGGAAGAAGAACGCGTATGATCATTTCCAGGTCAGTATTTGGTCATCATTTCACAGTAAAAGTCCTACACAACATCTGCCACAAGGATAGCAGATAACAGATCGTTGTCTGCCTGTCCAGTAGGCCTAGTTCTATCATGACTCCACTATATTTTTAATTAATATAGTTGACAGTATCCTAATCCAGCTCATTTTTGACAACTGTAGGCCTGCATTTTGCATCTAGGCCTATGCACTTATCTAAAAGCAATGTATCCTAATCCAGTAGACCTATAATTCCTGATGATATTATTTGCATATATTATAGACTACAATTGTGTTCTGGTGTTAGTTATTCTTCTGGTTAAAAATGATCCAGATTTGGAAATCACATGTTATGCTATCTGTGATCAGGGCCCAGTTCAAAAGTGATCCTGGATTACACATAGCAAACCACTGGATTTCCAAATCTGGATCTCTTTCATCTGGAGCTAAAACATGACTGTGTGAGATACAAGCACAAACATCTCTGTATAAATTTCATATTAGGATTTTATTATTTTAAATCAAAATTAGAAACATGAAGAGATAGAAATGTGCATCATACACTTCCTGGGCCTAATAAATCACATGTATAATCCGTTTCTCTTTTTACACATACAGGCTATTGTCAGAATGAAGAGGTATTTGATCATTTTAACTACGCTAAACTAAACTATGCCGAAACGTCTTTTTTAACAATCAATCAAAATAACAGACACAAAAAATAGACTGCACCTAGGCCTTCATGTGGCACAATATTCCAGCCTTGTGAGATTAACTGAAAATGTAATTTCACTAAAGAGTTCTAACAGTGACGGCATCAAAACCAGCTATTCCTGCTAGTTAGCACCTCTTTCCTACCACCCACTGGGTGGCACTGGGGCATGAAGCCCCATGTCTTCCATTGCAAGCTGCAAGTCCTTCAGTAAGCTGTGGAGAGGAGCCACCACAGCACTAATGTGCTGCTCCACCCACTCGTCTACGGTGGCCTGTGGGTACAGCAGTGCCATCTCTTGCTTCACCTCCTCGACTATGGGCTCCACTGCCTGCAGCAATCTAGAGTTTGACAGGAGAGGGGTCAGCATGCTTCAGAAGCCAAAATTACTACTACAAGTTATCAGTCAGCATCTGTCCAATCCAACAGATCTACAGTACTACTCCAGTGACATACAGATGTGGTCCATAGTGCTTGCCTGTGGTGTGAATCATACATTACATTACATTGCATTTAGCAGCTTTATCAGACAAAAGAGAATCACAGACATTGGTTTTGATTACAGTATAGAGCAGCATTCCTATTATTTAAAAAAAAATTTTAACTATATTCATGAGAAATTTTTTTGACAGCATAAAATAAATCTGAAAATTTGAGTCAAGAGGATTATGTTTGCAATATTGGCTTACGTCGTCACTTGAATCTGTATCTGCTGTGCAATAAGTGGGTTTGCAATTTTTCTTTGTCTGTGATAAGGGGTAAACCAGCCTCTTACAAACCTATAGAAAGCAAACATAATACATGTAAAATATACAGGAAGTTTGTATTACTCAATTGAGTAACACATATTGTTATCCCTGCTCAGGACTATTTCATAATATTTTCATTTGGTCACCAGATGAACTAGTATTTCACTTACATGTTGCTTTCAAAGAGCCGCAGATCTTCTGACTGCAGCAGTATTGTTAATTCTACAATTAGCACAGCAAGCTTCTGTCCAGGAAAAGATGGAGTACTTCCAGGGGATAATCTAGGAAAAAAAAGAAATAAAGCAAAATTGACCAATCAGATAATAACTTATTTTAAACAGACAACACACAGTGTTTGTAGCACCTCACCTGCCTATATCCTCCACCTCTGTGGAGGGGTTTCCCAGGACCTCCGTCACTCGGTTCTGAGCTTCTTTTGTGAAGCTACCTGCAGCAGGGATACAGCTTAGAACAGGAAACAAAACAATACGAACAAAAACTAAAATATGGTAACAAGTTGATACTGATAATACGACTGTTTCAAGAGGCTAACAACAATCAGTAAAAATGTCCACATTAGTGTTCATCTACATCTGCACCAGTGACAACTAAGCACAAAAACACCTGTACTCTTGAAACCCTTAAAAACTCCAAACTCCTGTGTTCATCAGATCATATTATGGAAAATGTCTATTGAAACTGACCATGGATCAGTGTTTGCAGACAAGAAGCCAGAGAAGGAATGGCCAAGGGCATCAGCTCACAGAGGACTGACAGGTGGTCATACCTGTAAAATATGAAGGGCAGCATCCACTCAGTATACACTCACTGTATCCTACCTCATAGTGAACTGTTACTAGGTCAAGATATGTAGCTACAGTAATATGGCATGTAACATTAAAATAATTCACATGTAATGACACTTAAATGTACGATTATAGTTTTAATAAGTTTGCAGACAAATAAACACTAGTCCTGATATTGGAAGTAGCTAATGAAGCAAAGTCATGTGGACTCATTTTAAAATATAATGTAAAATTCATCATAATTGTTATTATCATTATTATTAGTAGTAGTAGATGACTAGGTGACTAGGTGAGTGGATGACTTCCTAATCACCAACACCTCCTGAGTGGACTGCAACCAACTTCACCGGAGGCCCACGCCAGGACCGACTCTCCCTCCTAAAAGCCCTGTGACCTGCCCCTTCTCACAATGGCACTGTCAAAATGGACCCACCCAATATTTCCCCCATGATCAATCTCACTCCTTGACTTTAACATTATGTCTGGCTGTTACTACGCTGTCCAGCCAAAACTTTAGACAACCACATATGGCATGACTACCATATAATGTTGTGGAACAATATTTTGGAATTATGATGCTCAGCCAAAACCATAGAGAAATTGTAGTGTACTACTGACTACTACTGTAGTGTCTACTGACTGTACTTTGCCTGCATGACCCCTGGCAGTTGGGTTACCTCTTGAGCCATGGATCTGCCCAGAATAACTACTAGAATAACTAAAGAGTTTTTTCTTGCCCCTGTTGCTCTAGGGTGCTCCTTAGGACTGGGCAATTAATTGAAAAATCAATAGACCCAAAAATTGTAAACCTTAGTTGACAATGATCAAGCACAAGACTACTAATCACTGTTTATTAATTTATTACTGTTATCATTATTTATTTTGTAAACAACTTCTTCATTCGGGGCATTCCACAGTGTGTGTCCATGTACTATTCCTTAAAAGCACACTACCATGTGTTATCATGTGATTCTGCCCAGTCCAGGCAATTAAAGATGATTTTGATTTGAAGTTCTATTGCCAAACCCTAATTGTGATACAAATTTATATTAATCAATATGAAAAAATATATAGTGAGCTATATCGCCCAGCTCTAGTGCTCCTTTTTCCTGTCTGTAAAGTGCCACGAGACAATTCTATTGTACACGGTATAATTCATTTCTATTTATACACTGTATAAATAGAAATGAATTGAACTGAATAGTAGTGGTAGCAGTATTTTGGGCTCTGCTCTGCTAAAATGCCCTACCTTTGCCAGCCTGTCAGAGCAATGCCTTGTAACTGCACACTGGCAGGCAGGGCTGATGCCACTCCAAGCCACTGCTGGTGGTTGTCTACATGCCTCTGTGTGCAGGGGACACAGGTGTGAACGCTGGTGGAGCCTTTAAAAGAGCTAGCTGTCCACAGCTGATGGAGCCCGGCTGAGCTGTACTTCTCCATTAAAAGCACTGCAGAAACATAACTTCGGTTATCTCCTGGGCTACAGCTGAGCATGCAATTACCTACAACATGTTTGTTAATGACTGATGTCTAAATTAATTCTATTAGTCTATTTGAGGAAAAAAACAACTTTGCTTGCATGAGATAAATGCATTGTTTTTCTGAAGTTAGTTACCTGTATTTTCGACATCTAAAACAGGGCTGTAGTCCCAGATCATAGGCTGGACAAGTCCCACAAGACCACTGTCTGAAGACAGAAAATATCATCCTATTTTAGGATTTGTCTTCATTGTTGTTCAGCTCTTTGCTTTCACCATGTAACATCTTCAGACATCCTACAAAGGCTCTTATCTCTTATCTACCTTTCAGAGTCTCCAGACTCATTCCCCGCAGCATGTCATCCCACATGATCAGACGGAGGTTTGGGTGTCGCTCCTGCACAGCCTTCGCCACTTTTGTGACATGACTCAGGAAGAGCTGGTGCACACTGCGGTCTGGAGCACCCAGCCAGTGTCTGGACTCCTCTCCCTGACCAAGCAGATACACCTGATGGGTGGTTAGATTTGGTGAGATTAAGGTGTGGTGGTCATCACAGCCTCAGAAACAGATGGACCCAAAGTACAAGAAATTAGATTTTATGAGTTGCTTTCCAAATATTAGTTTCAAAACATGGTTTCAAAACAAACTGCAGGTGAACCGTAGGATTTAGTCATTTGATTCACATATGCAAAATCTTCACAGTGTTATATCAAAGTACAGACCTATGCACTTGCACATTTAAGAAATCATCACACTAAGAGTTTAGTTCAGCTGTGCCCACAGTGTCTACCTCATCTGCTCCCAGGTGTAGGGCGCTACTCTCAGGGTGAAGCTCCATGACCTGCCGGAGCATCTCGAGCATCAGCTGCACCCCACGCTCCTTGTGGGGGTTCAGGGTGCCAAGGCAGTGTGCCACCTCACGCAGCTCCCAGAACACATCATGCTTCAAGACAAACTGAGAAGAGAGACTTTTCAGCGATCATGATATCAGACATCATTTGGTGGAGGACTGCTGGCGGCTGACTCACCCACCTCCAGATGTCCAAAGGTCTGGATCAGAGGAATAACTTCCAACTTCCTGGATTTGGCAGTAGTTTGCAAGGTGAAAATCTCTTCTCGGCTACGTAACAGACAAAATATGGATAATATGGGTTATAAATATGGATTGTTTACATATGGTAAACATGAATTCATGATTAATATTTTTCTGATATATTAATTGCAAGAGGTAAACAAAAGTAGTCTAGCTTCAAATATGGATCACTTGCATGCAATCACTGGCTGTCACCAGTTCTGAGGTGATATTAAACTTGAAGGCTAATCACCTGTAAGGCGGATATGCTGAAGCTCGGAGGATCTTCAGTTCTCCCTCATAGGGAAACATGTCCTCGTATTCAATAAGTAGCCCGTTTGCACCGAGGTCAGCAAATAAGTGAATAAGCTGTTGGCATTGATGCATTTTTAAGCTGAGGTGATGTCATGCATTTTAATGCAATATACGATGATGGGTCTACATGAAAAGTTATATCATACCTTCTGCAAATATTCAAATTTGGGAGGCGCCCCTTTCAGGTCCAAATGAACAAGTTTCTTCCCAATCAGTGACATGATGCCTGCGTATGGTAGCGGCCTGAGGATAGCCCACTTTCCTTCACAATGATCCAGCTGATCTCACAAAGTATTACAGTGTTGACATCCTCATTTCGCTAGAATGTGAGCGGCCAGCCAAACGTAGCCCGTCATTCTCCACAACAGATCCCTCCTCTGTGTGTACGTTCTGTGGGAAGCGCACCCGGGGTAACTTTGTCCAATTCGATTCAAAATAAAAGTCCGTAGTAGGCTCGTTTGTATACACAGTCTATGGGCAGGCAATGCAATCGGCAATACTGACCTACTAGTACTGACACTATCTGCAGGTCTACTTAGTGAGCTTTATATCATCCTTCTTCCTCCTCCCCTGTCAACAGCTCAGCTGTTGAGCTCTGTGTGTTGACAAGGTTACGGTACATCAGCATAAAGTTTCTGATTTATAAGCAAATCAAATCAGCAACAGAAGCATTCCACCAACTGAAAAGCTCATTTCCTAATAACAGATTAGTATCCTGTCCATTTAAAATCAGTTTGAGTCATAATCTGGAATTTGTACAAAAACGTATATTTTTAACATTTGTTAAAAGTATTTTTTGTAAATGAACTCTTCTGCTCTTACTGCTGAGTATAAGCTTTATATGCTTTGTACATAGTCACTCTGAGAGTAAAAGTCCACACATTTGCAAGTTTGAACTTTTGCTGAAGTTCCTCTAAAGTGGATCTTTCAACTACAGAATGTAGGCCTATATCAGGAGAGAAGGAACCATGAAGCCTTCTTCAAACTTACAACTGTACTGTGAGTGCTGTGCTATTTTTTCCTTAAATGTGTTACATGAAAATGTGTGAAGTGGTGTGCAGAGTGCATACAAAGTGAACTGAAAAACAACATGGCTATTTCTTGCACAGTTGCCATTGCCAGCTAAAGTTGGAACTGGTTAGCAACCATGGTTTTGAGAAACACACCCCAGATTCTCAGAACTGATCATGTAGTAGGCCTATACATACAGCAAACATCACTGGTCTGTGTGGCTGTTACTGAAATGGTGTATCTGTAGCCTGCTACTTTACTAAATGCTGATTTTACAAAGCAGAGTCATCATGTCAGTCAATGACTTACATTGTGTGCACAGTTTGCCAAAGGAGCACACTCTTGATTCCAAATGACACCTCCTAGTCATATGTAGTACAGTGGTAGCAGGCTAGCGCTGCCTAGTTCTTTTGCTGAGTATGACATTAAGCTACATTACTCTGGCTGGCCAGTATTACATTACGCCACAGCACAGTCAGGTTCTGAAAATAAACTACTTAAGAGATCAAATAGTAGTAACGGATGTCTGGAATGTCAACATCAATGAGTACATCAAGCCAGATATAAGTGTTTGGCCACAGCAGAAGGAGGCTCAGTGACCCTGCTCTGTGATGTTAAGCACTACTCTAGAAACTGGACGTTCCACTGGTACAGTGCTCTCCCATTAAGACAGTGTTATTTTCATTGAGTATGGCAGTACACTGCAATCCTCCTCTCTCATAGCAGTAGAGGAACTGAAAGCTGCTACAGCTGCTGCTCTCAGCTCTGTTGCTCTCAACCACACAGGCTATTATATGTGCAGAGCAGAGGATGGCCACGATACAGCCCAGTACACAGACTACAGTCGTCCTTTGCCTATCTGGGCCACTGGTGAGTTATTATTTTCATCTGTTACTGACCACTCAGTGTTGAAATGGTGGTGTCTCTTTGCAACCTTTTATGAACTGAAGAACAGTTATTTAACCCTGTATTACGTCAGTGGAAACATCAGATTTTATCTCTAGCACCTTCTGAATGTGTGATTAAAGTGGTGTGCCGCGTCAATGAAACAACATTACAGCCACCTCAAACAATACTTTACAGTCAGTGACTGAAATAAGCAATGTTGAAGGTGATGGTGGGCCTGCATATAACTAGCAAAAACACTGCATTTCTAAGAAAATGTGCACTGCAAAGTCCTGTGATGCAACCCTGACTGTTGAACCAAGTTATATTTATCTCAGGCACTTACTATATGAAACAACAAACGGTATGTAGAGAAAGCAGAGGCAGATACTTATATTGTTTCTCCTTGCCTACTTGTGTACAGTTTTATAGAGCAACTGACAGTTTGAACATAAAATATATTCCAGTGTAAACATTCAAAGAAAATGTTGTCTTACCAGCTTCTTTTGATGGTTAAATGGCTCATTATATATGATAACAGTGCCCTGAAACCAAAATGGCATTTATTATCTCCTCAGTCAACATAACTCTTTGAAAAAAAAATGGAAACTCTGACATTTTCCTTTTCAAAGCCCATTTTTTTGTGTTCCCTTGCAATGTTTTTGCATTGCCTTGCAGTAGGGGCTTCACTTATGTAGCCAGTCATGCAGCAGCATGCAGGAGCTGAGTTTCCATAGCTACTCACACGCTGGTGTGAGTAACTGGGAGCTTGGATTCCCGCTGGGCTGGTTCAGTTTCATACGGACAGCTCCATTACAGCTCTTTTTTCATAGCCACGTCCATTCCACGAATGACTGGTATTTCCTTTAGTTCAATGTGCATTTAGTTAACTTACTGTGGTCAAGGTGTGAAGAAGAATTTAGCAAGAACTGGCCTCAGAAAAGAAATTAACACCCTTCCGTTCAGGTTTCTCTCCTTCAGCCTCCCTGGTCATAAAAGCCAATGAAACTCAACCCTTTGCACCTCTTTTCATGAGCTGTGAGGTCCAGGGTAATCCCAGTGGATGGAGAATCAGGTGGCTGTCCAAAAGACAAGAGGTGTTAATCTGTCCTGATGGCTGGATAGCACATCCAGGACCCGCATGTAGGACCAGCTGTTTAGACGCTGATGACAGTGGAGTGTACTGGTGTGTCTGAATCTGGACGTCAGAGCAACGCTGTCAATATAACAGTGATAGATGAGTGTAATAGCATCATACTGTATGTAAATATAAAGTACCTTTATTCTTTTCTTTTACTCATTTTTTATTACATTTTGTTCCTGAGAGATGTACACAAGATGTATCAGACATTTGTTTGAACCGTTCATGTGTTTTATTGTTGTTGGAGTCTGGTGAAAATATTCCAACTGCCTTGAGAGTGTCTCCACACAGCTGGCCAGCAGAAGGAGACTTGGTGCCGCTCAACTGTGAGGTAGACGATTCTTCTGCGGATTGGACATTTCTCTGGTACAAAGGTTTTTTCCCTACCAGAAGGTTAATGTACTGTGCCCAGATAAACAGTACTATGTGGTGCTGCTATCTGACAGAAGTAGAGGAGCTGGAGGCTCCTACACACTCAGCCCTGCTTCTCTTCACCACACGGGGCCAGATGTGTGCTGAGCAGTGAGGGCAGATCCACCCTATCACACCCTCTACAGTAATATAGTGCCTGTCTGGGTAACAGGTGAGTGACAGCTCCACCAGGGTGAGTCTGTCTTCAGTTTGAGCTAATCCTTCTTCAGACAGTAATTTCACACATTCCAAACCGTGTCTACCACCAGAGGTCTGCACTCAGTATACCCTCTACTTATATATAGCAGTTATTCATCAATGTTCTTTTTTCTGATACTCATGTGGTATCTTACATTTGGGAATGTTGAACCTCTGTGAGTAGCCACAGAAGCACCAGTGACACCTGACATGTCCGACCCCTGATAGGCCAATGACGCGCAACCTGCTCGGGTCCCAATGCCTCCCAAGTGTGTGTGTGAATTCTAAGAGTAGAGCTTGTGGCTCTATACTCTCACTATTCTTAGCTCAAGCACTGTGCCTGGTGTATGTGGTTAAGACAAGATCCTGGTACATAGGCCAGCTATTTGTACCATGGCTCTCCTCTCTCCTCTCTCCTCTCTTCTCTCACAGATGTTTCCCCATCTTTACTCAGTGCCTCTGTGTTACAGGAACACTCCACTAGGGGCATGCAGGGGCACTGCTAGAAATGATGAGCCTTGTGCATACATATAGGGGCTGGACCCCAGCACACATTATTGATCTGTAAGGGATAGTTGTGATGTCATTTGAGCTTCTGTTGTTGAGAATGCATGGCGTTGCATTTCCATATTCTCTAAAAACAAACAAACAAACAACTTTCCTCTATCTGAACCCCAGGTGTCTGATCCTTAGTCCCACCTGTTTCTTATCTGTGTCTCAGGTCTGTGTCCCTCTGGCTCTTTAGTCAGTAGCGCAAACAGCAGTCAGATGTTCATCTCAGAGAAGCTCACCCTGAGCTGTGAGAGGCAGGACAACTCCTCTGTGTGGAGACTGAGATGGCTCACAGGCAGAAAACTGGACTTTGACTGTCCATTTCAAGACCAGCTTGTTGTGTATTGAACCCAGTATATTAAAGTTGTATATTGATACGACTGAGAAATAAAATAATTCATAATTGATGGATAATTAGATAATTGATGTATCTTTTTAAATACAGACTCAAGGAAAAGGGAGTGAATTCAGAGTATGCATGGCGCACTTTAGAGGCTTTGCACTGACTTGAAAACAGCCACCTTTGAATGGCTTTGAATTCAACACAGTGGCCATGTGAGCTATTACAAAACAGTCTGCCCAGTTTGCATGTTAATTTAGGTGGAGATTATCTGTGTGATATATACTGTAGTTCTGGAATTTCTGATATTGCATCAAAACTACTGTCCTCAAATTCTGTTCTTATTTCTAGGTTGTTTTTGTACGGTTTAATTAAAAAGAACATCTTAGCGCAATATAGCGTCTTTAACCACTTTACAATGACATGTAACAGTAAATATTACAAAGTGGTATAGGGTCAGAATTAAGCAATTATTTTAAGGAAAAAAGGTCTCTCTTAAATGAAACTTTCAGTGCCTCTATTGAATGCATTTGTTAAGGTTATCAATGATGTTTGTACCATATATCACCATTGTTTTCTCACCCAGCCTAGGACCAAATGCTAGGAAGGTGATTGGAGATGGATCCATATGCAGGTCCTATAATTTGCACTGGAGTGACAGTGGAGAATACTGGTGTGAGTCTGAATCTGGACAACACAGCAATGCTGTCAACATAACAGTTACTGATAAACAAGGTAGCCTCAAGTTTGGTCGTGCACCAGGTAGAAAACTGTGTGTCAGTTGAAGTTGCATGCCTCATGTTTAGTGTATTCAGGTGGCAGTCGTCACTTTTCTTTCTGGGGCTTTTAATGGGACACCATACAAGACTGCACTGGCTTACTTTCACCCCTGGTCATACTGCACATACTGTCCAATTTTCTTCCATGTGTGTTAAGATTGACTCTAAATATTTCCTCCACAGAAAAGCCCAAGCCAGTGCTGACAGTCTCGCCACACAGCTGGCCGATAGAGGGAGACACGGTGACGCTAACCTGTGACATCAGGGACGCCTCTCCAGGCTGGACATTCCTCTGGTACAAACCCTCTCCCTACAGAGGTTACATTTCATTTTCCTGGACGCTGTGGAGGGATCACAATGTGACACTCGTCTCCAAGAGCACCAGTGGTGGCACTTACTCACTCAGCCCAGCTTCTCTTGCACATGTATCTGGATGCATGCAGAACGAAGAGGCATGGCAGTCCCACATCGTTCACCAATGTTGTACCTGTATGGGTCACAGGTGAATTATTATACTGAACGTAGTCATGCAAGTTTTGCAAGTGTTTTTTTCCCCCTGTGTATGTAACAACTTCAAGGGCATTCTGAAAAATCCAGTTTTGTTGCATCTGAAATTTACTTCTTTTTTTTTCAAATGAGAAAAACTAAAGAGGTGTAAAAGAATGTGATCCTGCATGAGATCTGCTTTGACCCTTACGCTTGCCAAAAATAACTTGAAACAGGTGTTTTGTGTGATATTCAGATTCACATTTCCAAGATTCTATGTGACACGCATGTCACACAGTTTTTTGTGACAGCTTACACTACAATCTCTTGTTGAGTCACATGTTCAACAGTTTTTCCTCTATGGAAATGTAGTGAAACTCTACATTTTACAAAAGAGAGTCTAAGCATGACCTGTAAAGTAGAGGACAACTCGACTGGATGGAGGTTAGGATGGCATCCTGAGAACCAAAATGAGTTTTACTGTCCGAATGGCTGGGGAAAAAAGGGCAAGGCCATGCTACAATGCTACACGACTTGGCTGACAATGAACCACAGCATGGTGTACTGGTGTGAGTCTGAATCTGGACAACACAGCAATGCTTTGGACATCACCATTGCAGGTTAGACTTAATGCCATACTGATTTGCTTGTGTGTATATGAATGTATTTTTTTGCAAAGATGTATAAAACTCTTGTTTATCTACAGAGAGAACAGTGTCATATCTGACTGTTTCACCAAAGAACTGGGTATCTGAAGGAGAAACAGTAACTCTAAGCTGTGAAACCTATGATGCCTTTAAAGGCTGGCAATTCCTTTGGTTCTGACTCATACCCCACAGAAAGAATGTGCCTCACCTGACATATAGAGGTAGACATTTCTCTGTGAAGCTCCTCTCAGACCGCAGCAGAATAGCTTGAGGCTTGTACACTCCAAGTCCCTCTTCTCTTAACCACACTGGCCCGTGCAGAGGAGAAAGAGGAGAGCCAGCCTATCGAACCAGCTACAGTACGCCTCTTCCTCTCTGGGTCACGGGTGAGAGATTTGTTCCGTGAATCGCTATTTCAGCTGATGCTTCCTGAAGAGCTCTTGTATTTGTCCATTGAAAGTGTCTCTGAGTGAGTCTTCAGTCCTCCTGTGTTCATCCTCTGCTCAGGTCTGTCTCCACCAGCTCAACTAGTTGGCAAGCCCAACAACACTGTTATGTTTGAGTCTCAGGCTTTCTCCCTGAGCTGTGAGGCACAGGACATTGCTACAGGATGGGCACTGAGATGGATTACAGAAAAGGAATCAGACAAGGAATCAGACTGTCCTGCTGGCTGGACATCAAAAACTAGATCCACGTGCAGCACCAACTGCTTACCCATAAAAGACACAGGAGTGTACTGGTGTGAGCCAGAACATGGACAGCACAATGCCGCTAATATAACTGTGAAAAGTAAGTAAGCCATTCACACACCCCAACAATGAGGGGCTTGAACCCTGAGCATTTGGATGGTTAGGTGTATGACCCTGGAGCTACATGAACAGCTCAGAATTTCAGAATGTGTATGTCTGTGTTTTAGACACGGAAATTGTACACTGAAAATATTAAAGCAGAACTTTGCAACAAAATTATGTTAATGTAACAGCTTTGAAGTCAACTCAACTGAACTCATCAACGATGATGACCATTGATGATCATCAAAATATACACTAACCATATCTTGACTATCCATCACTAATGAACAGCTTGAAGATGTTTAGATGGTTTGTTATCACCAGAAAAAATTACTCCAAGACTGAGAGCTTCAGATGAATGGTCAGATGAAAGAGATTCTGTGACTTTGAGCTGTGAGGTCATAGATGACTCTACAATAGACTGGACATATCAGTGGTTTAGAGTCACTGCCCATGGTGGCAGATCAAGGGAACAGTCTGTGGAACTGATCTCAGACAGCAGTAGAGGAGCTGGGCTGGACTGAGCTGCTCTACACTCTCAGTTCTGTTGCTCTTGTACATCAAGGGCTGTACGTGTGCAGAGCAGAGGGAAGAGTGACATTGTATTGCACAGAATACAGCAGTGTTCAGCCTCTGTGGGTTCAAGGTGAGTATGTGTACCCCCATCTGAATGTTGCTGTTTTACAGGCAGCGTGTGTGTGAATGAACACTCATCATCTTGTCTCCTCTAGCCTCACTTGTTGTCCTGCCTGATAGAGGACAACACTTCTATAGTGGCCCCCTGACTGAGCTGCAGTTGAGCTGTGCACAGCAACTTTACTGGATGGAGACTAAGATGGATGACGCAAAAAAGAGAGGAGTCACAGTGTCCTGAATTTTGGCAAACACAGGGGTCTGTATGCAACACAACACTAGAATGGTATGACCCTGGAGTGTACTGGTGTGAGTCTGCCTCTGGACAACAGAGCAATGCTGCTTCTATAGCCATTGGAAGTGAGTATTTAAAAGAATACAATGTGCTGGCTGCTCTTTTAGCTAACTGCCTACAAATTCATTCAATTCAAAGTCATGTCAAGGGAAAGTGGCAACACTTTTAACGTACTTGCTGGAGAGTAAGAGGATTCAATTCTGCTCCAAAAATCACCCATATTTAGGTGAGGGAAATATCTTTATCTGGTATAAACTTTGCTCAGTAGATAAGTAGTTCGGATCTGAAATGTTTTGTGATGGCACCGTGATAACAGCAGACCTTGATCATCACCCTTTGTTAATCATCACAGATAGGCAAGGCAGGTTGACTTTCTTGGAACATGAGCATAGAGAGTTAGATCGTGTTTTCTGGTAGCCTATGTAAACACTATAATCTCTATCCACCTTGAACTGTGTAAAAAGGGCATTCAGACAGTGCCAGAGGGGGTGTTGGCCCAGGGCAGCAAACAGGCTAGGACCGCCCCTGGCAGAGACATGACATATATAAGATTATCTCACATTTGGAGTACCTGGATTATATATTAAGCAGTGTACTATACTCTTATTACTCAGAACCAGCATAACTTAATGCACTTATTGTCATGTTTTGAGCAGGCTTTTAAGTAGGTAGGTAGGTAGGTAGGCAGGTAGGTAGGGGCAGTGGCTGGCTAGAACCTGGCTAGCATGAGCCTGGGAAATTGTGGGCTCAAATCCCTGTGCCACCATTGTGCCCTTGGGCAAGGCAATTAACCTTAAGTTGCTCAAGGGGAGACTGGCCATGATGTAATCGATAGTTTAAATAATGTAAATCGCTTTGGATAAAAGCGTCAGTTAAATGTATAAATGTAAATGTAATCTAGATAGATAGTCTTTGATGTCCACAATGGAACTTTGTTTTCGCGGTCAGCACAGGGCCTCACAGACAGAAATACATACAAGCAGGGTGCGATTTGTCAAAAAAACAGAGGGGGGGATGTTTTTTTTGTTGTTTTTTAATCATGAAAAAAAAGCAATCAACAGATTTAATTCTTTTTTAGGTTAATGGTAGACCCTATGTGCCTAACTTATGAACAGATGAGCATTCATCTTCAATGCAAACTTTAAAAGACATGAAACATTTAATTTTCTGTGCCGGTCACGATGTGATGGCTTATTTGGGCTTCAGAACCATGGATAAGGTCCGATCACGCGAACATGTCAGAGGATTGGCAGAGGAACATTAGCCTACTGGGATCGGTCTGTAAAACGTAACAATAATGATTTCACATGTCATAAAATATGATTTCACATGTTATGTCAAAGTAACTAATTATAAAACTAAATAACCGGGGTGCTCTGATGTCGGATTTCATGTGGCCTTTTTGGTTTTCCTGTTGGCGCGTCATCTGCAGCGTGTTGTCCTTCTTTTATCCACATCTCTGCGAACCTCTGCGCAGGGAACGACACATGTCTGGCCCAATAACAGCGATGTATGACTTAGTTGGATGTTGACTTAGTCTTTTTTGTGCTGGTCCTGTGAAGTAGGACGATATGCTGCTCTGAACGCGTTTCATTTTCCTCTTTTTTTATTAGTTCCGCGTAGAATGCAGAAACAGTGTATTTATGTACATGGGGACATTCGCGAACAACGTGATTACCGACAATTCGGGTCAGGTTGAAAGTTAGTAGGCTACCAACAATGTAGGCTATAGCTGTGTAAGAAACCTGATTTCAATTTCAATCGTTTTTTTTTTTATTATTGACGGGGTTTTATCCCCCCCAGGATAAAATTCATTCAGCAGAGGTAAAAACCAGAGGGGGGGATGATCCCCCCCATCCCCCCCTACAAATCGCACCCTGCGTACAAATTTTACTGTCACACGCATATGGTAACAGCAAAAAATGCAGTCAAAATGTGTCTGTGGGGGGTGGTGGTGGTGGTACATACATAGTTATACTTATCACACACTCTTTGGACCCACCACCTCTGCACCAACGTATACACCACATCACAGACTGCTGTTTACATCACAGTATTTTCTTTTGTGATTGCGCAGACAAAGTCATTACAGACGTCCCTTCCCACCACATTGCAGAGCCTCTGACCCTGCACTATTTATATAAGATGACTCTGTCAAACATTAATGTGAATTTCTATAAAGACAATTCACTTGTTCAGACCGGCTCACAGGACAGATGACCTGCCTGCTCTCTCAAAGCCACATGAGGGCTAATATAAATGCAAAAACCCACAGTTGGGGAAGTCAGATTCGATATGGGTTGTGTAAAAAGTGAGTCACTTTCTCTAATTTTACTGATTTTACTCATCGCGTATAAATATTGAACAAACATCGAAATGTGCATTTACCCTCAGCTGTGCAGACACCTGCAGCATAAGTGGACTCATACCAGAGTGTAATGGCTGGTTGTTCCTCAACAGAGAACAGAGAGTGTCTCCACACAGCTGGCTGTCTGAAGGAGATATAGTAACTCTTACAGTAAGTGTAGTGTTAACAGCTTCTCCACAGCTTAGAGATTCCAGTAGTACAAAATTTTTCCCTACACAGGACACATACCAATGATTAAGTTCAGTCATCGTTTCTATTCTGTGGAGCTCCTCTGCTGAAGCAGTCTACTGAAGAGGAGGACTCCTACACCATTGGCCTCGTTGCTCTTAATCACACAGGGTTCTATGTGTGCTGAGCAGAGGGAGCAGGACTAATCCATTACACAGACTTCAGAGAGGCTGAACACCTCTGGGTCACAGGTAAGTTGGGGTGCATTTATGCTGCAAGTCTAAATGTCTTTATGACCAATTTTTTCACTGTGTGTTTACATCTAGCCTACTTTTAAAAGTGACTGTAGCGGTATGTCAGTAATTTGGATCCTCCAACATCCTTCATGTGCACAGAGGCGTTTGGTCATCAAAATGAAAGCAAAAACAGGCAATGCTGGAGATGCACGCTATAATGATATATAACCTTACCTCATTGGGCTATTTCAATGGCTCATTTCTTTACTTTTGTTTCCGATGGCATTGATCCATGCTTTCACATTGTTCATGTAAAATTATTACCCAGTCATCTGAATTATCTGTCACAGCAAAAATCAAGACTCATCAGATCAGTCCAATTACTTGTACATTATCCTTAGAGGCAATGTGTTGCTGCAATGTGATTGGCTGATTAGATATTAGATATTTGCGTTATGACCAGTTGAATACCTAAGTGGTCAGTGAGTCTTCTCCATTGAGTTAAATGCTGTGTAATTAATTACTTAATTAAATAGTGTTTTCTTTACACGTTTCAGGCCCTTGTCCTCTAACCTCCCTAGTCACCAGTGCAAACAAAAGTGCATTTTCTAAAAATTGCCTTTCAGTGGACAGCTATTCATGGGGCTGATACACATCCCAAAATTTTCAATGTTAGCACTCAAGTTCACATTCAGCATGGCCAGAGCTGTCAAAAAAGCTATCTGCCTCGTGGCCTATGACCGTTAATGGTTCTACATGAATTAACCCTTTGTTCACATGCTTGAAACACATTGGCACATATTGTAAGAATATCACTCCTACATGATCACAAAAATGATTTTAGTCCAAAACTGTCTCAATAAATTCTCAGTTTTAGAGACATTGAATAATCATAGGTTTACATATGTGATAATGAATGAATTATAGCTTTACCGATCTATGTAATCTGGAAGTGACATCAGCTTTACTTTTGCTCTCCAATCTGTCTTTTCCAGTGGGGAAGACTCTCATTATCCCTTCCTCTGATAGCCATATTCTAAATTTTAATCTGCTAGAGCTAGAGAACCATATATATATATATATATATATATATATGTATAAACTTTTATTTTATGATAGACCTGACTGGTCATCTGAATGTACTCATCACCTGCTGTGCATCTTAGCATTACACTTGTTGAGAAAGTGAACCAACAGAGGCATAATACGCAAGAAAATGAAAGGCCATTCAAAACAGACTGCACTTTGCCTGTCGTTTGTAGTTGTGTGACGTCTTAGCATTTGAGTCATTGGAAAGCCTGAGTAGCCTGTCGAATGGCGCCATATCACTGCTCAATTTTGTGTTTCGCTACTGCACGTCAGGGTACTCTCTGAAGGCTTCGGACTCTAGACAGTAGAAATTCCATTAACCAATTCAGTGAACACAAATAGAAGGCAGAACCAGTACATTTAAAGTTCAAACACATCATAAATCAAACGCATGTCCACCGAGAGTGTAACCCAGACTGCACACCAGTCAAGAAATACATCTGGAGTCAAGCGATTTACTTTCCATTTCCAGCAGTGTGACCAGCATGAAATTTAAAGTTAAACTAAAGCAGTAAACTTATGAAAAGTCTTTGAAAGTAAAGCAAAGCATCTTTCTGTAAACAACTTTGTTGTTTACTTTGTTGTTTATTCTGTTCGAAGGAAAATACAAATCCATTATTTCACGGATGGTAACACAGATGTCCTCACTGATTGAGAATCATATAAAGCCCACTCCGTGCTGGACAAGCGTTTGGTGATTGGTTGATTGGTTCCTGTGTTTTTGGGAATGGACTGCAGTGGACTTCTAATTCACTAGCGGTGCTTCCAGTTTACCCAGGCTATCATTTGGATGGAGGTGGTAAACTTTTCTGGCATTCAATCAGGCAACAAAATAAAATATTCAGATCATCTTCCTCCACAGAGGCCGTTTTGTTTTGCAAAAGTGTCCTAACAGCTACATACAATTTAATTCACTCTTACAGTAGAACATTTATTTATAGTGTCATAGAAATAGGTGATACTTACAACATTGCAAACATGTAGAGTTATAGGTTCAATGGATCAGTCTATTTAGAACAGATTTCATATACAGTAATCCTTATTTTCTGATAGAAAACCGAGAGGAGGTAAAACAATCTGTGTCTGAAATTGTAAGAGACTTTAAAACTATAGTTGTTTGATACCTTTCAGTAACTATGATCTACATCATTCAAACAGGCTTAATGTTGCCTGAGTTAGTAAACTATTTTAATTATACACCCCAGTCTTTCAAACAGTGGGTGAATTTGTGGCTTTAATATTTGGATCAACGGCTTTGAGAAAGATACTGATGTATAGACACTATAGATGTATAGACTTGATTTGTTATATTAACAATCTGCTCACTCACTGCACTTTTACTTTCCCATGTAGAATGTGTTTGGAGTGGCTCTTATTTTGTTTGTTTTTTCAGAAACTTAGATTTTTTTTTGTATCAGGTGAACCGAGTGAAGTACAGTAGCCAAGAGTTCACTGCAGGGTCAAAATGTAATGTGATCATGAGGCTGTCAAACCTAATATTAGGGACATGGGAACAAGAAATGCACTTTCCTTCCCTTCTCTCTCTTTCCTTCCTCTCTCTCTCTCTCTCTCTCTCACACACACACATGCACGCACGCACACATGCACACACGCACACCTTTCTCAAGATGAAAAATGAGGTAGCAAAATCATAAAGAGAAGTAAAAGGGAGCTTAATTGGCCCTGATGGAAATACACAATACTGACCTCATATTTATGAGAATTTATGGTGTGACTACATATTTCCATGCAACAAGGTAACTTCCAGACTATCATTCTGAATGTTCAAAACTGCACTTCACATTAATGGTCAAAGAAGAGCAATGCATAGATTTGGACACCTATGAGCAAACCTCATGCAGAACATTTGCCGCCAAATTAGTTGAAAACAGCTGAAAACAGAAAACAGCTGTCATTAGCAATGACTCAGTGTAGTCTCACACAAGACTACCCAGTATGGCTGCAAGACTACAGGCTGAAATCTTCTTTCTGTTGTTCTCCTGTTATGATGTATTGGGTGTCTCCAGTCACACATACAGTGCTTTCACGTAGTTTTACTCAAACCACTGAATTGTCTTACTGTGGCACCTTGCACTTTTTTATTATTCTTTTTATTTTTTTAAAAATGATGGTGATGATTAAAATACCTCACAATAACTATTTAAAAGTCAACCATTCCGTTCCGTAGATATGCTAATATTTATTAGAGTTAGACCTATTGCACAAACCTCCAGCAAAATAAAAAAAAAACATTGTCAGAGTAAACCTCTGAGTAAGCCTGATGTCTGACTAGTATTTGTGTGCCTGCACACAGTGTCCCTCTAACTGACTGACGCCATCGTCACCGCACCGCACTGCAGATTTCTGATGTTGTCCACCCAGTGCACCCCAGTCATAAACATGTCATAGCACACGCACAAATCTGGGTAGAGCAAACCAACACACAGCCGTGGCATCCGCATAGCCTGTGCTCTAAGACTTGGCTGGTTCCCCCCAAACAGGTACAGATCTGGAGATATATGCACCACACATTTTAGTGATCAGATAGGCCACCGGGCTCTGCCCCTGGGTGAAACGGACATCCTGCTTCCATGTTTCAATCCAAAGAGGAGGGCCGCTCCTTTATCAGTCAGAGACTACAGTGTGCAAGAAGAGGGAGGTGAGGAAGAAAAAAGAAAGGAAGACAGAAAGAAAGAAAGTCAAAGTGAAAAGAAAATGAATAAGAGACTTTAGTGGAGAGCTCACTATCAGTGATGACGAATATCATGACTTTTTATTAAGTGTGTGTGGTGTGTGTGTGTGTTTCAGAATATTGAACTTACCTGTGAGTTCAAGGTTGAAACAGGATTTCCCTGTAAATGAAAGTATTATTAACCATGTCCTTAAACTACAACATGAGAATTTAAAAATGTGTTCACAATGCTACTAATGGTGCTTTGGTAACTCTTAATACACAGTGCTCTAACATATGATTGATGATAGATTAAGCTCACAAACAAATTAAAGGCACACCAGGCAAGCCTGCAATTACCTATGGTGCTCGTCATAAAATTCTCACCAATACATGTGGATTTGTTTGCAAACCAAGTGAGAAAAAAACAGTAATAATCATTTTCAAAGAGTTATGTTGCCTGACAAGGTAATAAACACAATTTCAGTTTCCATTTCGTTAAAACATTTCCTTTAACCTGTAGATCACTATTAGTGTGCGCATATGTTTACCCGTGTATAGTTGTAGATGTTGTATAGCGGGTCCATGGCTATCCATTCTGTATATATGAATTCATATCCAGAGTTTTGTTGAAATTCACTGTAAAAAAACAGATCACCATCAGCCCTGAATGATCTTAAAAACACTGACTTAGACACCTATTAGTCTTATAATAATTCAACACACACACACACACACACTAAAACTCACACAGCACGCTGTATCAGTTGCATCTGTGTCTCTTTCTCCTTCTGAGCATCACGGAGTCGTCCCCTCACTGCCAGAGCTGCACTGCTCTGAATGGAGTTGAGATTCAGCACTGAGAGAGAGACAGTGGACAGAACCAGAGAACTGGCAGGCAAGGAGCAGAGGAGAAAAGAGAGACTTCCATTACTCCTGATCAATGCATGCTACTTGTTTTAATCACACTGAGCCACACCAACCATTCTTATGAAGAAATCTGTTCCTAAACCCCACTTATTCAGTTTCCAGGAAGAATCTGTCATTCATCTGTGTTTTCCTATCTGGTATTTGTTCTTGAGATAAGTGGTAATTTACTTACTAAATTGAAAGCATTGAACTTTTAGCACTGTTTTTGAGCAAATAACTGCAGTTGTCAGTTTTGTCATTATAAAATGTGTAAATGTTTTAATGTTTTAAATATGAATTTAAGGAAATTAAATTAAGCAACATTCTTGTATAGATTCTGTGTTTGTCATACCTACCTATTGCTAGTCACCTCTTTGTTGATTGTGATAATTCTGAGCATGCTCAGTCCATCTCTCCCTCTGTACCTCACCTGAAGCTGTACACACACACTTCCTGCAGACAACAGGACTGAGAGCCACAGAACAAAGGAAAAGTCATTTGTCTGGCTCACATTGGTTTGCGGTTCACACTGTATCTCTAGCAGCCTTACACTAACCTAGACCTCGCCTTTTAATAGTACACCTGATCAGTACACACCACAGAAAGTATGCTAGCTTGTTTTAATTCAATAGTACACTTCCTGAAACCGAAAGAACGGAACAGTTTTCTATCAATACAAGTTTTGCAAGATGTTCCTGGGCTATAGGTACAGTTCCAGGAGCTACAGTTATATCTACAGTATCAGTGAAAACATCAATCTTCTGCGTTTCTACTTCTCTCACTGACTGCTCACCCTGGGTGAGTTCCCTCTGGTCTGTTGGTCCATACTGGAGAGTAAGCTCAGTCTGTGGCATCACGTTCCCAACATTTCGCACAGCACAATGCCCCGTCTGCCTTTCTCCTTTCACACAGCTGGGGAAGACATCCATGCACTCACAGTGAGTTTGAAAATAACATCTAACCAGTGTTGTGCAAGTCGACACTTCACACTTCACATTTACAATAAGTAAACAGTTACATTAACACTCATAATTCACCATTTCAGCTGAGACTGTATTTCTCTGCTTATCTTTTCAAATAAATCCTCTTCGTAATCCGTTACCCAACACTATAATCTCCAACTTTCTGGATATTATTTATCTCTGTTTCATTCGTCACAACTAAGCCCTATCTTACCAAGATTTGATTTGGACCTAAACAGTCATTCAGAATCTCACAAAAGTCTGAACTGGTTCAAGTTCAAATTTTTCAGTTAAATGTGTTAAAGGAAAAATCCAGAGTGAATCAATCAGGGGCCATGACACACAAATACATAGAAAAATAAAGCTGAAAGTGAGTTTCTGTGCCCTATTTGGTTAGTACCAATTTGCTATTCAGTCTATGTCGTTTTAAATTTTCCTGTCCTATCTCCTCCTGACAGCCCTTGATGACCTCGAACAACAAACAAATGGATTGATTCACACTGGATTTCTCCTTTAAATTCAGATTCCAGTTCATAGAAAAATTAACTTGTTCATTGAACTAATGCATACACACTAGACTACCTAGCAACTAACAACTTACCCAACAATTTCTTTTCTGACTTTGTCTTTCTTTTTCTTTTTCTTTCTTTCTTTCTTTCTTTCTTTCTTTCTTTCTTTCTTTCTTTCTTTCTTTCTTTCTCACACACTCACATTCTCTTTTGCACGTGGTACTAGAACTGTACAATCCATGTCTTACAGTGTTGTGGGCAGCAGCAGGGTAACAGTACAGTGTGTAGCCTTGGTTCTTCTCTCAATCACTCTCTGAAATGCACTGTAGAGCTTGTCAGGGCTAGAGATGACCACCTGAGGAACAAGACACAGGCACATTAAAACACATACAAACACATTATAGATTGTGCTAAATCTATCTTCGACTCTACACACACACACACACACACACACACACACACACACACACACACACACACACACACACACAAACAAACACACACACACACACCTCTCCTCCTGTGCAGTCCGCCAGTCTCCCAAGCTCATCCAAGCGGCAATCTGTCCCCTCCAAAGACATCACTGATACTGTCACGCTGAGACAATGAGCAGACATACACATACACAGTGATGGTATATTTAATAACAGTGCCCAAATCATCATACTCATCTAATGATCTAAGGCCATACTCTGTGTATAGTACAGCCTTTAGTGTGTGGTGTGTGGCTTAAAGACTATGTGAGTCCAGCGAACCCGTTGTTGGCTGCGTGCTCTCCCAGGTCCTGGTAGAAGATGCCAGAGGAGACAAGTATGCAGGAGTCCTCGTCCTCTGCTTCTAGATTACCTAGGTCTGTGTTAGCCTTGCCATCTGTACATATCACCACCTGAAAAACATAGGACTTACATGGTCACATGGCTCCTTTAATTAGGTTAAGCTAATTGTTAATTAATAAATGGGTCAAAAGTTACTATACAGTTAATTTAAAAATGCTGCAAATGACTGGCAACCAATACCTTTGACCCCGGTAGCTGAGAGGCCATTCCTATGGCAACAACAGCAGCAGGACCAAGGGCTGTGGCTCCACCTTCTTGAAGCCTGTGATTGGATGAGATTCTGATGACTCATGTGAGATAGGTTGTCATACTCCTGACCTCACATCAAATAACCATACTGCATCGCTTCACTGCAAATGTAGCTTAACGCCTTATGCTGCAGATCATAGAAAGGTAATTGGAGCATATGACAGATTTACATTATTTATAGGCTTATGCTGGTAACTCTACAATGTACACTAAGCCATTGCCATGGTCATATATTAAAGTAAATGTATACAATCTTCAGTGGTTGATACATTTAAACTTGTAATATTTTCTGATTTCGCTGCCTTCATTACCCATAAATCACGGCTTGAAAGCAGTCCCATGCTTCACTAACTGGAGGCGGCCTTGGGAAGGTGAGGCCTGCGTTCTTCAAGAATTCTGCATCTATCAAGTATTCCCCTTCTAGTTTCCATGAGATCACATCGCCATGGCCATGCATTGTAACCTAGCAAGACAAGCACGATCCGGTGGACTGTTTGTGATCATTGAAAGTCATATTGCACATCACACTATCCTTACATCAAGCTACCTATACTCCTTATTTGACATTAGTTACAGTAAGCTAACTTAGGAAGGACATGTGACCACAGTAATGCCATGCAGTGAAGTTTATGCATCATTTATGGAAATGATAAATAATTGCACACCCCATGGCAAAGTAGCTGACCATGGTAGGTTTCAGAGTCGTGACTGCCAGAGCACTGAGATTGTGAGATTGTTGAGTGTTACTGTATGCTCTGTTGAGATGACTTGTGCTGGCTATATTAATGCTGCAGGGGAAACTAGGAGATTGGAGGATAGAGTTATTCACCTCATTATTGAAGGTGACAAGAGCCACTCGTGTGTTTGGCTCCGTTCGACTGAGGCCCCGCACACACTCCAGCACAGCCTCCTGCACAAACTGTGATAAGGAGCATGAAGAATAACATGGCATCAGCTGTGTATGTCAACTGGATCAGAGGCTGATCAAATGATGTAATACAAAGATAGGCTACTTCACTAGACCTAAACTTGATATCTTCATAATAAATTAATTATGACTTCAGACAATAAACACTTATATTTTGGCTATCGATATTTCAAAATACATAGAATGATAATGCAAATAACTACATACTACTCTTACCTCAAGACGTGTTTTGTAGACTGGTTTATCTGTTTCAGTTTCTTGTACCTAACATTGGTAACACAAGTCATCCATTCTAATCATTAATCACACGCATATAGTCAGGCTGGCATAAAACCCCTGCTTATAATACCAGTCATTGTGAGCAATGATGTTCCACTTAAGCATTAAGTTTGAAAGAGTGAAAGCCAGAACATAACATATGTCAGGACCAAACGCAAGTGACTGACTGAAGGCAGCTACAGTAGTTTTAAAGATCAAACAAAGTGCCCATCCATCAGAAAGTAAACATATTACAATGTTACGGCTCCAGACTCTACACAAAGGAGTGAAAGAGTCAGGTCCACCAGGCTAATACACACACACACACACACCCTCAGAAGATCAGACATAACAGTGCTTTCTCTGTTTAGAGTCTCAATACATGGAGTACATACCCTGGAGGTTATGCTCATGGACCCAGAGATGTCGATGCAGAACACAATGAGCGTGTCGGGGACCTGGGCCTGCAGGTCTGGGGTCATCAGGAAGAGGCTGTCCTCAAAGGGAGCTGACGGGGAGCATGGCTGGCGAATGGGGGGGTCAGGAGTGGGGTTACCCCAGGACTGGCAAAAGTAGCAGGATCCCACCTGGACACACACACACACACAGATCATCTGAGAGGGTCTTGGCTCATTAAAAAGAGGTTTGTTCACTCAAACAGCCGCTGTAGAGACTTTGAAATGCCCCCCGCAGTCACTACTACTACTGAGTAATATTGACATTTTGATTTATCAACTATACTGTGAAATCTAATAAAACGAACACATAGTAGAAAATGAATAGACTGGATATATTCCAGTACCTATAAGCCTAGAGGGATTGATTAACTAAATTAAGTGTAATATTGATGTTGTTTACAATCATTTACATAAGCATCGACTAAATAAACATCTGTGCTTTCATTACCACGTTGTCATAGCAGGTATCAGACACTGATCCACACGCAGGGCATGCTGGGGGCTCTCCATGAACAAGCCTATCTGCAAAACACACACATGCTTTAGTTAACAACACCACCCATGTCCTCACAAATCAAGTCATCAGAAGCATGTGTTGTCCAAACAATTATTGAATCAAACACTTTTACACAAAATGCACAGTTGGACAAATGGCAACTTACCATTTCTGTCCGTCACAATTTTCTCCAGGTCAATGAGTACAACATTGGGATTGCCTGGCAGTGGTTGTTTGTCCATAGGGCCTGTGATATAGAACAGGGATATAATGCAAGTGCTTGATGCTGCTTCAACTTCATTACCAGTATGACACCACTGGGAACACTACAAGACATCAGCATTGGAATTTGCTGAACATGCCATTGTTTACATTACAATCAGTGTCAGCACTTCCACAGTTTTCAGTCACTCACTTTGTCATCATTCTCACACACACACATACACACACACACACACACACAATATAAACAAACATTACTCAAGAGACCCACCTGATGGTGGAGAGGTGCAAGAGCTTTTAGGAGGGCCTTGAGTGTTGTGAGTGGCCGAGGAGGGTGGGGGCAGGGGGGAGGCAGTGGGGGGAGTGGATGGGAGGACCATGGTGTACTCAGGCAACTTCATCATGAAGGCTGGGCGAGGAGGGAGAGGAGGACCTGAAAGGCATAACAGGATTATCTGAAACTGACTAATTTACTAATTAATCCCACATTCAACAAACATAACACACACACATACACACCTATGAGAAGCGGGGATCTACAGGGGTTGGAGCTGGAGCGATGCGTCTGGTCCACCTCATGGCTTGGGAGAATGGAGCAGTAATACTCCTCGTCTACCTGGCCTCTGGCTGGGCCTGCAGGAAGGGAGGGGGCGGCCTTAGCCTCGGAGAGGGTGGAGCTGTGCGGGAGAGTTGATTATTCCCTTGGGTAGCACCAGTAAGACATTGCAAAGGCATCTGCCAGAAATGATGGACCTAGGGATAGCGGAGATGGGCAGTACCACCTCACCTAGATAGTGGAACACATTTCCTAGAGGTGCGGGCATCAGAGACTCTTTCACTTTTTATTAGCGCTGGGGCCCAGAAGAAACATACTACTATGGCACACTGTGATCTGTCCGCAAGCTAACCTTAAACAGCGAGTCTGCAGGTTCAGTAGAAGACAGAAGTTGTTGTTCTTTACGGCACTTGCAAGAGCCTCTTTTTTTCCAAGATTTCAAAAGGGTAGATTTTATCTCATAAAAGTACAGTTTCTCATACCTTTCTTTCATTCAAATGCACAGCAAATTTCTGGAGGGGGGGGAATTTTTTTTAAGCATCTTGTTGCAAATAATCTATATACTGCAAAAGGCTCTTCTTTAACATTGATTTAGTTTTTTTTTGTTGTTCCCAAAAAACCTTCTTTCTCACCTGAGTGTGTGCATGGGTTGGGTGTGTACTGGTCCACCTGAAGTGTGTTGCAGGAAGTTGTGGACGAGGAGAGAGGGCTGAGGTCTTTGAGTGGGACAGGAGGAGGAGGAGGAGGAGTACGTGGACGGATTTTCTTCACAGGCGGGAGCAGGGCTGGACAGGTGACAGACACCATTTGATGTGAACATTATGGTCATATTTAGACTTCATATTTAGCAGAGGTTTGTGTGATATTCACTCTCACACACACACACACAGCAGATGTGAGGACATACTGAACTTGTGCCACTGGAATACATGACACCCAGTCATCACTGATAAGGTGCAGTGTAGATTCTCAGTAGTTCTTACTGACTTACATACATACCTACTATCATTCAACTCATTCTCATTCTCTCTCAAACACACCAATAGTTTAACGGCATTGACCTGTAGACAACAGCATGACATACCTGAACGTTTAGGCTTCTCAATCAGTGGCGGTACATAGACATATTGACTGGCAAATTCCATCTCTCATTCCTAGAGCCAGTTTAGATAATGAGACAAGCAGTGGGTGAGGCAACCTTGGAGGGATCCAATTAAAATGTCATATGTACATGTGGCCTATATTATATTTCATTCGTCATTTCACACCAGCATCAAGGCATCAAAATGGATTCTAAGGCATACTGGAGTAAATAAAGTAAATCAGGATCAAAACTAACAAGCAAACCAAAAAAAACCACAAGCATCCATGTTGGGTAAAAAGCTAAGCTAAGTTTGATTTCTTATCTATTAAATTCAATGTTGGTCTGAGTAGGAGGCCTCACAGATTTTTGTCTAAACTAATTTTTCTGTGTTTTGTGGGGCATTGCTCTTGCTCTTACGTTGATCCAAAAACATGCTAATGCCTAAATTAGCATGCTAATTATTAAATTCTAAACCGGCAATCACTATACTACATACTGCATACACACCAACTGTGTAAAACCTGTATGTCTACCAGCTGTTTGCAGCCATAGCACCCATGTAGCATTTATGTAGGCTTTTGAGAAGTATTTAGATGAACATACAGTATACTACCATCGAAGTGGAAATACAGGAATTTAAAAAAACAGACAACCAGAAAAAACAGAAACAAAAAACAAATGCACAACATTTAGATAGCAAACTATTATTGAATATTTGATATCTGCTGTGTAAGATATGGTGCCTTACGTGTCTGCGAGAGAGGGTCCTAGAGTCCTAGAACACTCGAGTGTTCAGTCAGCCTGCTCTCAGCTGTAGAACACTGACTCAACTAGTCCAGCCAGTTTGTCCACCAGTCACTCTACACCAAGGAGGAGTGAATCGAACTTGGATTACTGGAGAAATCTGTGTGTGTAAGTGTGCAGGTGAAAGAGTGCTTGTTATGTGTGTGCTTTGACTTGCGCCCTTTGATGAACTCTCATGCATGTGGATTTGTGGTCTTAAGCGTGAGAGAGCACAGATAACATTCACATACAAGAGTTTCACACATACTATCTTGCCCTCATACTGAACAAAGCAGAGACGAAGCACTCTGGAGTCTAAAGCATGCAGAACACACCCAGATGTGTGAAGCATTCGTAGTATGGTGTATCTAGAGCATGGAGACACTGTGCAGTATTACTAAGGTAAGACAACAGTGTACAGCATCTCCCTTTTGATATCCTCCCAATCATCTATGCACACATCTATGATACATATATACATCCATCAATTAGTGGAGACTCTCCACATATGAAAAACTTAAACCCTGCACTGTAATCTATAAATGCCGTTAACATGGTGAAAAAGATCACAACCCTTTTATACGAACAGCTCAACTTGGAGGAAGTGTTTTGTCCCAGAGGAGAAAAGAAGGGGGGGGGGGGAATGCTCAAGAAGTGAAACACTGATCTCATTTCCAAGGCTTTAGTGTTTTTATTTGGAAGATGTAACAGGAGAGCACTTCTCCCAGCAGCGTTCACACACAGTGCCTCACGTCGGCAGGAGACATTCCACACGGCCTCTGTAAAGTGACGTCTGAGGAAACAACACGTCTGGAACAAGTTATCTACAGCTCTCAGAATACACCACTGTTTCCGAACAACAGGGACAGGTATCACTGAAGACTCATTTAATCACATAGTTTATCCATCCCACCACTGTCTGCAGTGTCACATTGGTTTCTCTGGCTTCCCACTTCAGCTTTTGTAAACATCTCCAATTGACTGGGAATATATTAGGCTGATCAAACCCAAACCAGGTTTAATTAGAAATTATTTAGATTCAAATTAGAATTTTCCAATACAGTTAAAGTAAAACACATTGTTGATCTTTTAATTCTGGAGAAGGGAGAATCTTGTATTGTCAGTGCATAGCTAGAATTCTTGATACTGCACTGTGTGATGTTGATCTGGTATAAGCATTACCCTCTTAACCATCATTGACTAACTGGGTTCCATCTAAGAGCTAGATGGTGTTGAATGTTGATGCCAAAGTATATATATATCAATTCTTCCATTAGGTTGATTTAACCTTCACTCACAGAAATGAAATAAAGAAATGTTTTATGGATTCAAACCTATTGATGTAAACCTATTTTGGGGTTAATATCAAAATCTCTCATAGAGGGGAAAATATACTTCAAGCATTCTCTGAGGTTCCTGGCACAGTGGCGCATACAATCAGCTGTCCACATTCTTTACTGGGGGTTGCCATGGTAACAAGAACCAATGTCAGGAGCAGCTGCAACTGAGCCCTTGGGCTCCCCTAGTGGGCTGGAGGTCAGTCTATGAGCTGAACGTAATTGGCTGGGTAGAATCCCTCGACCCCGCCCTCCTTCATGCCTCTGCACCAGCCCTGATCGTCCTCCTCCTCGATCTTCAGGAACAGCTCGCCTGGAGAGGCAGGGAGCAGACACTTGTTAAAGGGATAGTCAGCAAGCAAGTGATCACTTTTGGACCTTAGAACAAAACACAACGCCTCCCATTGCTTGATGATTTCACAAGAAAGTAAAACATCTCGACATGCTCACTACACTACTATGGGGGTCTCTTGAGAATGGCAACCTATTTACTCTTTGAATCCAAACTGTATTGTACACGTCTAACATAGCATACCATGAATATTTGGACGCACGAAATTAGGTTTGAAGCAGATGGCTTTCCCCTCACCAGTCCAAAAACCTCTAATTCTTTTAGCTCTCTCTGAGTTATGACAGGATTTGCATTCAGTAACAGTACAGTGAGGAGTTGGTGGCGTGGTGATGGGGGGGGGCACTAAACCAAGAGCCTAGAGATTAAAAAGAGTGTGAGAGGATGTAGCATGACATCAGTGACTGTAGAGCCCCTGTGAAATGCGCTGGGACTAATCTTGTGAGCGCAGCTTCCATTTTCACAGGAGACTAGATAATTGAGCTGATAGCCAGGGGCAGACGAGCTGCCTTTAGAGATGGGGCGCATTCAACATTTTACCTGCTTTGAAGGAGAGCTCATCCTCCTCCTCACCAACGTAATCAAACAAAGCCCGGACTTTCACCCCTCCAATCATCACCCTGTGTGAGACGGAGATTGAGATGGAGAGAGAGAGGAGAGAAAGAAAGGGATAATATAAAACAGATTGCATCCTATTGCAGTATATTACTTTCCAAAATACCTTTAGGTCATGTGTGTGTGTGTGTGACAGTAGTACTAGTGGTCTTACGTTCTCTCCTCTAGTCCTCTCTTTGGTTTCTTGCCTCGCTTTGGTTTGCGTAGAGGAGGGACCCACTCCTGATGAAACACACATTAGCAGTGAACGCCACACAGTCACAGGAGTTCATTGGGTCAACACAGCGTTACATCTACTTTATGTCAATATAAACACTATGCAGAGTCAATGTTAGGCTATGGAATATATGGGTGGGTTAAATGGGTGATGGATGAATGGACTGTAGATGAATGAATGGATGTTACCTCTAATCTGGGCCAGTCAGTGGGCATGCCGGGGCCGTGGTTATTCTTCCACCAACGCAGATCATCTGGCTCACTTATTGACATCAGAGTGTGGTGCAGCTCACTGTACACGGCCTTCACACTGACACACACACACATACACACACACACACACACACACACAGCATGAGAGAGAATAATGCACACATTTCATACACATTCTATATATAGACTGTGAGTGAGACAACACATCCATACATCCCTCTATGCATCAAACATATACACACACTGTTATTCACAGTGTTCATGCTGAAAAAAAAACTGTAGACACGTATGCATTGGCAGCACACAGGCGTGGAAACACAGACGGCACATCTAGATTTCTCAGCACCACACACACACACACACACACACACACACACACACACACACACACACACACACACACACACCTCTCATTGTTGGTGACATCCAGATGGCGGTGTATAGACAGAAAGGCCTGCTTGAGAAAGCTGATGCGTTTCCTCTCCTCCTCCTGTGACTTATCAAAGATAGCCTCCATCTCCTCCATGTAGCGAGGGGCATATGACGTCACATCTTCTAGGACTTTCTCATACTTCCCATGGGCCTGTAGAAACACCAGTCACAATCAGATCCTGTTTTTCCATTCACATCTCAGTCCACACTTAGTCTACACAACAGCACACATGAAACACATCTATTAGGCGTCTCTTCGCAGTAAATATAACATATATACCATTTAAGATGCATTATTATTTAACATATAGCATTAGCATTAGATGCATAGTATATGAACTACTGCTGTTGCTCCATAAAATACAGTAAATGGAGAATGGCTAAAGAGGAGGCATGCTGAGGTGAGTCAGTGGCTGTGTGAGAGGCCTCACTTTCTCCCTGTCCTGGCTGGCTGACTCCTTGGCCTTTACAATCTTGTTGAGCTTCTGCTCACTCAGAGCTGCATTGTCCTTGGCTGCCTTCTCGCGGTCAATGGCCGCCTGCTCACGCTGACTGGCCTTGTGGTAGGCTGCACGAGCCTGATCCAACTAACATAAAACAGGAAAGGTAGTACACTATTAAACTATAAATTCACCAACAATGGACAAAAGTACATTAACAAGAACCAATTTCAAAACATGTTGTTTTTAACCTTGATATACCAGGTATGCCACTGCTGTGAGAGTCTATTTTTCCAGTCAAATAATTATACTACAGTAAAAAAAAAAAAAAAAAATCAAGTCAACTAAACCAAAATCAATGTTATTTCCTCTTTTCTTATCTGTAGTGACTGTTTTTGTGTTTCATTCTGCTTACTTTCTTCAGTTTTTTGGCCCATGGCTTCTGAGCCCGTGAGAACTCCGTCTCCAGGTCATACGCCTCACGGAAGCCATAGAACACCTTGCGAGGAAAGGTGTCCTTCTGCCAGGTGCGCACACGCTCGCCCTCCTCATTGACGAGCGACTGGGATATGTTGGAATGCAGGGTGGAAAGACGCTCGGTAGAGGTGAAGAAACACTGCCATGCCCGCATGAGGGAGCCATACAGAGGCCCTAGAGGGAGAGGGAGGGAGAGAGGGAGAAAGAGAGAGAGAGAGAGAGCGAGGGTGGGGGGGGGAGGTTCACAAAACTGGATGCAGCACTGATTTCAAAATGAACTGTAACACTAAAATAATAAAGGAATGTGATTATGGCATTTCATTGCATATTGAGGAAAAATGTTGCAACAATTTGTCATGTTCAAGTAAATGTCTGAAGAAGAATAGGCAACAAAAATGAAGAAGTAGTGTCCCTCCTATAAGGACAGTATGCAGCATACAGACTAAAGACAAGGTCAGACCTTAAGTATGTACTGTACAGTGTGCATTAGAGTGTAGTGGATGGTGTCTAATGACTGCATATTTCTTCTGCATGGCTAATAGTCTTGTCATGTGCTGGGTGGGCATGAGTGAGGAGGGACAGGAGGACCCACTGGTCTCTGTGATCTTCTTCCATTTGGCGCTCCACTGGCTGAGCTGCTGGGCGTACTGCTTCTCCACACGGGCGCGCTCCTGGAAGCAGGCCACGATGTCATTACACGCCTGGAATGAGTCAGGGGTCCTCTGCACCGTGCGCTGGTAGTTCCAGGCTGTGACAGGATGAGAGAGAGAGAGAGAGACAGAGAGAGAGAGAAAGAGAGAGAGTGTGACAGAGAGAGAATGGAAACATGTAAGGCCATCAAACTTCATTAAATGTGAGGTGTGGCCAGAATAAAAACTCATTACTGCCCTAGATGCCTCAGTTCCAGTCACATCTCTGTCCCTAACCCCCCCCCCCCCCCCCCACCCCCCCTTCCTTCCCCTGTCCCTTCTGCCTACCATCCAGAAGCTCAGTTTGTTGACATCCTCCGGAGGGTCCTTGGGTGGCTCACACTCATTTGCATCCATCTGTAAAAACAATCCTAATTACTGGAGCAGCCACGTGCCAAAGTCAAGTCTGCAACACATGCTTCATACTGTACATCTTCATACAACAGCCTCCACCAGCTGGGATCCCCAATCCCCCTCGCCCCCCACCCACCGTGTGTCATGCGTGGTGGGGTTTAAGTGGCCGAGTCTGTGGAGTCTGTGCAGGCCATTTGGGCTTGTTTGGAGCCACTGTAAACAGCGAGGGCCGTCCACACAGCTGACACAGTTGGCATTCTGAGTCTGGAAGCTGTCAGGGGGAATAGAGCCCCCACCACATTCCTCCATGTGAGACGGCAGCCAGCCCAAAATAAACAGCAGAGAAAGGTCATATGGCTCCCTCTCCCTCTCTCTCTCTTTCTCTCACTCACTTTCTCTGTCTTGCTCTCTCTCACTCACTCACTCTATCACTCACTCACTCACTTTCTCTCTTATTAATTCTCTTACTCCCTCTCTTTTGCGCTCTGATTCACTGCTCCAGCTCCGCCCAAGACGTGTCACAGGCTCCTTCCAACTTGTTTCCACTTTTCACTTTTTGTGTTGGCCTGCCCATGAACACTAGACCAGCAACTTATGTTTACAGTCACAGAAAGATCATAGATCACCCTGCATATTAACATGGCACAACCAGCAAAACAGACAGGACGCAACGTCTTTGCAATATGTATCTATTTAAAAGCTATTAATAGATTAATAACAAATGAAAGTATTAGGATAAGCTGGGTGAAACTCGACAGCCAAAATCTGTTACACGATTGGGAATGGCACATAAGAACTGAAGGTTTTTCAAACATGTCTATGTGTCTCTGTCTCTGCTCTGCCCGCTGCGTACAAAGCTTTATCATTGTTTCATAACGGGACTGCACTAACAATCATAAATCATGCATAGGTGTATTTATAAGGCACTCATCGTGTTTCATCTGAAGTGGATTTGTCTGGAGGGCTGTTCATAATTATCTTCTATGGGACCACAGACTCTAGCATGTAATTCAGCATGTGTCAGTGTTTATTCCATTGACAACTGCACAGTGAGTGTAGCAGAAGAGATCCAAAATATTTAAGTGCTTAAATTAGCGCATATGTGCCCCTCCCAGCAACGGACTACACACATTCACAGAGATAAACAGATGTACACATATGCCTACACACACACACACACACACACACACACAAATAGTCCCTCGTATTTCTCATGCGCCTGCATGTTCACTCTTCGACCTACTTTCCAACTAATGCGTGGAGTCACACAGATCCACACACACAATATTTAACTCACACAACATGGTTCTGAATGTAAAATGACAACTACAACCACATGCTTAATCTGACACATGAGGAGCAGGTATGACGGCAGCACAGTAAACTGACAGAGACACTGATCCTGGTTCAGCCTGGTTAAAGGTAGACTGCTATGAGGAAAGTTAAAGCCTTACCCTCTCAGATGGGTCCCGGCCGCAGGTGGACTCTTGCGCTCTTCTTGTCTTCTGCTTGTCAACTTCTCTCCTATCCCCTCATTGCCCTCTTTCTCTCTCCGTCTCGCTCCCTTTGCAGCAGTTTGCTTCTCAACTTGGCTCAGCCAGGGTCATATGATGGCAGCTTTCTCTCTCTCCCTCTCCTCAGTCTCTCACTCACTCACTCACTCTCTCTCTCACGCACGCTCTCTCTTTAACACACACATACTTACTCACATGCGCGCTCACACACACACATGCATGCACACACACACACACACTCACAGTGGTGTGTTAATGAATTAGTGTGTCCACACATGGAGTGTGTCTGTGGAAATGTGAACTTCTTTTAACCCCCTCTCCCTAACAGGACAGTGGCAAGTGACGACTAGTCATGCAGGCCAATTAGTGTGCATGTGCTTCTGTGTGAGTGTAAATGTGTGTATGTGTGTGTGTGTGTGTGTTCATGTGTAACAGGGGGGTGAGGAGTCTCCAGTTCACAAGTTCAGAGTTCAAACACAGCAAAGTGATAATGCATTCTCTGAAACAACCAAACAAGTACAAAAAAAAACCAACTCATCACAAGAGTCTATGCCATATAAGGGGGTTTGTTGAAATCTTCGCTCTATCACGCGAGTAAAACCCAATTATTCCAGTGATGAGAAACAATGTTTTTAATGACTGCATTAATAATACAAAGCATGCAATTACTTTCAGTGAATTATTTCACTATAGATGCATTTAGTGCCTAGCCAGTAATTAAATTGTTACTCCTAATTAGTCTGCACGTTTGATAATAGACCTGGAGGTAGCAGTATTGTAGCAGACCAGAGAGAATGAAAGATGTGAACCTTAAAGAAAGAAACCAGGCCTCTCGTCTTTTCTGTAGAATGTGATCTGTGATCTGCATGGCTTTAACAAAAATGGCTGGCTGTCCATGCAGGGGAGATAAGCATGTAAAAATCAGACATTGATAGTTTGTTTATCATTTATTCAAATATCTTAATAATAACTATATAGCATAATTATCTTTCATTAAAACAATAGAAATTCTGATATATTTCCTTACCTCTGCATACACACGTTCATACTGTATATTGTCTTCATATATAATTTAATTTATAGATTTGACTATGTTCTAAAATATTCTTTTTAAAATATATATAGAGATGCTCTCTACAGAACCCATTCTATGAAAAAAACACTCCAGATAACACATACTGTTTGTATATGTGTGTGTGTGTGTGTGTGTGTTTGCATGTACTGACAAAGTATCAACCTTCAAGTGTTGTTGTGAGTGTGTGTGTTCGTTTCTGTTTGTGTGTGTGTGTGTTTGTATGTGTCCAACGAATTCCCAACAAGTTGATTATGTGGAGAGCATCTCAAGGGAAACTAAAAGCCCACCAGACCCCCCGCAGGATTCAGACTATCTGGAAGACAAAGATCCTTTTTGAGCTTGGAAAAGGTGTACATACTTAACCATTATTACTATAACTTTAAACTATAATTATCATCATCATTATCATGATTGCAATTAATGTCTTATTCCTCCATCACCATGCTCAATCTCATCTGTATCGGCAGCATTGTCACAACATTACCCTGACCGATTATCTCAGAAATCATGTCTTCTCTCTCCCCTCACCACTGTAATCATCATCACTGTGCTTCCGGTATGGAGTCACAGTCATGGTGATAGTGAGGAGGGCTATGTTCCAAAACACAACATCAGAAATTCACATTATATCCATAAAAGGCGTAATAATAACAATTCCATGAACTGAAAAGTTGTCATCCAGACCCAGTGAAAAAACAAAAACAACATGTAGTAGTGCCTAGCAATTTTAAAACAGCTTGAAGCTTTGCTCTTTCCAGCCACTTCCTTGGCTTGGTCACCACTATAGTCAGAGTCTTTGTCTAGCAGATGGAATCTTGTTCATTGATTTGATGATCAGATGAAATCACGCAGATTGATTGGACGATCGATTTGCTCTGATCACTTTGAATGTCTTTGTTTTGTTTCATGAGGTGTGAAGGTGCACATGGGTAGCTATGTTACTCTGTGTGTGTGTGTGTGTGTGCGCATGATGTTGATGTGTCAGTAAGTTATGTGAAAAGATCTGTATTCCTCTGTACATGATTGTATTGGTTAAACCACAGGTGTGCAGTGAACCACGCAGGAAATCACTCCAACAAAAAAAAAAAAAGAAAAAGAAAAAAGAAAAAAATTCTTCTCTCTCGCTTTGCATTTCTCTCCAAGTTTTCAGTTCATTTTAAGCAATCTCTCAGTCCTCAGCCCCTCAGTTAGCTTAGTTTGTTAACAGACTCTCTTCCCCCCCATTCTCTCAGCTCTGAATCCCCTCATCTTTCATTCTTTCGCTCTGTCCTTCAGATGAAACAGTAGAGACAGAGAAAGGAGAGGAGAGCCTAGGAGAAAGGGAGGGCAAATGAGGAGGTGAGAAAAAAAGAGGAGAAAAAGAACGATAAGATATAGAGAGTAGCAAGGGAGAAAGAAGAGAGGTATCTTAACCATCTATAGACAGCAAACTCTATAGATATATGGGCAGATACTGGGAGAAAAGTGTGGAATTAAAAGATCTATGCGCTGATAGATCTACTATATCAAGGTAAACCAAAAACAAAGGCAAGGAAGAAGGGAAGGAGACTAGGAGAAAGTCAACAAAAGACCCTGTGCCTTCCATAACACTTCCAAAGAAAAGCAAGACCAAAACCAAGAGACAGAGAGAAAGAGAGGCAAAGACAGAAAAAAAGAAGAGAGGCTCTTTGTCTACGTCAAGAGAAAGAGAGAGATAGATGACAAAAAAGGTAGCTCCTCCCCTCGTCTACACTCATCCCCTGACGCTCTCTGCTCCCTCACTCTTTCCATATGGGTCTCCGCCCGTCCTGCCTCACCTGTTGGTGAGTTTGCGGAGCGCCCGCTCGATGTTCATCCGGTGGCCCACCCGGCTCACGCCCAGGTCCAGGAAGTCCTCTTTAGTAAGAGACGGCAAGTGCGAGCCGTCAATCTCGTTGTCCAGGAAGCGCTCCCGGTGCTCGGCCAGGTTCAAGTACACCAGCCAATCTGCCACATCGTACTTGCTCCAGTAGGGGAGGGGCTTGGTGGCAAAGGGCCTGGCAGGTGGAGGGAGAGTGAGGGGCGGGTAATTGCCACAGGAAGGGGAGGAGACACCAGATAGGAAGTGAGTGGGTGAGAGAGAGCGGGAGGCCAGGAGGGGGTTGGGGGTGGATGCTACGGTTGGGGAGAAAAGTGGAGGTGGGGTGCTGGGGAAGAATGGGTCGGTTATGGGCATGGAGTGAGCAGGTGGGGTGAGTGGGGGCTGGAGCTCAAACGGAGCGTTGTACATGGAGCTGGGGAAGAGAGGCAGGGAGGAGGGCCTGGGGGGCCCCGACTGGGGCCGGTCCGTGCACGAGATGAGCGGGCTGGGGGCCCGGCGCCGCGGGGAGTGGTGAGACTCGGAGCGTCGGAGCTCCGCGGGGGAGTTGAACTGAAACTCCAGCGCTTTGCCGCGATACTTGGAGCGATGCTTTGGGGATGTGGGGTAGGGAGAGTAGGAGGGAGACATGGGGGGGTGGGCGCGGGAGGAAGGAGAGAGGGGTGCAGCAGGGTGAGAGAGGGCTGAGGGGAGAGAGGTGGAGCAGTGTGGGCGAGCGGGGAGGGGGGACACGTCCAGTCCGAGTAAGGCGGTGGCCCAGTAGGAGTAGTAGATTGCAGGAGATTGAGAGGGGTTGGGACCAGAGTTGGAGACATGTTGGGATTGAGCGAGGGGGGTAAGGTTGGTGGCATGGGGTGGTGTGTTGGGGACAGGGGGAGAGTAGGGGACAGGGCCCTATGCAGGACATGTGGGATGGAGACAGGGAGAGGGGATGTGGAGCGTAAAGGGGGGCTCATGACTGATGCGGTGTCCTCCTGGAATCTGCCAGAAAGAACAACACATGCACACAAAACACACAGGCATGAGTACATGAATCATATGATGACATTATGGGCTTCATGTTATATTACTAAAATATTCATCAATCTGTTATGTCAACATCTTTTCATCCTAACTGAAGCATCAGTGCTGCTCAGTGTAAAATCTAGAAATGGCTCCTCTCCATCTGTGTGGAGGGCTGAAAGGTTCAAGGTAGTTAAGTAATGTATTACTGATGGCAGTAAGAAAATAACTTTATGCTGAACATTGCAGGGGTCAAGTGTGTCTATATAAATATTTGTTTTATTTTAAACGCCAGCAGACCACCAGCATTTCCACCACCACCAGTTGGTGCTCTGCTACTGTTTTGCCATATATGGTATTTCCCAGATAGCAAAAATACCCCATATGGTGAAACAGAGAACGCCAGCGGACCACCAGTGGCAGCCCATAGTCGACCCGCCAGCGTCTTGCTATCTGGGTACACTATCGCTCTGTTGAACCTTCCATGGAAACACTCCATGCCATCAAACGCCATTAGTGTGAATAAGAGACAGCAAATGACCAAGATAACATGTAGTCCTTGTTAGAGATACAATTCATGATTTTATTTGAAATGATGGATGTGTTCTTCAAACTTTGTTTTTATTATAAAAAGCCACTTTTTATAGTAATTGTAACATTTGTGAGATGCACAACAAATGAAAAGATGCAAGAACAGTGCTTAATGCCTAATGCTGTCAAACATGGCGGAGATGGTGTGATGGTCTGCTTTGGAAGTGATCTTCTATCTCTAAAAACAACTGCATGGCTCATTGTTTTGCTATGTTTCCTATTCACAGATTCCAACTTTTGTGTGGCTATGTGTGTGTGTGTTTCCTGTGCCATCTCTCCCTCAGACCATGAACCATTAGGCACTCTCTTTCTGTTCTGGCTCATTCCTTCCAGACCCATGAATTATCAAAATGATTTTTAAAGTATTCTATTTTGTTGTAAGTCAATCAAATTATGACTAACATGTTAATAATTGCTCTAATGTTTATTACTTAGCCTAATTTCCATTGCACCACAATTGCTTGAGACAGAAAACTCCTAGTCCTATGAGCACAATTATGCTGTTGCACCCTCTCCTTGCTTTATCTCTTAAGCTACTATTAGCACACTAGCAAACAGCTACTTTCAGTTAAGACATAAAGAGGATAAACATTCAAGCTACAGCACAATTAAAAATCAGTGCAACTTGCTAACATGAAATTAGCGGGAGATGAAAGCGCAGGAATGTGATAGCAGTAAAGAGAGAGTAAGAGGTGCATTGTAAGTGCATTCCAGATATTCAGAAATTTTAAGAATTTCTTGAAGGTGGATAAGGCATCTGTTGCTCTGGTAGCACCAGAAAAAATCACCAGCTAATTTAATGACACAATTAGGCTACTTCACATCTCTTTTTATCAGACACTGACAAACAGTAGCCTAGAAGCTGGTAGCTGGTCTTTAAGCACCCTTTCATTCTCCTTCCCAACACCTTTCAGTTAGTGACCAGTTAGCTTGCATTAAGCCAAACACACTGGCACACTACACAGTACAGTAAGTGAAAAAAAACAAATGGCAAGTGGGGAGAAAGAAAGGTTGGGCTAAACATAGTCATAATCATAGCTAGCTTTTTACTCAACTGCTTTTGGCTTGTCATTTAGCAAGCCAACACATTTAGCTTGACAAGGATTGCCACCTATGTCTGACACATCAGCAATCCTCGTTGACCCACGAGATCGACTAAAATGGGTTTTCTCAATAACCGATGCCGATAACGATATTTAGAATTGGGGTCAGCTGATGGCTGATATGTTTTATGATTTTTTTCTGATATCTGGAGGTTTTCCCTTCTATATGCATTCTAAAATGTCACTATTATGAATAAAAGACTTTCAAAATCCACACAGCTATTGCATTCTTCATGAAATTTCAGACAAAATGAAATAGGCCTATCAGACTGAATGATGTGTATTGCATTCTGATGATGAATATTCTGTATGCTGAGGCCATTTTAGGGTCTGTCAAGGGTTTGGGCCCGGTGTGCCTGTACGCTAATCCAGCCCTGATTAGGCCTAACACTTCTGCTCTGTCTTTCCGATTTCAACCTTCATTTTGTGCCCTGATATTTATAGACCTAGGCTAAATTAACTGCCAGTTTGTTAGACTACACAGAAACAAGCCACTACTGATGACAGATAAGACCGCCCACATGTAGATGTAGAATATAGACCTTTCAACCATTTGAAATGTCTACCCTTATACGCTGCATGCATATGTCTGCATGTCTGTTCCACAAAAGGCAAATATACCTTCTAAAGAGGTTATGTAGTACTTCTATTATCTCCCTAATATATTAATTACATTCATTTATATCAAAAAGATAAATCTACTGCTACTGCTATTAATCATGGGTGGAAGTCATAATAGACTTACCATGGTACAAAATCAACAGAAATAATACATAGACCTTTTTTAAATGCTGTTGCCCCTTTAAGGAAATAAAAACCTGTCTCCTAGACAGCCTGTCTCTTAGTTTCGTTGAGGTGAGAGAGAGAAAACTCTCCTATATCCTATATCACTCTATATCACTGATATTAGGTTTAACATCGGAACAAAGGTAGGCTAAGGCCAACTTGTGCTGTGCAGAGTTGGAGTGCTTGAGAAGGATGGTGCCGAAATGTGATACTAGACCTGACCTAACTTGCATTGGCTGGCAACCAGGAAAGAAGTTAAAAGGCCCCCGAATGTTGTGCTGCCACATCCTAATAATTAACCATCTAGATTTACAATAGGAAAGGGTAGTTGTTACTACTTTGAAACCAACAAAACAATAGGCTGTAAACTGGCTTCATTTCAAAAATGTATTTCGTAGCTTTAAACTGTTTATATTCAAACAACCAATGCTGCTCAAGGCGCACACATCGAATGAGAAAACGTGCAATTGCATCGGACCTTGTGGCAGTGTTTTCTAATTAGGAGAGACACTTTCTTTTTCTCTTGGATAACGGTTCTGTGACAACAGTCAAGTGCATTAAATGGCGTACATTTTGAGTGGATTGGCCAAAAGGAAATTAAAAATGTCAATTAAAAAAGTTGATGACCTGTCAAAAATCAGGACATCTAATGTCCTGGGAGAGTGCATAAATTTTCCTGGACAGACAATCAAAAAGAAGAACAATCCTGGCAAAATCAGGACAGGTGGCAACTCTAGGCTTGACTGTCCTTATCACAAAAAACACATTCACAGTTAATCATCTGTAGTGGTTAGTAGCATAGCATATCATGCTGACAAAAGTAAGTGTGGAACTGTCCATAATGTCTCTAAAACTGGCTAGTTTGTAAGCCTCATTTTTTTGACAAGCCTGCCAGTATCTTTTAATACTGTGTGTGATAGCCTTATCTTCTATAGGAGTCTGCCATAATGTTAACATCAGTTGTTACCTTTTACAGAAAATACCAAAGATGTGCCTCAGCAATGAGTAACCCAGCTCTACATCTGACTGATGTCTTTCTCACTAATGTCTTTACACTCACAACTAGAGGCCACTGGCAAATAGTAAGAGAGCTGAGTCAGAGGCGGGTGTTGTGTCGTGCAGCAAGGTGTCATGGGCATGACCTGATTAGCCTGAGGTTTTCGGAGAGGTGTGAGGGTCAGGTGTGGTGCTCAAGCTCTGATTGAGTGTGGGGTTGCTCCCTCACCTGCCTGGGGGGGCGTCCTTCTGGCTCTGCCAACCCCCCATCTGCTGCAGCTTGCTGCTGAGCTCATTGATGATGCTGGCCTTCACGCTGGCCAGCGGAGAGTTCAGCCGGCGGTCAATAAATAGCGGCGCCCGCACCCCTCCCTGCTCGCCCTCGTTCGTTCCGCCGTCCTGGCCCAAACCCAAGCCATGGCCTCTGTCCTCTTCCTCGTGCGTTCTGTGTCTGTGGGGCTGCTGTAGGAAAGGAGCAGCACTCGGCTGCCGTCGCAGTGGCGGCACTGGCTTGCCGCTCGGATGGGTCCGGTTGTGTGTGGCATCGTTGTGCATTTTGTAAGCTGCCAAAGAGTCCAGGGACTCTCTCCTATCCATCTTAGCACGATTTTTACCAGCCACTCTACCTCCTCCAACCTCCATGATTTCCCTTCTCCTCTCCACTCTCTCTCCTTCCCGCATACCAAGTTTGTCGAGGTGGTGGTCACTGCTGCTGTGGCTGTCCAGCTCCTCAATCCCAGAATCCACCACTGCCTCCTGCCACTCGCCCCGGCTGTCGACTGCTTTATGGGGAAGCTGATTACCAACCGTTGAGGCTGCAGTAGTGGTGGTAATTGCATAAGGGGCCTGGCTGGTCGTCATGGTAGCATAGGTGACGGTGGTTGTCAGGGAGGCATTGCCACGGTCCTGGCCCTGGGCTGGAGCGAAGAAGAGTGGCTGAGGCCGATGGAGGGACTGAGCAGACGTTGCTGAGGCGGAGGAGGCCGGCGGTGGATTGGAAGGGTTAAGAGAGGAGGGGGATGTAGATGGGGGAAAGGCTTGTGGTGAGGGAAGGGACGGGGAGAGTACAGATTGCGTGAGGTTGGCTACTTCGCTGTCATAAGACGTTAGACTGGATGCTGCAGAGTCGCCCGCCTGAGGGGAGGGTAAGGGGGGAGGATGGGGAGGATGTGGTGGATGAGGAGGGGGAGGAGGATGAGGAGGTTGGGGTAGCATGGGTGGCACTGGTGGCTGTGGGGGCAATGACTGACTGGGGGTGTTTGCCGGGATTTGGGGCGCCACCACCTGACTAATTTGTACGGGCAGTGACTGACTCGAAGGGTCTGATGCCGTTGATGACAAAACCATGTTGGACGGGGGGATTTTGGGGCAGAGTTGGGGTGGGGGGATTAGTGGAGAAGGGGGGAATAAGTAGGGGTGAACCACTGCAGAGGGGTGGACTGGAGGAGGAGGCTGCTGCTGCTCCTGAGGCGCTTCTGACAGGGGCTGAGCTTGCGGAGGGTGCTGAGGGTGCTGAGGCTCCTGCTGGGACTGGGCGGCCTGCACTGATTGCTGCAACTGGAGATCCAACTGCTGCTGTGTGCCTGATAGCTTATGTTGCTGCTGGGTTTGGGATTGCTGATAATGGTGGGCTTGAGGCTGCAGTTGCTGCTGTTGTTGTTGGGATGATGCAGGGGCCCCTCTGTTTCCACGATCGTTGCCATTCGCAAATTGTAGAGGTGGTGGCAATGGATCCACAAACACAAACTCGTCATCCACATCTACAGATGGCGCTGGAGGGGGAAGCACCATGAGCCCGACTCCCCCCTCTGGAACCTCCTCGGCACCCGCCATTGTGTCTGTCGTCTGGGTAGGACCAGCCGAGAGCGGGAGAGGTGCTGCATGGGAGTTGGGGAACCCTACGGCATTAGCATTAGCGTCGCTCTCCATCTGTAGGAAGGAGGGTCTGCGAGGCTGAGACTGCTGATTGGGTGCTGACGGGGGAGCTGACTGCAAAGTACCCCTCCCATACACTTCTCCCCGCTCAGCCTCTCGTTCCCAGTCCCTTTGGTACTGAGTCTGGTACTGATTTTGGTACTGTTGTTGTTGGTACTGGTTGTGATACTGATACTGGTTTTGCAGAGCTGACTGTCTCTCTTCAGAGAACCTCACTCTCATTCCCTCCCTGGTCAAGCTCTCTTTGTCTCGATCACTTCCCTCCCCAGACCAAGGCCCGCTGCTGGCCAATCGCATCATCCGGGGAGACTGTGGGCGGCTCAGGGGAGATGGGGCAGCTGAAGAGGGGGAGGAGCCTGTGAGGTACAGGGCAGGAGGGTGTTGGTGTTGGTACACATAAGTGGCGGGCGGGTTGTGTTGAGGGTTTGATGGCGACACAGTCGAGGGAAACGCCCCCACGCTTGACAGCTGCCTGCCAAAGTGTCGCTCTTCACGTCGGGTGCGTCGGTCATCCTTCAGCGCCCTTTCTCGTGCAGCAAGAGCCAGTCCCAGAGGCGAGGACGGATCTAGAACCTTCCCCGTGAGAGGATGGATGAAGGTTGTGGTGTGTGTGTGAGTCTGTGGTGAGGCATACTGAGGCAGGCCAAAGGCCGGGGGCATGCTGCGTCCTTGGGTTGTCAAGTTATCCCCAGAGAACAAGCCCTCATCAATGGATTTGGAAGGACGCAGTCGAGGGGATGTATTCTCTGTTTGAGTGGTGGGGACATCCTCTAACAGGTCCTCCTCAGAGGAATAGAAGAAAGAGGCACTCTTTCGCCGTGAGTCCCGGTAGCGCTCTCGTTCCCTCTTCGCTTTACCCATTGTGCCACCCCCTTGAGGTCCAGATGTGTCTGTTCGCTCCTGGGGAAGGGAGGAGGGTAAAGATGCAGGTAAGGGTGGAGAGGAAGGTGGGCTGGAGGGCTCAGGGGCCTCCTCCTGCTCAAGGTCAGGGGGTTGTTCAGCCTCCATACTGCTGCCCTGGCTGGAGCGGCCACTGCTGCTGGTGGAGGGGGCTTTGACGATGATGGTGGGGATGGGAATAGAGCTCTTGTCTGTGCTCACGTCCTGTGCCTGTGCCTGGCCTCCTCGTGGAGGACGGCCTGCTACTGCTCCATCCTCCACTTTGGGCTGCTTGAGCAGAGGGCCCCTCCCTGCGGTTCTCCGTCCCGTAGTCTTAGCGACCGCTTGCTGTGGTGGCGGCACTGCGGTGGCCTTGGCAGTGGCCATGTTGCTCGGGGGAGTGGCGCTGCTATAGCCTCGCCTCAGCCCTCCCATCTTGCCTCCACCCCTCCACCCAGAATCGGACGACTCCCTGCGCGAGGTGGCCCGGCTATGCTGGGGCGCCATCGCTGTCTGTGCGTGGGGCAGGAAGTGCGAGGAAGGGTGGCTAGGCTCAGACCTCCTGCCGCCTGCTGACAGCGGGGGCTCCGGGGGCGACGTTTCTGGCGGCGGCGGAATGTCCTCGGGGCCAGGAACAGACAAACTGCGTGACAGCTTCATGGTGGGGGGATGCAGGAAGCCCTTCTCCTCATCTGCCACCCCTGTCACAGAGGAGAGGGAGGTGGAGAAAGACAGAGCATGATCAAGGGAGGAGAAAAAACTGCGACAGAGGCACTGCAGAGAGCAGTTTAATCAATCTTCGCCACAAAATGATCTAACTTCAGCTCACAACCTGGCTTCATTATTTGCCTATTTGTTCACTGCTAAAATTAGGCAAGCTCATATTTTACAGCGGTTCAGGGCTACAAATCATGCATCAAATTCAACCCTTATTTTTGCTAAATATGTACATGTATTTCCTCAGGGTATGTCAGCACACTGCACAGTAACAGATTTTAATCTACACAGAGAGGTTTTAGACTACCGCTTTAGTCAAGGCCTCTTCATGTGGAAAATGTGTTTTTGTCATTTGCAGCATGGTCCATGGACCATATTGTTTGTCGACATACAACAATATGCTCATAAAAACAACATGCTCATAAAAAAGTGTTCTACTGATTGCAAAAGACCTCAATAAATACGGACCACTGTGCTAGTGAGGTTTCCCAGGTCAGCCACACACAGTAGCAATGAGGTAAGCCTGTTCAAATACATCAGCAGCAAAAAATGGGGCCTAGGGCACACCGATAGCCCTGAGTCTCTACAGACATTTAATTCTCTTCACCCAGCTCAACATAAATGGCTCTGTGAGCAGATTTATCAAAGGACTGCAGTGTTAAACACAAACAGCGAAAGAAAACGCACTGCTACACAGTACAATGCAAGGACCTCTAAAACAATGTTTTAAAGGTTTTATGTGTTTTTCTCCATTGGTGTTCCTGTTTCATTAAGACTCTGGCCTTCAATCTTCAAAATGTAATATTGAATTACCTGAAAGCAACAACCTGGAGAAACAAATTACTGTGATTCATTATGCTGGTCCAAGAATGTAGTCTGGTTAATAGAACAAACTAGTTCAGCTGCAAGGAAACATTCTGGCATGAACATGGGGCAACAGTAGATCCTTTGTGCACTTCACACACAGTTTCTTACACTATACATGTTATTCAAAGACAAAAAATGTCAGTATACTAAACTAAATCTACCATACAGAAAGATATTAGTAACTCTATTCAGAAAAGGACAAAGATACAAGTATGCCACATCTACAAGCCAGCTGAGTAGATAGAAATGATTCTTTTTACGGATATCATTTATGGATAACATTCCTTACTTTGATGAAAAAAGGCCATTCAACCAAAACGAACATGGCCTCTGTCACTCTTTTCACCCTTACATTTACACTAATTGTAAAAACATCACCATAATATTCAGAGCTCATGACATTTTACCTTTCAGACTGATATAATGTATGTTCAACTCATAGTTTGAAGAAGTGAAAAAGACACTCTGTGCCTTTATGTGTGGGGTTGCTGCCCATCTCACTGTTTTTTAAACACATTTCTAAAAGCAATAGTAAAGTACAACTAAAAGATTTTATAGTTTTGGATAAGAAGAGTTCCTTGGATTTCCCCCTTTTTTCTAAACAAACTTTTACAATGTTGTACGTGTTGAATAAGTGAAGGGATGAAACGGTGGAAAATAGTGTGAGGCTCACCAATGGACTTCTGTCGAAGCATCAGACCATGTGGGGTAGCGTGGCTTGATGAAAACTGGACTTGGTTATAACCAAACCCAGACCCTGATGACATCATGCCAACACCTGATTGTTCAAAACTTGGTTGCTAGAAGGCAAAAGGCAGACAAGAGAAAGGGAAGTAAATAACAGGACCAGAACATAATGCACTGCGATCACAATATTACATTAAATTAACTATGTGTCTCTGTCTATGGATCTATCTACAATTCAAATTCCCCAATAAGATATATTCAGGATTACTCTGTGCATCCCTTTAAAGTGCAAGGGCATATTTTGACCTGCGTTTCATTATGACACACTCAAAGGTACCAAATATCACTGAACTGTCCCTCCCTCAACAACTTCCCCTCCTAGCCTACACTTAAAGTGTATTGGTGCACAGCGTCTCTTTCCTCTTGTGGATGTATTCTCATTGATATTTGAGGAGTGCAGTTAAAGTGCTCCTGGCGCTCACGGCTCTGCCCACCTTCAGAGTTAGGGGTTCCACTACCATGGCAACGGTACCTTGTTAGTGTAATAGCCCTTATTGCGCTCTCTCCTCCCTGTGTGACCCCGCTGGGTGCCCCCCTCAGATGGACTAATGGTCTGCTGAGCAGCTGCCAGGATCTCATCCAGCTTATCTACGGAAGGGGGGGCGGGGGGGGGGGGGGGGGGGGGGGGGGCGGGGGGGAGTGATGAGGAAGGGGATAGGGGTGGGAAAGAGGGAGACAGAGAGAATAATGAGGAACCAGCAAATGTCTATGTGCTCCTGCCAACCCACATGCTGCGCATCATGCTTTATGCAAGTTGAATGTGAGTGTGGACTGTAAGAGCAGTCATTAGCTGAACTCTTACTGAGTGCCATTTGATAGACGCTTCTCTTCTTATCGGTGGCCTGGGATGACTCGTATTCTGGAAAAAAAACAACAGAACATTTGGTGGTGACCTTCAAAGAATCCCAAAGCAGCACCTCAGTCAGTGCCTAGCAGAAAAAGCATTTGGGACCTTTGGGAATGATGTGTGTATGCATGAACCATTCTAGCAGCATATAATCATCAAAGTTTCTTGTAGAGAGGTCGAGATAAAGGTTGCACTAAATTGAATTTCATTTTTTTCAGATGGAGACATTTTAAAGGGAACAAGTAATTACCTGCTTTCTTCTTCCAGGGAGAGGCTGCTATTACAGAGGAGAGAAATTGTTAAAACTACTGTGTGAAGCGTCGAACTGATATGGTGTATGATTTTACCACCTTAACGCAGTACAGCGTACATACATGGGAGGTCAAATGACAGTGACAATTATGCCAATGGCTATGGTGTGGATCACAATGGTGGCGATGATGAAGACGATGATGGTGATGAGGAAGAGGAGGAGGAAGAGGATGGGGTCTTCATGCTCATATATATTCATGTGTGTCAGCAGGAGAGAGAGGAAGGTGAAAATGGAGAGATTCACACCTTTCTCCACTGAAGACCAACCAGAGAAGACAGCGGAACAGAGGAAGTAGAAGGGTCAGTCAGGGGAGAAACACACAAACTGTAAACACACACTCAATGCGTTAAGAAGTAGAATGTACATCAAAACAACAAAATTATAATACCACAACAGCACTAGCAAACAATTAAAGATTTTATACAATTCTTGATTACACTGAAAGCCTGCATTAAAAAAGCATTATAAACACATAGGCTAATTGACATAATTACTTATGTCAATCATCATAAGATATTATTAGTACTTCATCACCCTTCATGAATGCGTTTTTAATGCTTTATAGATAGTCTTTAAGTAAATTGTTACCAAATTTTGACATTTGTCAGGCAAATCATATGCTTGTGAAAATTGTGCATTTACACAAATACATTTCACTTGTGAAACAAGTACAGGAGGCATCAAAGTAGTAAGCATAAATGACAGCATAGACGATAGCACTGAATCCACATACCCATCTCCTCGAGTTCAGAGGTCATGGATTTGGAGCGCAGTGCGATGGCTGGGGGGGTTAGCCGTTTGCTCTGAGGGGGTGCTGTGGGAGAGAGAGATAGGACTGGTGCCATTATGACAGCGCTCATTATGCATTTTGCATTTTTGTGAACTTCCTCTCAGCAAACTCTTTGGAATTTGGAAACCAAACTCCCCAGGAATCCCCACACATCCAAAAGACTCTCACAGCAGTAACACTGCCATGTGTGCAAGAGGGGCTTAATTTTTTGTGTCCTGATTTACAAAAGTCATCACAGCTGTTCAGATGCCGCTATTGTGCTTTCTCTCCCATGAGAAGCCGTGGTAACCAAAGAGGCAGAGAAGAATCTCAATATCACAGCCTTTCCCAGAAGTACTGAGGGGAGATGCTCTGCACAAAAGAAATTGAGAGGGGAAAATGGACCTGCTTCTGGCTTGCCCTGGAGCTTAGCAGTGGAAGACGAAAGCTTAGAGTCCCTAACAGTGAACCAGAAACAAGCATTACTCACATTCACACACAAACACACACACTTTTGCCTTTTATTGCTTCCCATCTACCTTTACCCGTTAATGTTCCCGCCAAACAGCCAATCCCAGCCTTTTGTCAGTAGAGCTGGCTGATGCTGGCATGCCTTGAGTGCAGCTGCCTGCTCCACCACACACAGCTGCCTGCACAGCCCACAGGAACAGCCCATCGCAGAACAAAAGAGCCAGTGAAGGATCTCTGGAGACATCAGCAATTCTGCCTCTGGTGCTCTCCTGAGTGTGATAATCCCATATCTAATGCGGCGCCAGAAATAAACATCACGGGCGCCACTGGCACACAAATGAGCCCGTGGGGCTCAGTGTGACCCCTGGCTGAACACTGACCTTTCTTTTTAGGCACCTCCTCCATCTCCGGGTTGCGGGCCACCATGACAACCTTCACCATGAGGCTGTTCCCTCCCTGCCGGATCATATTCACCACCTGCCTGTGGCCCACCTTCACCACATTCTGCCCATTCACCTGCAAGAGAGGGAAAGGTAGCACGGGAGGGTGCTTCAGGTCTATTTGGTTTCATTCGGTACAGTATACCGCTGTACAATCAGACACAAAATGATAATGGTAATGGTAATGTTAAGACTAATATAAGCACAAAGGCACGATTATCAAATCCATAGATGAACAAAGGCCTCCCTCCTCTGCTACTGGGACAGATAAGGTCAAGGATTATGATAGAGTGAATTTGTCCAATATTATAATGACTATTAAAATGAGATGATGAAGAGGCACATATTTAAAGGCCATATTCACACTGAGAGGGTCCAGTGCTTCAGAGAAAATTGCAGTTTCCTCTCAATCATCAACATTCTCTCAAGTATCATTACTTTGCGCCTCATTTTGAAAGTCTGTCCAAAGTAGGCAAAAACATTGATTTGGAGGTCTCGCTGGGAACAATGATTGGACATAATAACAAGTCAGAGTTACTGGCGGGAAGCCAGATGATGGACACCAGAACTGAAAGTAGAGAAGGAAGCAAAGCCACTTAAATCGAGTCAAGGAATCTCATGGGTAACAGTCTATTACCTCAGTGTAACTAAAGATTAAAGGGCCCTATTCCTCTCCTCCTCTATATGTCTTTTGCTTGAGAACCTTAGAAAGATACAAAGAAATCTAGATCATGGGGCTGTTATTGCAGGCCACTTTCCTCTGTCCTTTAAGTCCTTTCTTCGGACTTAAAACCAAGCCTCTTTTGAAAGCTATTCTATCATACGTACATAGACTTCACCATGTACCAATGCAGAGAGACATCCGGTATGTACATGTGGAGGAGCTGTTATGGAATAAGTACACGTGGGAGGTAATTGGACGATTATGTGCAAATGAACAGTCTGAGCATTCACATATGCTCTTGCTTAAAAGGTGATACTTCTGGTGATACTCCCCAACAAAGTAACAATTTACATCTACATCTGAGATGATGCTATAAAAAACCCCTCTTATTATCACATTAAGGGTTGGGATCAGCCATTACTGCCTTGGATATACAGTATACTGCATCTACACCATACAGCATATACAATATATGGACACTGATTTAAATTAGTATATATATTATATAGTACATAATGTAGTATATATTAGTAGATAAGGCAAACCTAAATCCTTCCACCAAGCTTCCACAGCATAACAGCATCAGGTGAAGCTTAAAATAGTTTCACTATGGCAACCGACAGAATGATGTACATTTCCCCAGAGATGTTTGATCAAAAACGTGATTGTGTGGTGTGGGAGAGCTTTGGGCACCACAGCTAACTCATCTTATCCTATTTATGACCCACATGCAAGAGAAAGAAAGAACAAGTCAAAACATTTTCAAACTCCTGAAACAATTTTAGGTACTGCTACGTCTCAGGGCAGCCAGTCGGTGAACTAAGAATCTATTCAAATAAACTAAGAATCTATACAAAAGACTGCATCTGCCCATGTCTCTTGAAATCAGATAGCTTAGTAGCAATCTGACAGGCTAATATAAATAGCCAGTTGAGCCAGTGGTATAACTCAGCTATAACATGGTCAATCAGACATGGCCATATGGTAAAGTTCCAAGTTGTCCAGATCCCATTATGTTTCTCACTGCATCCCTGCATCCATTCACCTGTGTTTGACTATTTGCTTATGCAGGCGAAATATCTGTAGAATAACTGTCTGAAATGAACAGTTGAACTTTCGTGAACTTTCGTTCTGTATCAAGCATGATGACATACAACAAGACTTGACCGACAACAAAGAAATTTTGCTGTATTTTACATTTGAGACATATTATACAAAATAAACTGACATACATATTTCAAATTGAAAAAAAAAAGCTATGAAGTTAATACTTGGGAGAGGAATGTCTTCTTCAGTCTACCTCAATGGAACATAAAGGGATCTGAAGGTCTCTATAAGAGTCGGAGTTGGAAACACCCAAACACTGGATCAGAATCTTTGTAGGTCTTCCATGAAGCTAGCTGTATGTCATCTGTAGGTCTTCCATGAAGCTAGCTGTATGTCATTTGCCTGGGAGGCTGCTGGGTACAGCATGTTTCCCCAGTTCGTTTGTCTAGTTAGTTTACTTTGTGCAGAAAGATCAGACCTGACTAAACACACATGACAGATTTTGTAAAATAAAACAAAATTTTACAATTGGGAGCAAAGAAGGTTAAGGAAAAAGAGTAGTTGTCAACCATTATCACTTCAGGCAGCCAACCAGACACAATGTCCAACAGTTGTACAGAGTGGTGTTTCGGAAAGGCAAGATAGTGACTCACACACCAGCACAAAAGCCATGGCTAAAAAAACCCACGCCCAGTCAGTTCACACTGACAGTGTTTACCACACAATAATGGCTCTTTTGAAATGCCTCAAGTCAAAAAGCTCAGATTGCTTCAACAGGAAAAAGAACAGTATTCATTCATAGGCCTATTTGTGAATGCCGATGGGTAAAATGTGGTGACAAAATCAAGCACTGGTCACCTATAATACTGAAGAGATTTATTACATGCTGTATGTGTGTTCTTTATGAAACAGAGCTAATGCAATGCAAAGGATTTGTCACAAATAATTTTCCATGAGAAATATGCAAAACTCCCATAGGTGACATGAAAACGTATCTGAAAGCGCAATAAAACAACATTCTATCAATCCTTTTGATCACGTCTATGTGGAGCACGCAATGCCTTTGGCATCATTTTTTTCCCTTCTAATCCTTCATGTGCTTGCCTCTCTCTCGCTCTCTTTCTCTCTCTCTTCCCAATGCCCAACGTTTGCCATCCTAACGAGCCCTCAGCTATGGATTCATCAGCACCAGCAGCAGCTTACCTTCAACAGACTGAGGAGCAGGCTGACTAAGGCTGGCAAAGATGCACCCATGAGTCACTTGAAGTTAAGCGCTTTCCAGCGCAAGAGCAAGCCACAGTTCTTACACTGGTGACTGACAGGTTCAGGGCTTGTTCAAGTCCGTTTTGTCCTTGCTCTGCCCTTGCCCTGGGGAACTGAGATATTGCTCTAGCTTTGGTGGGCTCTGTGTAATGCCACATGTCCTACTGGTCCTTGCCTACGTACAGTAAACATTTTTTTTGGGATCAGAACAAGGCCTCGGTACATGTTCATTCAAAATGACAATGTTTATTTCTTTCAAGAATCTGTTGTCTTCAAGAGATGTAATATCCAATATGCCCAATGAGTAAAGACAAACTTTCCTGAAGATACTTCAGAAAACTCACAGTGATGTATTAAAAAATTAATGGGCAACTGCATGCAAAGTAGACTTTTTAATGACTATCCTAAGCACCAATAAAATACCACGTTTTTATGATGTAAATGATTATATAAAATTTAAGGATCTACTCTATTACACAGAGGTTACATGAAACACTGCAGAAAATATTGAACTGAAAAAAATATTTTAATGATGCTACATTGTCTGCCATTTGGAGTGATAAAGGCTCCAAAAACTTTTCATAGGCGTAGGTGTGGACGGCTGCCTCTCGGAGTGCATCCCGACCCTGCCGGTGGGATTCCTAACTGCTTCCAATCATTCTTGGCCGTCTTGTTCAGCGCCTCCGCCACCTTCACACCAGCAGGCCCAGTCGCCTGCATCCTTCAACCACCCACAACAGCTTAAGCCTCATTAGCCTCTTTCTCAGCTCTCGCATGTGTCGACTCCAAGTCAGACACTGACTGACGGATTTTAAAAGCCCTGCATCGTGCTCTTCACTCTACAGTATATGCATACACACAGTTCATTGAGATGATCCCATTTAACATAGTGCCATACATACGCTTCATGTATGGTTAAAGCCAGTTAACTATTGGCATGATATTCCTGTCTTTTTAAGTGATCCTCAGCTAATGTGCAATCCTTGCAGCCAGGCTAGCGCCGCCTTGCACTTCTGCTCAATATTGCATTTCAGTACATTAATGTGTCAGGGATCTCTCCAAAAGCTTAGGTTTTCTTTGATGCATTTTTGCTGACCAATCAGCGAACAGAGGGCTCTGGCATGCCCAATAATTTTCACAGTCTAAAGTTCACAGAAAGTATCTGCCCATGAGGAAGGAAATGCATGCCAATTGAAGGATCAGATGCTTTGCACAAAGTGAAATGACGTGAAAGCGTCTGGTATACCAGGCTACCATCCTTGTACCACAAAGACCAAAAATGAGTAGGTTCCCATTTCAAGCTATTATCATACAACATGTTTTCACAATTAGTCTCTGCATCCCTCAAGTAAGCTTCTGTTGACCAAACCCATAGCCAGCAAAGCAGAAAGTGAAACCCCCCAGCTGTATGAGCACAACCACGGGGCAGACAGTAACCTCTGACATTGGTCTCACCTCAATGAGAAAGTCTCCCATTCGCAGCCCAGCCCTCCAGGCCACACCCCCTTCATCCACTGACTCCAGATACTGCAGAGCAGGGAAGGCTGGCGTGGGAGTGAACTCCTCAATGGGAGTCTGAGCTACAGAGAGAGAGAACAAGAGACAGAGTGAGAAAGAGAGAGGAGAGAGTAAGAGAGGATGTAGAGAAAACAGAGGGAAGAATAAAGAACTAGTGGAGAGAGAAGGAGAATAAAGGACTAGTGAAGGGGAGAAGATAATACGATTTTCTTTCATTTGCATAATGTGCTATAAACAACAACTTAAACGGTTTGGAGTAGAAGGGATAAAGTGAATAGTGTGTGAAGAGAATAAGAGAGAGACTAGGGGGGCACAGGTGAAGTGGAGGACAGAGGGAAACAAACTGGGACTCACCTTTAGCTCCACGGAGCACAAAACCAAAGCCCTCATTGTCCTTCTTCTGCAGGAGAACAGTCTTCTCCTTTATGATGTAGTCACTACTCCACAGAGAAAGAGAGAGGCGGGGGGGGGACAACAGAGGGAGAGGAGGAATACAAGAGGAGAGCAGGGAGTTATAAAGGGAGAAGTCATTTTGGGGAAGCTACACAGGCGCTTGTTTATTGCTGTGACAAATCTGTCAGCCCTCTCCCAGACGTCCCCTATCAGAACAAAGAAGGGCTCCTCTCAGCTCCACAAACAGGGTCTGGGGCTGAACTCCCATATTTACAAGCACACATCCACACCACATTACTGCCAGCGCCATGCTACCCCAGGCTTATTTCACTTCGATCACGAGGGACAGCTGCACCACACAGGGCTTTATGCCAGGGGTATGGAGGTGCATGTAGGAGAAAACATACAGTAGCAGCAGAAAGAACTAGCATGCTAAAATAAGCCTGGCTGCTTAATGCTCCTACCCTGTTATTTTACTCATTCCCCCAGATTATTCTTCTAATCTCACAAATCCTACTACCAACGTGACTCTTGTGTCAATGCAGGATTTCAAAAGACATACTGAATACCTAAAATACCTCATAAAATTTGTCATGCCACATACAGATAATCAGCTCCCCCCATACTGGACAGATGAGCAGTTTGTCGATCCAAGTAAATGTGAGCGGGGGAAGAGGACCATGAAATTTCAGCAGAAGTGCTGTGATCTAAACCAGTCCAGTCTACATGCTGATAGCAGCTGCTCCATGACTGATTCAACATGAGGCAGCTGTGTTCCCATGGGAACCCCACATAGAGACAGGAGAAAGGAGGTGAGGTTAGAGCGTGTGGGTGCTGATTTTCTATCAGTTTATTATTATTATTATTATTTTTTTCATCTCCAGGTTGGTGTGGGGATCTGAGTCACCCCACCCCCCCTTCTCCTGCCTTTGAAGCCATGCTTTCTCGGCAGCTTGAGCTGAACGCTAATGTTAGAGGAAGCTAACATGGAAGATGCCGCTTAAACGTCTATCCGAACCCCGAGACTCTGTCCAGTGCTGCCATGCATTCAAACGGAACGCACTATCCTTCACCCCCACAGGATTAACCTTTGTGACGACTCTCTCGTTTGCTCGCTTGCCTCACGAAACGCCTGTGCAGAGGGCTGAATTGAATTTTTTCTCTCTCCTTTCATACTGCACAGCTCCACGGCGACGCTGCGAGCGTTTGTCTGCTCGGCTCCATCATGACGCTTGTGACATTGTAATTGCCCGCGGAGCCGTTTGGCTGCTCTGGGCTTTAGCGCAGCACTGGTTCTCCTGCTTTACTGTCAGACTGCATCAGGGTTAAAGAAAGGAGCTCTCAAGAGCAGGAGCTCAGCCTGGATCCTACAGCTACAACTGTGTATACACACACGCACACGCACACACATACATATATATATATATATATAAAAGATACAAATGCCCACATACATACACACAATGAAACACACTACACACATGCACGAATTACATTTACGTGCACACATGTATGATCAGACTAATCCATATTATCAATCCACATCCACATACAGTTTACACATACTACACATGTGCACACACAGATGCACACATGCACAACCACACACACCTGGAATTAATGACAAGCACAAAACATCACATTTAAAATGCAAATGGAAGTGAATACTTGTGCACACAGGAACATCAGCTCTGTGTTAAGTACCTTTCATGAAGCGATGTGTACATATATGCACAGTATTACTTTTTTAGACAAAGAATGGATACAGTGCTGTGTGGATTTTACATTAATGCATTTAGCAGACACTTTTATCCAAAGTGACTTACATATTTGTCAATTTGTCTGTTACATCAGGGCCAGTCTCCCTTAGAGCAACTGAGGGTTAAGCGCCTTGTTCAAGGGCACAATGGTGGCAGCCAGGATTCAAACCCATAATTTTTGAGGCTACTTGCATGCTAGCCAGGTTCCTTAACCACTACACCACCTTAACTGCTACGCCACCACTGCCCACCGGAATGCTGGCACACTAACATGGTCTACATCAACACCAAGACTCACTACCCATTAACATGAATTATATTTGAATTCACATATCTGCTCTGATAGCATTATTCAGAGGGTGGCTGAGTCCTTGTTCTCTTGTGTCACAGCGGAAATGTAAAGGAAGTTGGAATGGAGTACAAATTCACTACAGCACTCTATACAAAATGTAATATGGATGAGATTAATCTCAATGTATTGCAGAATTGAACTGCAATGCTTCCTGTATTGTAGAATGTAATTGCAATACCATCACACTGTGGCAAGTATATATTGATAGTATTGTAACATTTCCTCTGTAGCAATTTACCCTTACACTTTAATACTTTAAACTAGCCCACAAACACAACCAGAATAACTGCAGCTTGAAGCTTCAAATTGTAGAATTCCAGAGAGAGAAGAAAATCTCAAACTGTCTCTACAACACATGCTTTTGGCAGCCATTTGTGACTTTCTCTTCTCTTCTCTCTATCTCTCTCTCTCTCCTTCTCTCACACCTTCCCTCTTCCCTCGCTTTTTCACACCATCTCTCTTCTCCCTCTTTGTGTAGTCTCTCTGGTCTTGTCACACACATTGGTAAATATAGCCAAACAAATCCGAGAGATTTGCAAGTACAAACGGGTGGAACACAGAACCTTCACCATCCTCCAACCCCACAATCAGCCCAAAGACTACAGCATCTCGCCTTCCAAGGGCCGGTCAACAGCAACACCCCAGAACTTTCAGGGTGGATATCTACTCTATTTGTATAGAGCATCAGGTTCCTGGGGGGGTGGATTACCACCACAAGCACCATATTAACCTGGAGCAGGACTGCAGTCAAGCATGTCAGCACCTGTCACACACACACACACACACACAGAGGTAGACATACATAGCCACTAAAATCACTGCAAAGACAATCAATAGCTGCAATTGTGCAGTTCCAGTCCCCAAACATAAACAATTCCAGCGTTTGCACAGTCATACCGAAACCAGTCAAGGCTAGGAAGGCAGAGCTCACTATTGTCAGAGAGGAGCACTAGTCGCGTTCGGTGACTGATGTGAGGCAAGGGCAAACGTAATCCTCCGAGCACTCGCCACTGCGTGTCAAACTAGGAGTACCACCCTTAAGACTCCACAGGCACAGCACAGCCAATTCCATTGATTCTCTCATAGTCATGAGGATAAGGGCTGTACAGCTGGAGGAATATCATCTTGGGGGGTGAGCTAATGCACACACAAAACGCACACACACATACACAAGAACACACACACACACACACACACACACCCCACAGCCATCCCTGCAGTGTGCACAGTATAGGCAACAATTTGGATTGATCCTCTCCACCACAGAGCATATGCAAACACTGACACACAAACACACATTTGTGTATGCCCACTAAGAACAAATACATGGTCAAACGCACACACACACACACACACACACACACACACACACACACACACTTGTGCACACAAGTAACAATCATATTGAGTCAGAAGTACATTAAATAGTGGGCTGTTATTGCTAGCAACAACCGAGTAGCTATACAAAACATATATATACACACGCACACAGCAACAATCACTACTCTCTGATACTGTCATTTTGAATTAGCCTATAACAGAAACATCTGGACGAAAATGTCATAGTGCATCTCTATCACCCACTAACTCACACACGCACACACACACACACACGATGACTCATACTCACAGTGACATGCACTGGCATGAACACATGCACACACATACACACACACACACAAACACGCACACACACACAGAGTAATTCAGTGCTGAAATACATAGATATTCATTAGTACACTGACAGAAAAATGCAAAGACTAAGACACACACATGCACACACTCATACCCACGCTCACTCACTCTTACACACACGCACACGCAAGCATGTGCTTGTGCATGTATATACAAACCACACACAAATCATATTCACAGTGCCACACACATAGAAACAGGCACAAAACCACAATACCCATTACAAAACACCAGCCTAAAGACACACAACACACACACACATACACAACACACACAGATACGGAGACAAATAACACAGTCATGCACCTCTTCTCTGCGTCTCTCCAGCCCTCCTCACCCCCTCCCTCCATCCTCGGCAGAGAACGAAAGAAGAGGAGGAAAAAAAAAAAACGAGAGACGCTACCTGTAAATGAACCACACGCTTCTGTTCCGCGGGCCCAGGGATGGCCAGGAAGAAGAGAGGGAGAGAGGGAGAGAGACATCCCTCTCTCCGCAGCCCCCCATTGCCATGTCCCCCCCTCCCCCTCCTCCTCCTCCTTCTTCTCCTCTCCTCCTCTTCCAGCGACGGCACAGCCAGAGAGAGCAGCGCGAGGAGAGGAGAGGAGGAGAGAGAGGCGGAGGAGGAGGAGAAGAGCGAGAAAGAGAGCGGGCCTAACACGCCTAGACCCTTCATGCTTAAGACAGCGCGAGAAAAGGATGGAGGGAGGGAGGGAGAGAGAGAGAGAGAGAGAGATAGAGTGCGAGGGAGAGAGGAGGGGTGATGAAGAGGGAGAGATAGAAAGGGCCGGAGAGAGAGAGTGAGAGAGAGAGTGGGACTGAAATGGTATTCAGCAACTGCGACAGGGAGAGGGAGTGAGAGAGAGAGAGAGAAAGAGAGGGGCGGGAGAAAGACTAGGAGAGGGGGGGAGTTTGAATAGGAGCGAGAGAGAGAGACAGAGAGTGAGAGAGAGAGAGTGAGAGAGAGAGAAGGAGTGGGTTTAACATGAAAGAGGGAGAAATTAAGGGATTTGGTGTGTGGGGGAAAAGGGGGGGAGGGCTGAGTCCAGGGAGAGAGAGAAGGATAGTGTTCATCCCTCTCTCTCAGCCATCTCTCTACAGGCAAGCACAGGACACACGTAAGCATAAACACAAACATGTAAATACAACATGGACACATGCACACATGCTTATACACACTCACACACACACACACACACACACACACACACACACACACACACACACTTCCCAACCCTCCTCCTTTCCTACTCTGCATATGACCGAAGCACAGAGACCTGGCTATGTGGTGATGAGTCAGACTAGAGCAACCTTTTTTAAATGTGCATGGGCGTTTGTGTGGGTGTGTGTGTGTGTGTGTGCGTGTGTGTGTATGCGTGTGTGTGTGCATCTGTGTTTGGGTCTCCAGGGGTGCATTCACTTTCTCATTCATAAAATACTAAAATACAACCACGTCATGTCTCTTCAGCTCAACCCTTATGGAACTCTGCATTGAATCTCATGTCTCCACCCCCACCCCACTCCCCCCTCTAATGTTCTGTGTTCAGCCTCTGTGCACGCACGCCACAGGTTATGAACACCTACCATAATGACATGTAGATCTCCTGGTACGAATAACAAGTGACTCATAATTCGACTCCACCAAAGGCACCGCATGGCAATTCTCTCATCAGACAATTTCTCATTTGAACATTCATTAATCAAAATTCATTTGCTTTCATCGGTTCCTACTATCCATCATCAGTTGACAAAATCATTAAAGCTCAAATAAGGTAGTTCAATCTATGAAGTATCCAATGAAAACAAAGTAACCATCAAAGGCTATGTACCTTCATCAGTGCTTCAGACATTAGTAACACACACAGCTTTAGGGGAGGAGACTCAATGGAGATTTCACCTTTAACCTCAACTGTACCTTTGACCCTTCAAAGGATCCACCAGCTTCACCTGCGTCACACCCTCTTCACACACACACCTGTAGTTCCAGAACATTCTGCTTGTGGTGTCAATTCCCTCAAACTCTCAAAAGCAGACTTGTGGGGCCCGCGCTGATCAGTGTGGCATGTCCACCAGGGGGGCTCCTGCGGAGCTCAGATGTGACGTGGGCTGCCGCCACGCGGGAGGGCGAGCAGAGTGTGGACATCTGAGCATTTCGAGATCTGATGTAAGATTTGGGACAAGGCCACGCACTCCATGGCAGCCTCAAGCCAACAAAGCACTGTGCCAACGGGCTTCTACTCTTGCCTATTGTGAGAGTGTGTGTGATAGTGTGTGTGTGTTTGAGTGTGTGTGTGTGTGTGGGGGGGGGTGCTAAATAGAGCAAAATAGAGCAAAAGACAAGAATGTATAGAGTGAGTCAGTTGATTTGTACTCATGCATGAATTTGTGTGTGTGTGCATGTACATGTGTGTGTCGTCCAGGATGTGTGTTTGCGTTTGTGTGTCTGTGCCAGTGTGTTTGTGAGTGATAACTGAAGACTGACCTGAGTGGCTTTCCAATGCATTGATTTTTGTAATCCCCTGTGGTCAGACTTACCTGGGCGCCTCAATGCCATCATAAGCCCCCACTGTGTAATGGCGGAAAAGCTTCTTGCGGGCCTTTTCACTGCGACTCTCTGAAACAGACGAACACAGCGCGCAAACACGCCCACACACACAAACACACACACACACACACACACACACACACACTTGACACCTTTTTTCATGGTCTGCAAGGATGAGTGTGACAATCTACAAGAGTGACTAGGAATGAGTGAGACTGTTAAATGAGTTAGTTAGTTCAGGTCTTTTTTTTTTGACTGTCTGGATGTGTGTGTGAGTGTGGACTTATATGGGTGAGTGTGTGTATGTGTGTGAGCGTGTCAGTCACCTGGTTTCTGCTCTTGGTTTTGAGGGGGAACCTCCTCCACACAGTCAGAGGGAAACCAGCCAGTCCTCCCTTTTACCGTCCCTTCCCAGAAGCCTCCATCACCCACACTGAGCACTATACACACACACACACACACACACACACACACACACACACACACACACACGTATTTATCACCAGCAGCACTTGCAGTCATGCTATTAGTAGGGTGATTGTGCTCCTCTTTCTGGGGAAATCTAGCAAAAGCCCCCCAGAAGGCCAAATGTCACATAACTGATTCTGTAGGGTCATTCAATTAAATGCCTCATTTGTCAGTACTTGGTCAGATAAGGACAGGCTCTGTTCCAAAGTCTGCCTCCATCTGGGTGGGTGAGAGCCCTTCAGGTGTAAAACTACTGCTCAAGTATTAATAAAAGGAAGGTTCTAGAAATGTCCGAGACATGGCCTGGAAATAGAAAGGGCGCGTTAATACACAAGAAATGCATGCATGAGTGGGTTATTATGGGATGTGCGTCTGGTTTGCCTGACCTTTGACCCTGTCTCCTTTGCTGAGGCTGAGTTCGCGCTCGTTTTGGGCCGGGTGAGAGCGGGTGGCCACAAACACACGGCCGGGGACGGCACTGTACAGACGCCTCCGCTGCTGCTGCTGCTGCTGCTGCTGCTGCCCGCCACCACTGACAGACACACAGACAGAAAGAGATGCCTCGTATATATGCACACAGTATGGGTCCAGTCAGTTGTGAATATAAGACCATCTGTAAACCACTGAATAGAAATGCACTCCCATGTATAGCTCTTCCCCTCAGTAATAACCTCATAGATGAAGAAGCTCAACTAAATGAACGCATTAGCCGCAGTTAATAATCGGAAAATAATGGCATGTGTTTTTTCTCGTTTCTTCCCCAGCGAATTGAACTGAACCAAAAGGTAAAAGAGACAGAGATGGGAGAGAGATAGAGATAGAGTGTGTGAGAGAGACTGGGAGATTGAGAGAAAGAAAGCGATCTTTTAGAGATTTAACCTGTTTATTAAATCACCAAAGTTACCAAACCATCGCATCGTCTCATTCAAACACATTGGAGATGGAGAGTAGGGGCAGAAACAATGGTAGGGAGGGAGAGAGAAGAGGTGGGCGTGGGAGAAACAGACGTGACCTTTTTCATTTTTGTTTTCTATTTTTTAAAAGGATGTGGGTGGATAGATTACTGTGTTTTTCCCAAAGCCAGCTAACCATGCAATTCATACACTATAACCAGGTAAACACTTCACAATTCATACACTATAACCAGGTAAACACTTCACAATTCATACACTATAACCAGGTAAACACTAATAAACCACAGGCTCTCTCTGTCACACACCCCGGAATCCTTCGCTCCTTCCCTCTCCCTCCCCTCTCTCTCTTGGCCCTGTTCCTCTCCTCCTCACCCCTGTCTTCCTCTCTGCTGCTTCTGTCGTTCCTCCGTGTCCCCTCTTCCTCTGGATGGTGAACGAGTGCGTGAGCGAGGGCTGCTGGAGCTCCTCAGAGCAAACGAGGCTCTCCTTGCTTGGGTCTAGAAGCAGGAGGTGAGAAAGAAAAGGAAAGAAAGAAAGAAAGAGAGAGAATGAAAGAAAGAGAGAGAGAGACTCACACTATATACCTACAAGCTATCATAATCTCTACAGCAGTGAAAACCGTCATCTTTTTCCAAAGTCAGTCATCAACTTGTGGACTTGTGGGAAAATGTGGACTTCTGTGACTAGAGCCAAGTATCTGGTGTGTCACTGTACCGGTGCGGGCGCCATGTTGGCTCCTGAGGGTGGAGCGGGTGCCATCTGATCGGGAGGGTTCATGGTGTTCTCACTCTTGGCCCGCAGCAGGGGGTGAGGGTGGCCATGGTGGACAGGCCCCGAGGAGGCAAGGGCTCTGATCAGCTCAGAGCGTGGAGGGGCATACTTAGGGGACTCCAGGAAGGGAACTAGGACAAAAATGAAATGGGGGGGGGGGGGGGGGGAGAGAGAGAGAGAGAGAGAGAGAGAGAGAGAGGAGAAAGAAAATGAGAGGTGGGTAGGAAGCAGCTTACTCCCAGAAGAGTGTGACACATAATACCCAAACACACACACACACACACACACACACACACACACACACACACACACCCTGATCAGACACACACAAACAAGTAAGAAACCAACACAGAGAAGGGCATACACACACACACACACACACACAAACTTACCTACATCTGAATCATTGTGATTTTTGATGATCTCTCCGATCTCAAAATGGCCAGACATTACTGCCACCTGAGAGAAGGCAGACAGGCAGAATCAAAGGCGAAGTATACATATTCATTTCCAAACAAGACTTCACCCGCCCATCAAACATTCAATATGCACTGTGAAAAGAAAATGCAAATCCAAGTTGCCAAGGTTACCTGGAAGGGGGTTTGCCCATGCTTATTCTTAGTCTCCTTATTGGCTCCTCTGTATAGGAGAACACGCACACAGTTCTCCTGATTGGTCAGAGAGATATCAGTCAGGAACTTACTGCTTTTCTCGACGGCTTGAGCAGATTTCACACATATCTCACTTCGTTAGTACAGTTAACCAAATCCTCCAAATGCAAAGTGTCAAGCCAATTAACACTACTGTATTAAAAATATCATAAGACTATCGACATGTTGAAACAATCTCAGATGTGTGAGCTTTTTCAGTAACACACAGCTTAATGTTCTATTACACCCATTCACTTTAAATTGATATATTTTCCACGGCAATGTTTACATGACAACATGATTAATTGTTCCTAAATTTATCAATGACTTTTCAGATAAACTTGTACATGAGTAGCACAGAAAGGGAAATAGGGAATTTCACCTTATTATACAGAGCACCAATGTGAAGTGCCGTGTTTCCTGATGCATTCTGGGAGGTGGAGTCTGCGCCATAGAAAAGAAGGTGCTCCAGGTGCTGGGCAAAACCATTCTGACAGGCCTGTGGGGGGAGACAGTGTAAAGGAGGAGGAGGGACGGAGACAGGGGTGTCTGGAGCAGCCGGAGGAAAAATAAATTTACCTCAAAAAACAAATGGCAAGAGAAAAAAACAAACAAGAGGTGGGAACTAGGACTGAATCAGAGAAGAGAAAGAGAGGGATTGAACAAAAGGAACGAGAGAAAGAGAGGGATTGAACATAAGAGAGAGAGAAAGAGAGGAAGAGAGAAAGATGGTCATACAAAAAAAATAGAATCCACAGCACTGAGGCATTGGTACAAAATAAGATAGCACTCTGAGGATGGCTCTGATCGATACGATCAACAAACCTGCAGAGGCCTGTCTGGACACACACACACACACACACATGCACACAGAGGCCTGTCTGGACACACACACACACACACAAGCACACACACACGCTGCATTAACACACACACACACACACAATGACTCATTCACATAACCAGACAACTGTAGGCAGCTGAAGCATTGGAGGGGAGGGAAAGATGTGTGTGTGTGTGTGTGTGTGTGTGTGTGTGCGTGCTATGTGTAGATTTGCACTCTGAAACCTTACCATGTGAACCTACACAGACACAAAACAGAAAATAACAATAAATTGCACTACAAGCACACTGATAACAAGAATACAGTCTTCTGTCACTGACTACAGAAAAGCCCCCTCATTAGACAGGAACGGAGAGTAGGAGAAAAGAGTGGGGGATAGAGAAGGTAAATGAAAGGTAGGAAAACTAAAAGGAATGGTGAACAGTGTGTGTGTAAAAGAGGGGGAGTGAGTGAGAGAGAGAAAGAAGGCGCGAGAGAGAGAGAGAAAGGATGGGGTGATGTGTGTGAGGTGAGGAGTACCTTGTGTATTTCTTGCATTCCAAATCCCTCTGGATCCCTCATCTATGGAGAGAGAGAGAGAAAGGAGGAAGAGATAAAAGAGGAGAGAGAGAGAGAGAAAGGAGGAAGAGATAAAAAAAGGAGAGAGAGAGAGAGCGAGACAGACAGAGAGAGAAAAAAAGAGAGAGCGAGAGAGAGACAGAAGAGAACCAAGAGCGAAAGGATACAGATACAGGAGAGGACAGACAGAGAGAAAGAGGAGACCAGGGAAGGAAGCAATGTCTGTGGCCGGATGAAGGGATGGGGCAACAGAGAAAAGAGAGAGATGGAGACTGATAGGGGGATGGAAAAAAAGGAGACAGAGAGAGCAGGACAATCCATTACTGGTCAGATGTAGAGCAACTCACACGGGTTTCAGACAGGGACATTGTGAAAGATAGCAGAAAACAAAAAGAAAGAGAGAGAGAGACAGAGAGAGAGACAGAGAGAAAGAGAAGATAACACAGGCACACCTGGAGACAGCATGACACCTTGACAGACACGTTCAATCAAGCAGTTTGCAAACTGATCAGCTACAAAAAAACGGTACACCTGTTCGCGCACACAAACACACACACGCACGCACGCACGCACGCACGCACGCACATCCACACACCTGGTGTGACTCATCCCAGCCGTTCTCGTCTCTGACGCCGAGGCGGGCTCGGTAGTAGAGCAGTGTCTCACAGCATGAGGTGTCGCCTCCTGCCAGCACCGAGTGGTAGAGCGCCGTCAGTCCACAGCGGTCCTTGTAGTCCGGAGACGCTCCCATTGCCAGAAGGATCTAAGAGGGGAGGGGGCAATGTTGGGTCAGGGACAGAATCCTGGAATCCTGGACTCCTGCAACCTGGAGCACTGTCTGAATTTCTGTTACACACAGGGCAAGTGTTATACTCTGATGGGAAAATTCTGACATGTCTCGACAAAAGAGAGAGTAAATTTTGCGTCCCACGAGGATATAGTGTGTAAACTAGGTTTATATCACTGTGTGTGTGTGTGTGTGTGTGTGTGTGTGGGTGAGTGTTACCTGCAATGCCGCATGGTTGTGTGCTCGGACTGCTTTGTGTACCGGCGTGAGTCCGTCCCTGGATCTGAAATCCAGATGGGCTCCATTGAGCACCAGGCAGCGCACCACCTCTATGGCTTGAGGCATCTGCACTGCCAGAGACAAGGGGGTTTCTGACAGAGAGGATGGGAGGGTTACCACCTCTTCATACAACTAACAACACTCAAAAATACAACTAACAACACTCAAAAATACAACTAACAACACTCAAAAATAGTCCGAATTTTTTAAAATTAGAGTGAAAAATTACACAAATTACTTTAAAAAACTTTAGATCACTTAATGCTCAAGATATCAAACTCCTCTGAGTTCATTACATGTTTTTATTGACTTAATTAAATACACTGGCTTCATCCTTAATTTGTTCATGTTTCAATGTTCTCCCACTCTATTTTGCTAACTGTTCTTGCTCTTAATTTTGTTAGGCTCTCACTAATGTGTGCATAAATTGAGCCTAATTGATCTATTTCAAAGGAACCAGATAAATTTGAGGAAAAAAAAGAAAAAAAATGTGCCTCAATCTTCATCACACATTTCCATAGAAACTTACATAGTTCCAGGTCATGTAGCAACCATACAGTGTATTATGCAATGTACTATGTACATTGTACTACTACAAACAATTGGATTCACCCAAAGCACTGCAACAGTGAATGTATGGGTAAAATCCATTTTCACTTTTCCCAGAGAAGGCAGTGAGAAATTCTTCTTCTCATAACTTTCTTATATTCTCATGTTTGCTTTACATTCTTCCAAAAAGCATATCCCTCTTACTCATGACAGTTTATTATTTCTTAAATGAACACAATTTTTATGACAAATGATCAAATTAATTTCCACAATGCTTATTACAGGCTTCTGTGCAACAAGGAAACACATTCCAATATGACTGGAGTCCACACATGAAAGTCAAAAGAAGGAATGTATCTGGCAAATTCTCCTATCATATGACATTCAGCTTTGATTATAAGAATCAACCATTGCATCTATCATGAGTTGTACATACAAACATGGCCAAGGCAAACTACTGTGGAAAATAGAGACTGACTCTGTGCAGACATAAGTAAATTACCATATGATTTTGATGAGGTGTGCAGCTGAATTTTATCATATTTCAGTTGATTTAAGCCAAAAATCTTTAAGTGTGTTGACCCTCCATAAACCTGGAGGTCATCTGTGGGGGATAGCTGTTTGGATTGTGAACTTCCTCCATTTTCTGCATGCGTGTGTGGGTGTGTGTGTGTGTGTGTGTGTGTGTGTGTGTGTGTGTGTGTGTGTGTCATCTTACCTCCACTCTCTTGGTGGTGGTAGTTCGGGTCAAGGCCTTTATCCAGCGCTTTGGTGATTCTGTCTAGAGAACCGCCCTGGACGTACTCCAGAAACTTCTTTAGATTGGCCTGACACAAGCGCAAAGGTGGAAATTTTCTATAACTATTACAGAGATATTTAGAGTGTCACCTGTTTTATGTTTGGACATGTATATGACAAATGTATACATCTGACAAGTCTTCTAAGATGTTATCCTCCTTAAGTTTAGTGCAAATCAGTAAAGGTCTGAACACTTGCAGCTATACCTGCAGCTGCTTGTTGCTAGGGTAACCCTAGTAACACTAGAGCCAGCTCACTTTCCAACTTATTTAGTCAACTGACGTATGGAACAATATTGTTTAGTATTATGGTACAACTACACCATCTTCCTCCTGTTCATTTCTAGTGTTGAACCTGTGACAGTCTGTCACTTGTTTACCTCTAATGCCAGCCTATAGCCTGCTTCCTCTATTTGTCACCTTTCTGTTACACCATCTCAATGTGTTACCACTCACACAGATGATATCTGACACTAGCAACTGTTCACTACCCACAGGATCTCTCCCGACTTTGGCATCACTTCCATTCCATTTTTTTTTTCTTTGGTATCACTTCCTGATGGGAATTCTCCTCTACATCAGACACATTCTCTCATATCCAAACTCCTACATGAGCCTCATACGTGAACCAACTATCCTGTGCAGGTCTTATATCTAAACCAACTCTATCCTATGCAGGTCTTATATCTAAACCATCTCTATCCTACACAAGTCTTACACCTGATTCATCTCTATCCTACACAAGTCTTATATCTGATCCAACTCTCTCCTATGCAAGCCTCATATCTAAACCAACTCTCTCCTACGCAAGTCTATGCAGTACCTTTGTGTGTAGTTTGGCCAGCTGCTTCTCATCCAGGTTGGTCTGCTTGTAAACTCTGGTCTTGTACCTAAACTGTGTGCAGATAAACACGTGTGAGTGAGGGCTGAGTGAGTAAAGTGAGGGGGCTTGATGAGAATGAAAAGGGGAAAGAAGGAGTGGAATGAACAGGATAAATGCAAAGAAAAAGCATGACAGAATGTATCAGTTACAGTGGAATCAAGGACATGGTTGTTCAAAAGTTATTTTGAACCTAGCTTAGAATCTGGATAATGGGTTGGATTAAATTCTGGAAATTGGTTGTTCTGAAGGAAAAGAAAGAATTTGAAATCAGATTCGATCATGTAATCCAATTTTGGTTTTGATCTGGATCAAACTGTCAATATGTGTCGTTCAAGACCTTCTGGTGGGAGAAGGATTCATTTGATGCCAACAAAGGTCAAATTTGAGAAGACTGGTCAACATTCATGCATGTCATGTATCACATTTCATGTATTTGCATTGTTTTATTTAACTGTCAAGGTGATAAATAAGTGCATTGATTTTCTTGACATCTATCAAATTAGGACTGAGAGGTTTCACAAAACCATTTTAAGTACATACATATCCCCTATTGTACCCTTTGTACAATACATAGTCAATCCACTGTGCTGTTATATCTAGACCCACCTACCGCAGAGACACCAGCAATTTGGATTTTGTTACGTTGAAAAAATTGTATCTGCCCATATAGAAAAGTCCTAATGAAAACATATCTATTCTAATCCCTATTACTAGAATAATCTAATGACCACACTAGTCACCGTACATAATTTGTTTCATCCCGTCTCATCTAATCCACAGATTGCTCTGAAAAAAGAGCAAAGGTAAAACAGATTGCCTGATCCTAGATAGCAAAATCCAAGATCTCCAATAGATCTCCAATAAGGATAATTCTGATCCAGACTAAACTTCCAGACTCAGATTTTAAACATAAATGACACTGACATTTCTTATTGTCTGCGCTTCACCTCAATATTAAGGAACCCTGTATGACACTATGTATAGAATGTATGTAGGTCTGCCTCCTTTGATACAGTATGCATCTGACCTACATTCCCAATCTGGATATCCTGCTCAGGGTAGAATAGGTCATTTGAGTACTGATGCATTTTTAATTTTCACAGTGCGGTTTTGGGCCAATGCCACACTATTTTCTGTTTTTTTTTTTTTACCCTTACAGCAGAAACATTGAATACATAAAAGAATAACACTGGAGCATTACTGCTTTTAAGACATAATTCTCTGTTATAAATGACATCATTGGGACATTTTCCAAGAGTCTGCCGGAAGTAGTGGCCTTAGTATTTATTGACATCAAGTGCACACAGGAGCCTATCCATCTGGAGGGGGACTGTCCTTCTTTAGAACCATCAGCTGGGCTGATAGCTTAAAGACACCACAAGAGGGCATTAGAGAGGTTGGAAAGGAAGGGAGGCTCTCAAAACTACCCCCCTCCTTCATCCTTCATCCCTCTCTTCTCCCCCTCCTCCACAGCTCTCTCCCTCTCTACCCCAGAGCTCCTCCATCCTTGAGTTTCCCCTCCTCCGTCTGCTGTTTGCTGCTCTGCTCTTGTGTGACCACTGGGAGAGCCGTGGAATGAGGACAGCACCTAGAACCTAGCTTAGCGTCAACACATGATTCACACACACACACACATACACACACACACACACACACACACTCTCTCTCTCTCTCTTTCTCACACACACACACTTCTGGCATCAAAAGCGGGGTGAGCCTCTTTTTAATCAATTCATGGCGAGTTTTGTAATAAAACTCTCAT
>PYXC01001354.1:520000-615000 GCA_015244755.2 Tenualosa ilisha
TAGATGGGGCCAAAATGGAAGCATTGTTTTTGTTTTTATCGTTGAAACATTCTACACAGTAAATAGGCTATGTATTTTGTGATTTTTTTAATGCATTGGTTTAACCTTTTGTTTACTCTCTCTGCATTGAGGGCAGGTTACACACACAACATGTGCACATACCTACATCCTCACAGCCTTACACACAAGACCCAACGGTATGAAGCCCTACACTCACGAATCCATCTATCACTCTCTCTCTTGCACTTGCTTTCTCTCTCATTCACTCTCCACTCTCTCTCTCTCTTTATATGTAGGACAGGGAGAGTGTGTAGATGTATTTTCAGTGAATCACTCCCCAGAAAATTTAATTGGAGAACTTCCAGGGAACAGATTGTCCCACTTTGGTGCCCCGCAAAGAAAAGTGGAACGGCCAAGTTCAGTCCTCTCCCCTTCCATCGCTCCATGTCCTCATCTTTCACCCTCTCTTTTGATGGCCGTCCATCGCAATCACCTCTCTCTCTCGTGCTCCCGCCATCGCTCGGCGGTCTCGTTCAGACACAAGACGGAGGGATGGCAGACTCGGGGAGTGAGGGAGTGAGCGACTGCCAGCTCTGGTCTCTGGTGGGGGCGCCGTGGCAGAGGACCAGCACCCAGAGGGGCTATCAGTTATCTCAGCTGGCCCTCTGAATCTACCAATGCTGCCCACAAAGCTGCCCACCCAACCCCCTATTTCTGCAGAGAATAGTGCAGTCCTGTGGCATTGAAAAAAAACACTACATGTGTGTAATAAAGCGATAAACAGACTGTGGTGTGTGTGTGTGTGTGGTGTGTGTGTGTGTGTGTGCATGTGTGTGTGTGTGTGTGTGTGCGCGTGTGTGTGCGTGTGTGTGTGTACACGCCTCTGAGGAGTGTTGTGCAGAGAGCTGACTAAGTGTACCTGTGATTCAGCAGCATGAGACTACACATGAGCTGTTATACACACAAATATGCACACTCACACTAACAGTTGAGTACCCACATACACACACAACACACACGGTCACATGCTTGTTCATTGGCGTGAACACTCTGCCACTCTGTACCACACACACGAGGAACAGACCTCCTGTACCACACACACGAGGAACAGACCTCCCGAATTTTTCAGGTTGTATTGCGATTAGAACCTTTTGTGCACCTCACAGAGAAATGGTGGGTGAAAATCCCAAATTAGGATTCATCAGACTAAAGGACGCGTGCTTCTTGTGTTTCTGACGACATGAACAACATAAAGAAATTTGCACGGTCCAAGAAATGCTAGCAATGTACATTAGACCTGCGTAAATCTGTCCCATTCACCCGCCGTGTCTTTTGTGAGGCGCACAAAAGCTGAGCGCATGGTTTCTACATGTGTGTTTCCCGCTGTGAGGCATTGAGGAGGAGATGTGATAATAAGGGGTGCTTTGCTGGTGACACTGTTGGTGATTTATTCAAAATCCAAGACAAACTTAACCAGCATGGCCACCATAGCATTCTGCAGCAACGTGCCATCCCATCTGGTTTGCTCTTAGGGGGACCATCATTTGTTTTTTAAAAGGACGATGAGCTATGTAAGGGCTATTTGACCAAGAAAAAAGAGTGATGGAGTGTTGCATCAGATAAGCAGGTCTCCACAACCACCATGACCTAAACATTGAATGTGAAGGTGTGTCCAAACTTTACTGATACTGTAACAACTAAGTATGAAGTGTAATCAGCTTCAAAGTGGGCTTGATATTGAAATGTTTTATGGCAGCACCCTTTAGCATGGTAGGCCTAGATCTTGATCTTATTCAAACTCGTTTCAGACAGTGGATATGCTTATATGAACATGTTATGGTCATGGTTGTGATTTGGCCAATCAAACTTAAAGCTGAATCCCGATTTTTGCTCTGGTGAGCAGCCAATTATGTTTCTCAGCACTGCCAAATATTAGTAACTTCCAGGAAAACCACTGTCTCCTTTTGCTGATTTAGTTAAGAAGCTATGAAATTACAATATTTGTGTGAGCGTGACATCAGAGAATGCTGGTGAATCTGGTGAATGGTGAAGCCTGTATGTTGTGCCATAATATAAAACAAATAAGCTGTAAAAGGCCAATTTGCTTGCTAGCTTATGGTACTGATGACATCTTTACCTATGTATGACTGCATAAGCTTTTATCAAACTATTTGGGTGGGGTGTGCATCATTTCTAAAACGGATAGTTCCTTGATTTTGATTGGTTGAATCGGTTTCGATGTATATTCCCCCATATAGCGGGGCTGAGGCTGCATTTCCCTCTATATTGCTGCGCCATTCAAAAGTTACATTGGCTGTGTTTGTGCGTTACTTGGCAACCATTCAGCTGAAGGAAATATATTTCTTGGTGAAGGAATTGATGTATTATTGGCTTTGTCTAATGAAACCGAGCTATGTATGTGTGGTAACCATTTTGGAAAAGCAATAAGCTCCTTGAGTCCTAACCCTAACCCTATCCTATACCATGAATATAGCTCAGCTGAGGGGGTTTAACAGCACTCAGCTTCGTTCCGCTTGCATCGTGCCTGACAACACCCCTCAGTTGTGCTATAGCCACAGTATAGAACCACCTTATTGCTTAAATATATATGAGCACTGTCATGCGCTTGATTTTACAGATCACTCACCATAATGTGTCATAAAGACTTCACTTATACATTTAGGATCGTATTTACAGTACAGTACTGTGTGATACAGAATTTTAGTGAAGTGCTACCATGGTTCTTAACACATTGCATTGCAGACTCATTGCCTACTACAAGGCAGCTGTTGTAATCACTATTCAAGACTGACAAGAGCTCAGAGTAAGAGGAGAAAGGTGGTATCTCTACTCTGCTCTAGATTTTTCTTTGCAAAGCCGTGTGGTGCAACGTCTCTTTAGTGCAGTGTGAGTCCTGAGAGCTGACTGACATCTCTGAGGCTCTCTCTAGCTGCACACTCATGGGTCTTGGGGTCAGCTTAAGCAATGCTGACATGGAGCTGCTGATGTGTTTGACAAGACTGACAGACCCACTTCTCTTTTTCGTTTTCCCATGGCATACCCAGCTCTGGGAGTCCTTGATGCCTGACAAGCTACACTGCCTATGGAACCACGGCTGGTATTGGATGGGTTCCATACTGCACGTCTGCATGTCTGCCCAGGCTACCAAATGCTGGCCATGACGTACACAGCCACTACATCGGCCTTTTGAAGTTTAATGTGAACACTGGGTATAAGTAGCATCTGACAGGACACCATCGGTGGCTATCAATCATTCTTACCACGCGCATTACTATGGCAGGGAGAATATTTCTCCAAGTCTGATGCGAAGTTTTTATAGGTTAATATAGAGTAAAATAGTAATTTCATGACACCATAGATTAAATTCAATATTACACAGTTTATGAAGTCATAATAATTTTAGTTTTCTATAAACTTGAAATCCCACATAAACTTAACTTAGGTGTTGGGTGTATTACTCACTGAGTGTTGATTTCTGTTTCAGAGTGTCTCAAAGGGGGCAGGTTTGGCTGTTTTTAATTAGTGCTGACTACTTGCAGTCATAGCATGTGGTGATTTCACGCATATTGTGTTCTTTAGCGAGTCAGTGAAGGAGTCAAAATTTAAATGCCATTTTCATGTTTACACCAGTCCACTGTGATGCCCTTTGATGCTATTCCCTGTGTCAGACATACAATACATAACAGATGGATTGGAACGGCAAGTGTGAAAGAGGCCATTATTTTCACGCTGGGGCATCTTGTTGCCGTGAGGTCTATGTGTCAAGAGCACACCCTCTGTTTCAGTCACAACACACATGACATTTTAGCCTTCTGTAGACTAAATGCTACATGATTAAGGCAGTGAAGGTCATATACTTCAACTCAGTTCCATAAAGAGACATAAATGTATCATTTTCATAGAAGGTTATGAAGGGAAAAGCAGAGTACAGTTTGGCCTTTAGCTAAGTGCTAAGTGAATAAGACAGTAATGATGGGCATGATAAACATGTCTGCCAGAATGTGAAAATAATTGAAATTTACTAAGTTTTGTTAGAATGAACCCGGGGGAGAGAGCATATGAGAGTAGGGCCAGAATGTAGTCATGTAGTTTTAGCTGTCATTTTCAGAGTTAGATAACACACACACACGCACGCATGCACACACACACACACACACACACAGTGTACTTCGGCTAGGAGAGCAGAAAATGCCATGAAAAGAACGTTTGAACTTCAAAGCCTGCAGAACAGCAGGATTGCTATTCTATCACAGTAAGAGAGAAAGAGCAGCACAAGGGTGTGGGTGTGGGTGGGGTGGGGGGTGGGGTGCTGAACTAGAGAGAGAGTGAGTGTTTAAAAAAAATACAAATTTCCTCATAAACCTTACTCTCCAACCACTTTTCTGGTAGGAATTCCTAAAGCACACACGTAAACACTCACACAGCAGGTCACAAGGGATTCCCTGACACATTCAAAATTGGTAGGTGGTGCACATAGTTGTGGTGGCATAGTGATGGCATGGAAGTCTTCATTTATGAGTGTGGGAGTTTGTACGTATGTGGTAAGTGTGTGTGTGTGTGAGAGAGAGAAGGGGAAGTAGAGGTTGTAAGGTTGAGAGAAAGAGAAAGAGAGAACAAGCGAGAGAGAGAGAGAGAGAGAGAGAGACAGAGAGAGAGAGACAGAGAGCAAGGAAGCAAGCGAGAGCCAGAGAGAGAGAGGAGAGAGAGAGAGAGAGAGAGAGAGAGAGAGAGCAAGCAATCAAGAGCCAGAAAGAGAGAGAGGGAGAGAGATAGAGAGAGAGAGAGAGAGAAAGCAAGCAGGAGCCAGAGACAGAGAGAGGCATAGGGGCATAAATAAGGCTATGTGGAAAACTGTCATTTAGGTAGTCACTTACTTAAACAAACAGTTAATTAGTGACCAATTACTGAAAATGCAGCTGGCTTTAAGTCTGATTCTTATACTTATGCTCAATGCTTCCTTTGCCTTCACTTCTTTGGCCTCATGTAAAGAAGGTGATAATGGCACAGACACTGGACTATCAAACCCCCGCACAGAGAAACCTTTGCTGAATTGGGGGCTCTAGAGCCACCCCACAAGCATACACACACACACACACACACACACACACACACACACACACACGCACACTAATATAAGGTTACACACACTGACAACTCAACTCGCAAACACAAAAGTGCATTCAATTACTCTGCTGGCACTTATCATGTCCACTAATGTTGGCTTTTCAATTCTTCAGCCCATTACCTCAACGCCTCTCCATCCTGTTTGTCCTCTATCTGAAGCTATACTGTATCATTTCATTCTCAATACGACTATAACAATAAAAAGAACAGACAGTCACCTCCTCTACCCATAGCCATCTCTCTCCCGCTCTCTCTTATGCAGACCATAAACTTCATAAAGTCACTGATACACACATACACACTTACACACATATACACACACACATACACACACACACACACACACACACACAGTCCAAGCAGGTAATTGTTTTGATGTAAGCTAATGGCTGGTGTGGCGTGTGTGAAATGCGATGTGATGGCGTGCCCTGTGATGTGGACAAGGGCTACAGAGGGTGGAGCTGCTCAACACACCACATTTATCACACCCAACACACCACAACTCCTTTAGTGCATCAACTTGTCCCCTCTCTGTCATGCATGTCAGCACACCCACACACACACGCACACACACACACAAACACACACACACACACACACGCAAACACACACACACACACACACACATACACACACGTTCACACAAACACACAGAACAAGGAGCTAGATGTCCCAAAAAACATCTATGCTCAGTAAAGGCATTTCTGCACAGCCAAAATACATCTTTCCCATCTTTACCTATTCACTAGCCCTCATTCAATTTGGATCCACACAGTAAACACAGACACACACACACAACTACACACACAGTATGTGATCCTCAGCTCCAGATAAGGAGAATGGAGAGGGGAAAGAAAAAAGTGAAAGAGTGCAAAAGACAAAGCACACATCTTTCAGTCATCTCAGTTCTAGCACACACACCCTTTGCCATCCATTCACACACTTGTCCTATGAGATCAGACAATCAGCCATTCGCACACAGCTCAGCATCTCAAACCCACTAGCTTCACACACCCTCCATGCAAACGTGCGAAAGTGCAAAACTTTGTCCTCCACCGTGTTTCCACCGGGCGTTTAAAGTGTAAAATACCTGCACCTACCTGCTGTCCTCTCCTCCCTCACGCTCTGTCCATCTGCAGCGCACTCCTTCACCTAGTCCTCACACACACGCGCGCACACACACACACACACACGCGCACACACACAACCAGGCTGAGTGAGGGTCCGGGGATACAGCAGAGGGTTGAAAAAGACACAGATCCAGCAGGACTCTGAGGGAATGGGGCAGGGGGGGCGAGGGGGGGTGGAGGGACGGAGGAAGAAGCAGCGCGAAGGAGAAAAACGAGAGAAGAAAAAGAATTTTTCCAGCTCTGTTGGAATGACACTCGGTGGGACCCCAACAGAGAGCGGCGAAAAGAGAAATTCCTCAGAGTCAGACCAGCTCTCTTTCTCTCTCTCTCTCTCTCTCTCCCGCTTTCTTTTTCTCTCCCTCCTCTCACTCTCTCTCTCTCTCTCTCCCTCCCTCGCTGGAAAGTGCTCACAGTCCTTCAGCATCCCCCTCTTCATAGTAGCATGTTCAATAAGTCCTGCCACCCCCCCCTCTCCACCAGCCTCCATATCCTATTCTGTTTCCTGTGCTTATTATTTAACACACACACACACCACACACACACACACACACACACAGATGTGGAAAAGATGGAGATAGAGACAGAGAGAGAGCAAGCAATCTATTTAGGGTGAGGGGAGCATTATGTGTTTATGTGAGTGTCAAGGGCTGTGTTGTACGTGTGTGTGTGGATGAATCAAAAGGACAATGGGAAAGACAGCACATGTGAGTCTATGGGAGAGTGTGAAATAGAGTGAAAAAGATGAGAGAGAGAGAGAGAGAGAGAGAGAGAGAGAGAGATCAGCCCTTCTCTTTCCCCGTCAGGCTGAAGCTGTTTCTCCCCTCTTTGATGCACAGATCAAACTAACCCGTCTTCTCACTGTCTTTCTCTGTGTTCCTCCCTCTCTCTCTCTCTCTCTCTCATACACACACAGTTAAACTCACACTCATTCACGCACACACACACACACACACTCATTCACGCTCACACACACACACACACACACATTTCTCTGCACCTAAAACATTTTTGCACTTCACTTCTGTGAGGACCATTTACTCCTCCACCCTCTCTTCTTCACTCTTCCATACCTTTCTCTCTCTCTCTCTCTGTAAAGGTGTTGAGAGAGGTGCTCTATCATAATTAACACTGCATACACATGCACCAGGGACGGGAGGAGAGTGAGGGAGCGCACACAAAAAAAAAGACTTTTCATCCCACCTAAGAGTGACAAGGTCTGCGCTGTGGCGTTTTGTTTTCATTAAACGGTGCACTTAGGGTGGGTATCCACAAGAGTCGGGTGGGTGGGGAGGCATGGATGGTGTTACAAACTACAGTCGTATACCGTGTGACCTTCGAAACATCACCCAAGACTATGCATTCGGACTTGTGTGTGTCAGCGCACGCGCACGCACACACACACACACAGGGACACTGTTACACACGTTCAAGCTTAAATGGGTCACGGACGGACAGAGGAGAATTTGACAGTGAGGAGGGAAGGAGGGAGAGAATGAGGCAAGCTAAGAAAGAGAAAGAGAGAGAGAGAGAGAGATAAGGGTGGAGAAGAAGAAGCAAAGCACGAAAGATAGAGATAAAGATAGAGGAGAAACACTTACAATCATTTTATTAACAGTGACTGTGGTGCAAGTATGCATCAATCTACCTTTACCAACTGACCTCCCAGTTCTCATTAAGAGAAACAGCGCCACAGTGTGGCCATGCTGATACATGTCCTCCACGCTTGCAGATGCAAACGTGGCCTAAACAACAGCTTTGTTTGCACCTAATGTGCAATATGTGTATGTAACATTGCATTGTTGCACAGCAGATATTCAGCTGTAAAGAATGTGTAAACCACTGCCCTAAATAGGCAGTGAGCCTTACTTACAAATATAGTTTAACCCACTTCCTATTTTGACTTGAACTCGTTCTGTGGTGACATCCACCGAGGCAGTCTTAGTGTATCGGAGCCTCATTGGTTGGCTGTGGGTTGTCACTGTCTTTGCATTCGAGCAGACTAGAGTAGGAGGAACACTGAGGAAGAGGAGGAGTGCCAAAGCTACCAAGATGAACAAGAGGGTGAAGGTCTGATGAAACCAATGCCTTTTTTCACACTGACTCATCTGGCAGTTTTGCACGTTCCCCGAAGTGGACAGGAAGTTCTTGCTCTTGCTCTCGATCTCTCACCACTAAGATGATGCTTGCCACAGCACGCACACACAGAGTAGAAACTTCAACTGCGCTAAAGTAAGCTACAGACTCAAAGCACGCCATAACCACAAGGCACTGTTGTGCACTTCCCCAATCTGGTTTTTTTTTTTTTTCCATGACATGCACCATGTCTCTTAATTTTATTTTGCAACTCCATCAGCTACGTTACAGAATGGAAGTTAACAATGGAGGTTAACAGTCAGAACGCTCTCGCATTTTTCAGAATATTGCTTCATGGAGACATGAGGACACTCTTTGTAATGCTGCTTCATCCACATTTCAACATAAAATTTCCAGTGGGTTTCCTGCGTAGGACATATCACTAAGAGCATTACCCCAAGACAAGAAATACAGAGATGCGCAAAACAGAAACAAAATCAAATAGCTAATGTCAAGACTTTTGTAACACCTCTACAACATTTGCCAAACGTTCAGTTTCAGTTTCAGTGAGCAGGTAGGGGCTTGACTATAGAGGGCAAACTCCAGGGCAGACATGCTGATCTCTCCTCTGACTTCTGTTCAGTCATGTTGGCTGTGTTGGCTGTCAGTGTCTGTCAAGCTGTCTTCAGCACATCTCACAGATGTCGAAAGAGCTGGAGATGGGTCAGGCCTCTGCTGTGAGCAATGAGTAAGCATCAGTGTCAGATCAGCAGACACATCTCCATTGTGTCAGTCTATTTGAGTCAAATGAGTTTACAGGAAAATACCCCTCCTTTTAACTGTAACCCATACTGCTGCTTACACTCTGGAGTTGCTTAAGTCAGTTACTGAGTCTTGGGTTAGAGTGATGCTAATGCTAAGTGTGTTTGCTAATGCTAAGTGCGTTTAATTTGTTCTTTCATCCAGTTATGCTTTATCTTATGCACCCAAAGTCTTAATTGCATCTGTGGAGCTGAGCACATCCATCTCTCTCACTAATGCTAATTAATCCAACTTGGCTTCTTGAAGAGTGCTGCAAAGTGTGAATGTCTCAGGAATTTAAACATGCCAAACTCTTTTTCCAGAAAGCCGTTACATTCTCTCGTGACATTCCCTCCAGCCCTCGAATGTTAACAGCCCCATCTTCAAAGGCAAAGCTAAAGGTGAGCAGGATTTGGCACTGCAAGGGGGGCGGGGGGGGGGGGGGGGGGGTTCTCTCCAAAGCTACTTTTGAGGGCATCATGTGACCACCTCTGTTATCTGGATTGAAGTGTCAAAACTATATCATATATACATTGGTGGTGGTGGTAGTGTAGAGGTTAAGGAACCTGGTTAAGGAAGCTTTGCATAAATGCATAAATGTAAATATCAGGCTTTTCTACGGCTTGAATTTATACCAATGTGTATCTATGACAAGCTGCTTTAGACATCCACCAGGATTCTTTGTCTGAAAGATCTGGAAGAGATGGAAAGTGACCTCATTGAAAGTAATGGATTGTATGTGAGTAAAAACTTCATTTAACAATAATAAAAAAAAACTGACAGAAATAGAAAGAAAATGTCATGACCAACTCACACAGCTGTTTAGCGTGTTTGGTACTGTATTGGCCAGGGCAATTTCAGGACCATGGACAGTGAATATGTGTTCTGCCATGAGTAAAAAAAAACACACCTGATACCAGTCAGGTACCTCCATCTGAAAGCAGTGTCCTTTTGATATGGCTCACTCCAGCCCAGGCTTCAATCAGCAAACACTGCCTTTCTCAATGGCTGACTGAACAGACTTCCCCTTTCTTGTTTCACAAAGACACAGTACTCTTCCTGGTGTCTCCCCACAGCCACTAGAAATCTCCATCTTCCGCCCAGGCGCCCACTTCCCACACACAGAAGGCTTTCTGTCTGCCTAGTGATTCAGCTGACCTTATGCCCCTGGAGCCCTGCAAACAAAGATTTGTTTGGGAAGTCAAAACTGACCTGATTACCATTTTGGGCAATGTAAAGGCTCTTTATATAGTTATAATTTACACCTCTTCTCCACCAGCCTTGGCCAGTTGACCAATTACAGGCTAGAAGTGGTCAAACTGAAGTGAGTTGTCACAGGTTTGTGCCAATGTGTGTGTGTGTATGTCTTTCATAAAGTGTGTTTTATAATTGTAATTGTGGTCTCTGGTGGTTGGTCTAGTTTGCTCTCTGGTGGTTGTGTAGCATAGTGTGGGTCAACGGCAACCCCACCCTTGGTCACATTAACCATTTTGGTTCTCCTCAGTCTTTTCTCTTTCTCTCTTGATCTTTGACACATTGAACCCTTTTGAACTATCTGCACTTTTCTTTCTGAGAAGTGTCTTCAGCCTGCTTTTTACACCTCTCAAGTGCTGACAGATAAGCTATGGCTCCAAAAGGACTATTTTATTATAGGTTAACTGGTTTGGAAAACAACAACTGTTCATATAGTCATGTTAACGTTTAAATGAACATGTGAGCTTTCATTGGCTGACCTCTGATGAGAACCAGGGGGCTATATAGGGACTAACATTTACCCACTGGTACCTCTTTGCTCTGATTTCATATTTTTGGACTCACACTTTGAAAATAAAGTTAAGTTTTTGCTTTGCACTGTGACACAGAAAATGTCAGAATATAAAGACGACATACAGTGTATTGCAGACAAGATTATAGTTATGGTGATGAAAGTACCCAAAATGCCAATATGCTTCATCTGGCAGAAGCATGCAAACAATCTGCAAAGTCATGAATGCCAGTGCCAGCACACTCACACACACAGAATGAGAGAAAGAGAAACAGAGCTTTATTATACTGCATATTTCAAAACACATGTCAGTTTCTTTTTGCTTCCTGTTTCTACAATATGTCAAAAGTGTTCCTTGGCTGATTTAAGCCTTTGTGTTTGTGTTTTGTTTGTGTCATGTTGTGTTTGCTGCACTCCTAAAATGAAGCTCACTTGGGCGATTCATTCAAAGCCTACCCCTTCCCAGGACATCATTTTCTGTATCCCTTTTGCCAAGCCTTTGCAAAACAATGTACACCTAAAAATCTCCCCATTCCACCTAAAAACTAGTCAAGTGTGTGATAGCATTTTTCACAAGCTATCAAACAGTGAACTTCACCAGGATATTCTGAGAGATTTTCTCTCCATATTTATGGCTAACATATGTTAACAACTGCAGTGTTTGCAGAAACAATTGTCCTGGAAAAGTAGTGGTAAATATTTTGGGGAAGTGGTGTTCAAAACATACATCTATAAAAAGACTTTGCCAAAGCAGAAGCGCTGACTTTCATTTTGAAAAAACTTATCTTCTCAAAATCTTTTCAATCTGCAACATAAATCATTTTCCAGGATCTCTATTACAGTGGTCCGATTAGATCTTCAAGTCAAGTCAAGTAGGTTTTTATTGTCGTTTCAGCCAAATACACAGTACATAGTGAGACGAGACGTTTCACCGGGAACAATTGGTGATACATGTAACTGTTAAAACACAGTATGGACAAGACAGATACGTAATAGTGCCTACATACACTACTGCGGGACTAAACAGATTCACTCACCCACTCACACACGCACTCATACACACAACTACACACGCACGCGTGCTCTTGTACACATATGTACATACAGTACAACACAGTTATAAGCAAGGCAGGTCAAGTTACAGGTGACCTAAAACAAACACGCTAGACAGGGCATGGCTTTTAGCAGAGCACTGTGGCTAGTGGTGTGATTTGTTTAAACAGGAGACTGTTCTACATAAATATAAATAATAGCAGTAAGGCTAGTGGAATGATTTGTAAACAAAAGACTATTCTACATAAATATAAGTGATAGCAGCAAGAAAGTGCGGGGGGCATAAAGGTGCAGTGTGCTGTGATGCACTGGTTTGCATCCTAAGTCTTAATAATAGGACTTTTGTTTGTTTTGTTTCAGTGCTTTTTTTCTTATGGTTACTGGAAGAATTTCTCCTGATATGCATCAGTACATTGTCAGGCATCTAGCCAGAAGGATAAGATAAGAAGCAAGCAGGAAACAGGTCTGTTTGGAGTGTTGCAGGGTTTGGGTCCTTTTTGGTCATGTCTGCATTTTGGCCAAATTGGCCTTTATTAGGGCAATTCTAGAAAGGACTGCTTGTTTGCCACTTCAACCTTTCTATTGACTAGTTTCAAACATGCATTCTCAGAAACAGGAAGCTCCTATCACCCTGCACCACCTCCAACATCTCTTTCATGCAACAGCTAACCAAAACACCACAACACTACATACCAAACCAGACACATGTATGTGTCACTTACGAAATGACAAACGAAACACCCAGTCACACCAAAGCCTTTCCGGGAAAAGAATGCACTTTGAAAGACAAAGGACTATAAAGCCAACTCTTGGTGCTTAGGACAGCCATCTAGAATTGTGTCAGACATGATCGGCTCGCATCACACCCCCTTTTAAACTGTGTGACCTGGAACGAACTAATCAGTGAAAAAAAAAATAATTTTCAAAAACTTAAGCACTACAGATTTGATCGAAAAATAACAACCACCATCATTATGTGAACAGCCTTACAAAGACTAGGACTGATAAAGGCATGTAGTCAACTGTGTGCCCTTCATTTCTCCCCTTTTTCAGATGTGCTGGATTAGTCAGCAGTTCACAGCAGCAAGAAGGGTAATGTCAGTCATAAAAATTGGGTCTCGGTCAATGGTTAATAGCCACTTCCTGAAAAGAAGAGGCTAGGTCCTCCTTTCTTGTATGTTTTAGACATCTCCCTCTCACGCACAGAGTCAGTCAGAGTTGACTTTTTTTCTGAAAGATTGTCACTATGAGGACCCTCCTCCTCCTCACAGGTAAGATTACCCAAATCCTTTCTCTAATGCCATCTCTTTCAGACTCTATGCTGCAATACACTTGTGAAACAAAACAAAGTATATTATTTGTATTCTGATCACAATGACATCACAAAGAAAAATCAGATGTACTGACCCTACATATCCCCTGTACGACTGGGGGATATGCATCTGGTGGACTGCATTGCTTAAATAGGCTTGAATTTGGGCGTGGAATTGCGGGTATTTTTCAGTCTTTGCCATTCATTTATTCTTTTCCATTTATTCATCTCATTGCTGTCAGATGAATTCCTATTCCTCTAATCGATCAAAATCAATGACACTAAACTAGAACTGTGTGTCTTTGCGTAGGCTCTCCCTGCCTGCTCCCTCTCCCTCTTTCCCTTCCATCCTCTTAGTGCACAGGAAAAAACACACTTGCAAGAATTGTTGTCATAACACAACTGAATAAATTGCTATTTAATCTGGTAAGCATCTGTTTATCACAGTAAATTTGTTAAAAATTGTTAACCTCTCCCACATCATGTTGTCTACTCTCGATGCCAAGCTCTTTAATTACGTTATTTGCAATCATCTAGAGCTGTGGGATACTGACAGTTTCTTGCAGCTCAAACAGTCTTTTAAAAAGTAATAGGCTTACGCATTTCACCCTGTGTGGTCGCAACACAATGTAGCCATATGTAAATAAGCTAAAACACTGACCCTACATTTCCACTGCCTGGGGCTGGTTTAATGACAACTGAGTTTAACCATTTTTCTATGTTATTTAAAGCTAGTATAATTTTTGTAGGTTAGGATGCCTGAAACTTCATTTTGGAGGAATTACTTGCAGCTCATAATGCAGGAAATGCAATATTGTGGTTATGAATAAAACAAAAAAAAAACAATGCATTTCAATGCAATGCAAATACTATGGAGGACTATGCATTATCCATGGTGTGGAAGTGCATATTAAATCACATCTACAGGGTATAGGCGTCCAGAAAATATATAGGTTAGAATGTCTAACTTGTTTACCCTTACAGTATAAGCCATAATTCAGATAATTATATTTCAGACATATTTCAGTGTATGACGCTTCATGTATACATTAATACATGATATTTTAGAAAACTTTAGAAAACAAAACCTGTTGCCTTAATATAAATAATCAGCTGAGGAAGTTTCTATTAGTTACATTTTTTACCCTATTAACCTGCAATAAATTTCAACACAGACTTATAATGGACATAAGCAGGCTGATAAAATAAGAAATAAGAGTTCAATGCTATCACATATTTTCTCCCTAGGTTAGCACATCTTGCCAAAAAACATTAGACTTCCTGCCCCTGTGTGATAACAACGGGCCAAACTTGAGGGTCTGGCTCAAGGACTAACAGGATTGTTCTGTGTGAGAGTCGAGAAAAAAAAAAAAAAAAAGGAAATATACACCCCATACTCCAAAGAAATAAAGCCTATTGATGCCCCATACTCCAAAGAAATAAAGCCTATTGATGCCCCATACTCCAAAGAAATAAAGCCTATTGATGCCCCATACTCCAAAGAAATAAAGCCTATTGGAGAATTTTCACCATTTTTATAGCCTAGGCTATAGCGAAATCCAAAAATAGACTTTATTACAGTTAAACACAGGTTTTTATTCTTAAGCATACTGTTGAGCAATGCTTCACATGTAAGCCTAGGCCTATTTCAGAATGTATTCCAAAATAGGAAATAGGCCTATATTTCAGTGACAATGCAAATAAATTTAAATACATTCTTTTTGGTTTTTATTCATTTTTAAATCACAAATATGACATTTTAGAGTACAAATATTCATATTATAGTCAAAGAGTGCAGACTCCCACCACCCCACCCCCTTCCATTCCCATCCCCTGACAGAATGGGCATACAAATACATCAGACACACAAATCATAAGCAAGTACATCTAAAATACTGACAGTGTAGAACAACAACAAATAAATAAATAAGACAAACTATTATTAAATACACACAAAAGGACAATGATGGCCATATCCTTGATGGTTGCAAAACAATCCCAGTTATGGTGCATTTGTGATAGCATAACAAGACAGTAATAGACGCCCTGAAGTGAAGGATTATAAGACTTTACAGTAGCATTGAGGAGAACAGATATATGTCTTATAAGTACTAGGCTGGTATAGAAGAACAGTTCAAAGATGATGGGTAAACATAGATCATGGGAAAAGTCAGTAAAATGTTGTATAAAAGGACTCCAGTGCTTGAAGAATCTACTTGTGACCCCACGCAGAGTGAATCTGACTTTTGCCCAGACAGTTAAGACAGGGGACTGTGGTGATTTCCGGTTTAGTAGAATTCTGCGCCTAACCCGTAGGGTGGCAAAGGCCACAACATATTCAGGGGTCTTGCTGAGGATGTGTGGGCTGGGTCAAACATCAAATAGAGCTACAAGAGGACACGGTTACAAAGTGATTTCTACTATGTCTGAGAGGATACTGGAGTTCCAGTAATGTTCAAGTCTGGGGCATAGATGGGTTGGAATTGATCTCCAACATGGGGAAAATGGGTTGGAATTTGCCTCGAACAGAAGAGGAAAGATCTGTCTCTCTCTCTTTGTGTGTGTGTGTGTGTGTGTGTGTGTGTGTGTGTGTGTGTCTGTATGTGTGTGTGTCAGCAAGACCAAAGAAAAGTTACCACTGTCTTAATGCAAGTCAAGTCAAGTGGGTTTTATTGGCATTGCCATATACACATGTATATAGTGAGACGAAACAACGTTGGATTAAAATGATGCCACATTAAAAAACATAGAAGACATTTGAGACATACATTTAGTGCACTTAGGATACATTTAGTGCACTTAAGATACATTTAGTGTAATCAGACTACCTTTAGTGCATGTACAATATAAATATAAATACACATAAAGTGCATCAGACAACAGACACTAAGAGAGGGCATAAGTAGACTTGTAACAGAGCACTGAGTGTTTGTAGATTGATTTAAAGTGGGGTGGAGGTGGAATATATTGTTTAGCAGCATAGAAAAAGTGCAGGTGTGCATTCAGTTCAGTGTGAATAAACATGTATTGTTGTTCAACAATCTGACTGCTTGAGGGAAGAAGCTTTTCCCCATTCTGGAAGTGCAGGCAGTTATACTGCGGTACCTTTTCCCTGATAGCATTAGGGAGAACAGTCCATGTGATGTGTGAGTCTTCAACAATGCTCATGGCTTTGCGCAGACAGCGGGTGTTGTAGATGACGGAGAGCAAGGGAAGAGAGGTCCCTGTGATCTTTTCAACCGTCCTCACAATCCTCTTTCTGCAGCAGTGCAGTTACCAAACCACGCTGAGATGGCATTGCTGAGGATGCTCTCAATAGTCACACATTATGGTGGTTTTGGAGTCAGTGGGCATATTTTGATGTGTTGCTGTTAGTAATGATATTTCTTGTATTTCCCTCACACAGCTCTGGTAGGCTGCTGTTTCCTGGTTAAAGCCCAAAAGCCTACGAGTGAGTACAAGGCCTATGCAGTTTCAGACCATGTCATTAAATAATGCGCTTCAGCACAAGATGCTTCAAGAAATGTATGACAACATGGATGCATTGTATGCCGCCAAATATCCACTAAAAGTTGAGTCAACTGACAAACAATCAGAATGACTCACGCCTGTGACTCTCAGTTTTTGCCTTTCACTGTCTGAACCATACTTGTCTGCTTACAGTCCGCATGTTTCCCAACTATGGCGTTGTTTACTGGGGTGATACTGTAGTGCTAAAATGCAGCGGGACACCCACTACATGGCTGGTCAATGATACGACCCTTCCTTCAGAGCGCAACCAAATCCTGATCCTGCCTGCAGTGTCATCAAAACAGTCTGGAGACTATCAGTGTGAAACCACAGAGAAGAGTGACAAGTTTAGATTCAATGTTCATGGTAAGTTCAGTTTAATGCCTACATTTATGTTTGCAGGCACCTCTAGAATGAAAGCGAACTATTTTTTGTTTTTGTTGAAGTTATTTTACATCGTCTAATATCTGGCCATTCTGTTTTCATCTCACCTGCTTCAACTCTACCTATGACAGACTACCTCCCATCTGCTTTCCTTACTCTTGTATCTGAGAAAGCAGTGGTCAACATAAATGAAGCTGCATTCCTTCAACTGTTCTCAGAAGAGGATGTAGAGAACTGGATGTGTCGCATTCTACGAAATGATATAGAAACTTACCTGCTGCCTAATAAAACGGTGTCTGGGACAACCTTCAAGTTTCATGTTGAAATTAAAGGAGCGACACCAGAAATTGTCTGGTGCAAGAAAAAGGACTCAAAAGGTCAAAGCACAGTACGCAGCAATTCTGTCACGTTCAGGAGCTCAGGTAATTAGACAAATGAAAGGTTTTGCTAGCCTATTTTGATAGTCCTATTGTACTTAATATTCAGTAATAGAACACCCTGAAGATGCAAGAAACATGTGCTGCTCCAAACATCACAGTATGGAAAATGGCATCTCTCACCACCACTGTTCATCCAGCATCACTAGTTGCTGTTATTAATGTTAAGTGAAAATTAACTTTGAATTTACATCAAATTCAATAATGTTTACATTCAGCAGCTCTGCTTCCATGGACACCCTTTTATCCATAGATAAGATAAGATAATAAGCAAGAGAACCTACCTGATTCACCTCTGTGCAATTAACCGTCTTTGAGTTATCCAATTTAGAAATAACAGGAAATTTCTGCCTCCAATGCATGACACTTAAAACTGCTTTAAACAATTAAAAGCCACATTTAGTTCTCACTAAGTGCATTAATAAATTCTTCATCTTAGTTGGCTTTTAAATAATACCAACTCCTTGGCCCATTTAGATGTTACCTGAACATGATCACAATCAACATATCCTGGAGTGTTGAAAGGCAATGAGGGTTCAAAGAGAGCGTATAGCTGGGATTGTTCAGATAACAATCTTTGATGAGTGTTCTAAAACTACTAGTATAAATTAATGTATGATCATTCTTCTGCAAGCGTGACGCACACATACTTCTACCTATTGAATGGCACTGGCAAGAATATGAAACTATTTTCACCCCTGCCCTGCACCCAGTATACTTAAATAGACCAATGAGTAAACTCCAGCTCTTGCATTGTTGCTTTATGCTACTATAGACTACATGTACGGGAGAACCCAAAAAGAAAGCATCCCAACCAAAGCTCAATGAATCCCAACCTGCATGTCTGTATCTCTCCCAGATAAAGAGGTGTTGTTAGAGGTCCCTCCGGAGCCTGCAGTGCTGGGGGAACCTCTGACGCTGACTTGTGAGGTCAGAGGAGGTGCCAAAATTGAGGACGCCAGATTCTACAAGGATAACAGTCAGATCCAAACAGGTGTTTCGGATGGTTCCTACAAGATCTCAAGTGTCACTGATCGAGACAAAGGCTCCTACCAATGCCAAGCCAGTTTCCGCTACATCTTCATAAATCCTCATGGAGCTTTGAAGCAAAATGTACCCTCAGAACCTCAAACATTACTTATCAGAGGTACATCACCAAAATGAACCTAGATGCTTGTGTCTCAGTGTATTTTAGAATATATATTGTAATATGCTGAGGTGCTTTTGTCAAATTATGGACAATTTTAGCGGGTAAAGTTGTAATCTGAAAACTTGTTCTTAGTACACTTATCTTTGTCTGTGTGATTTGGGATCTGGTGCAGACGGTCCTCCCTCGGCCAGAATTACTGCTGATGATTCAGATCTGACGTGTTCCTGTCCTCACTGTCCACATATCTCAAGTTACCAGTGGTACCATCAAGAACCTGAAACTAAAGCGTTTACGTGGCTTGAAGAAAAGACCGAAAAAGTCATCTCATACCAGACTGGAAAGTATATTTGTCAAGCTGTGTGGGGCAAAATGACCTCTCGGCCAGGCAAATTCTATGCTGGTAAGTCAACACATGTATTTCAGTTCCTCTGACAGGACGTTGCCCATGATAAAGAGGTCCTGTAGACATGTCCTCAAGCATTATTTTGCTCTCAGTTTACTTCCTACCAATGTGGCCATCTCTTAGATTATTTTCACGGTTAATTTGATATTTTCAAAGTAGGATTAAAGTCTACACAATATGAGATTAGATTTCTTTGCATTTCGTAATCATTTCTTTCTCTGTTCTCCTCAGTGATTTCCAAGTCTCCCGGGTCTCCAGGCACTAATCCTATCATTTTTGTTGTGCTGGTGCTCATACTAGCAGGGTTGCTACTCGTGACAGTCGCATTTCTGTTTCGAAAGAAGCGCCGCGAGGAATCTGACAGACAGGGGGGTGTCCCAATGACCAGCATGAGGAGAAAGAAGGCTGCAGAGGAAGACGTTGAAAAGAAGGATGATTACCAACCCCTGAAAGGCTCAGACAAAGATGAGTATCATACTTTGAAGGCCAGGGAGGGCGATGGTGGATGGAGGCTATGAGGCTGTGGGGGTGGCTAGGCGAGGGGATGAGGGTGACGGTGGTTATCAAGCACTCAAGGCCAAAGAGCCGAGCGATGTTTACCACACTCTGCAGCAGACCGACACCCAGGGTGCAGAGGGTGGCTATGAAGCTCTGAAGGGCACTAAGCAGAGCGACACCTACCATACCTTGAAGCCAAAGGCAGAGGATGGAGGCGATGGGGGATATGAGGCAATCAAAGGAGAGAGGGCAGGCGCGACCGGTGCAAAATCAGATGAGAAAGGGTTGTACCAAGAGCTAGGAGCCGGTGGGGGAGATGGGGGCTATGAAGAGCTGAAAATGAAAAAAGAGGCAGATAGTAAGCAGGACTGAGATGGAAATGGAGGCAAAAAAATCATTAGAAGATTGATGACCATGATGGGCATCAGTCCCATCAATCCCAATCTCAGATGATGACCATGACAAATGACCAGGCATGAAACATTCAAACTCTGACATGCACACCTAGACAGATGACATACTATATACATTACATTTACATTTATGCATTTAGCAGATGCTTTTATCCAAAGCGACTTACAAAGAGGGTAACATTAAAGCTACATCACAATGAAAAACTAACAAAGAGTGCATATTGCTAACATGAAGTTTGCAGTATTTTGAGATGAAAGTGCAATAGTGCAATAAAAAGTGCAGTATGGAGAGAGATTAATTTATAGGAGTGATGTAAAAATATGGTGTGTCATAATCAAATATTTCCAAAACACAAGAAGCCACACTTATATTTCAGATATTTAGAAACCAATGTTATAAGCTCCCAAAGAAAAAAATAACCTATATCAATAATAAAAATAAGATAAAATAATATAAGCAATGACATATCAATAAAAACTACTGTATCCAGGACTGGGGGTAAGTGAGACCAGTGGCCCAGTATGTAAATTTTGTACAGAAAAGGCTATCACATTTGGTGATGGGGTGGGGTGGGATGGGATAGAGTAATCAATGTCACCGCACTGTGGACAAAACTAGTAGACGTAGTTAAGATCACAGAAGATGGTGATAACAAACAGATAACAAAATGGGCTTGTTTGACGGCTAGCCGGCTGGCTAAGTGAGTAGGACCGTTTTTCATTGGGTAAAAGTCAGTGATGTTGCTTAACAGCATGGGTCTTTGCCCAACCAAGAAACATCCCACCCACTTAGCCAGCTAACCAGCCAGCTAAGTTGAACAAGCCTGCTTTGTCATGCCCGCACAGGCCTGCCTGATGTTATGTGATCTTGAATACGACTACTTTCTGGTCAGTCAGGTCATGTGGGCTTGCAGCTCTCTGGCTAGATGGCTGAGGGCTAAAAATGCTGCCTGGGGTTGGGGGAGTCTCGACACACACATACATGGGCTTGTAGTTGCATTAGGTTCTTTAGATTTCTCGTTAGAAGCTTTGAACCACTGATCCTCTGTGCCTTTCTAATGATGGACTTGTCCTCAGAGGTACAGGCAGAGTATCAGGCTGGTGAGGTGGTATGGTCTCAATGATGTCATGGCAGAAGCAGCTTTTATGGCTTTTTTTTGAATGAAGTCCTTTGAGTTTATATTCTGTATCCACTTGTGGCAAACACCTTGGTCCTCGGCACGCCCAGGAGACCTCTGTTCCTTGATTTACAACATGGACAGTCTTGGTTAAGTCAGGGCCTGTGTATTTTGCATAAAGTTTTCTTCCAAATGGAGTTTTCTGCTGTTATTAGAACAGCAAATGATGGCAAAAAAATAACTTCATTAGGATCATTAGTATGTTATTCTCTCATATACATTTTAAGTTTCATAAGATTTGTCTTTTGTTCACATTGCATTTTTTACCATATAGTAGCCTACCTGTTACTTGTGGTGAGGCTTGAGTGAGTCTGAGTATAAGCCTATTTTATCTGCTTATTTGTCAAGCAATTTGAGTTTGTGTTGCATTAATAAACTTCCATTTCTAACCGTAGCTATTGGACAGTTTGCAACTGTAAGCAAACACTGGCAATTAATAAACAATTTTTTTGAATGAATGCAGTGTATGTACGTTCTTTTTAAACAAGCCAAAGGGGTGAGGAGTTGTTTGGGAAAATGATTCAGTATTGAACAAAAACTCTAAAATGCTAAGCTACTGTATGCCATAGTTTTAAAATTTCATTTAGAACAATCCTTATAACAATCCAGAAAACACTTGCACAACCTTCCTTACATGAGTGAGTCATATTTCTGTTGTTTCAACAATAGCTACTGTTACTGACCCAGCCTTATGCAGTCTCAGAGGCCTTTTGGTAAGATGAACTCAAATATAGTTCAAGAGTTCAAACAACTTTACAAACACTGTCTTCAAAACAAGTAAAGCAATTTGGCCTTCATGAAATCAAAATAAACTTACCACAACAACAGAAACCTCTATCCTTTTCAGGTTTCTATGAAGAAGGTTGTCACTCTCATCCAGCTTCATTAGTACAAAAGATTAGGGGTTTTTTGTTTCTTCCATGGAGTCTTGGCATGCATGCTGAGGAGAATTTCTACTACAGTTTTCCAAACTGTGTCATTCTTTTACGAGTAATGTACAGCTAAAATCATCTGGCCACAAACTTTTCCTTGGTAGTGTTCTTCCTCCTGTTCAAATGGCATAGATATCATTTTTAAACATGTGCTGTATGTCCCCAGAGCACCACGTACCGGCTTGGCATATGACGTAGTTTCGCTTTTGTTGTTTTCATCTGGACAAGAATATTGCTTGAAATTACACAATATGGGTGAGGAACCTTTGAGTCAGCTGAAGAAAAACAAAAGTTTTTGCAAGAAATCCACTCAAGCCTGCTCCTTTTGCACGACTCACACATGGAGTGTGTAACAAAGAAGTAATTTACTCTCTCTATGTCTATCTCTCTCTCTCTCTCTCTCTCTCTCACAGAAACACACACACACACACAGACACACACACACACACAAACACCTATATCACAGCCTGTGATATCTAACATGCAACCAATGCATGCATCTAATGTGCATGCTAGATATTTTCTCATGTAAATATTTTGCGAAGGCAGCTGACACCCAGATATCCCCCATCATTCCTTCTCATCTGATAGGTTCACTTCATAAAATTTTTTGCAACCCTATAGTATTTCATTGGCATATGTCTTCACTAGAAATGATTGGAGATCCATTTTTGACAATGAATTTATTTAACTAGTGAAAAATCCTTCTGATTAAATAGATAAAACTGGAAAATGCCATGTCTCAACTGTCCGATTACTTGGACACTTTCTTTGTCTGGTGTGAGAGGGGAAGTTTTGTGCACAAATGTTTGTTTGATTATACTTTATTATATTATATTTTGCTGCACAAACATGCACAAACAAACACAAATGATGTTATACAGATTTTCAACGTATGGGATGCCAACTTCACGCAACTGGAAAATCCTGGTGATTACTCGTCCTGCTGGTGCATGTATACCTCCACGCATCTGCAGATTTGCAGACATTTATTGTGTCTGAATACTCCCGGATGCATCCTTTTCACATTTGTTTAATTGCTACCAGCATAATGGAATAATGGTTTAAGGTGTGCTGTTGACTCAGGCCTCTGGTTAGTTCAAGTTGCAGGGTTTACTTTCACTCTTTAGCCACTAGAGGGAGGTGAAGATTCTATTAGTGAGACTACAGCTGCTTGCCTGTACAGTCTCTAGAAACAGGTTCTCAATTCAGCCTCTAGGTCCCTTGTTCATGACTAGCTGTTTCATCCTTAAAATCATATCACGTCTGACCATTTAGAAATCTACAATCAAAATACTTTTTTTTGAATTGTAAATTTTTGAATTGTAAGTTTTGAACCAATAACTGTTCAAAATCCCTCCTATAAGTAGCAAGGAATGTATTTCTTTCTTAACCACACAACACAGCAGATGGCGCTCCATCTCACTTTAAAATGTGTGAACGTTGCATGGAGACCCAGTTAGTGTAGCCTATAACCGTGCATCACCAACTGTCAGAGATCAGAGCAATTTGCTGTGATGTTGTTTCACTTAGTATGGTTACTTACCAGAAATGAGTTCAGAATTGATGGCCTGGTCTTAATGCAGTTTAATGGCTAAGAGAGTTTACTGTGGTACTTTAAAACGTGTTTAAACTTTAAATGAAAATGAGTATTCAAAGATTTGTTATGTTTGGCTTTTTAGTGAGATTATCTTATTGAACTGTAGTCAGGAGATTGGTGGAGATGAAGACAAGCCCTAAGCACAGCCCAATTCTGAATGATTCTGTCTGTTTCTCTGTATAAAGTGAAGAGCTGTCATCCCCAGCCTATGGCATTATGAAATATTCAGTATGTCTTGTGTAAAAATGTATGTGTGTGAGTGTGTGTGTGTGTGTTGAAGAGAGAGATTCCAATGTGATTCCTTTTTGCTCTGACTGCAGCTGCTAGGCTGCATTATAGCTGGCTAACCTTCTCAGTTCTCTCCATGGGAGTATCCCTTTCATCAGATCAATAAACGAGATGAAAAAGCGGAGGATCTAAAAGTAACTTGACCCTGAAGATCTGGAACAAGGGATCAAACCTCCATTAGTCCTTAGAACTGATGTAGGTAAGAGAGGGGGAGGGAAAGATAGAATCAGAATTGGTACCAGAATACAGTACAGACTTTTATTTTCAAACACTGGAAGTGTGTTCCCAATGTACACACCATCTACAAGTATACAAACTTGCAAAGGTTGAAAAGACAAAATAAATAATATTCAAATCATGACAGTGGTCATTAAGTTCAGTATTAGTAATAATAAATAATCATGTTATTCATAATTAATATCTCTTCTCTTATTTTACACGTCATTGTCACATGTACATGTTTTTTTTTTTTACATATACATTTTTTACATGTAACTGTGAAGAAGACATATTTGAATAATGATAATAAAACCTGATAATAAAACAAAAGAAAGCACACATAGAGGAGGTGGCTAAGGACTCTACTGCGCCCCCTCCTGGACAAAATGAGGAAGGCTTAGCGCAGACTGTGATCAAACTCCTGGATATGTGTGAACCGCACAGTGGCGGCTCGCTCTAACTACTCAGAATTGAAATGGTGCTCAGCTTTGGTCCTGGTGTCATAGCAACACCAGAGAGTTATGTGTGATCAGTGCTGGTGGGTGCAGACTCCAGGAGGGTGTTTATTGCTTAGGTTTTTGTTTCATATGATACATAGATTTGTGCATGTAGGTTGTTGTCGGTGGGTGCATATTCTTTTACTGAATACAAACAAGGGGCACACCCATTTGAACAGTCCCAAAGAACAGGACCCCTACACATGGGAGAGAGATTCAAATGTTTGGAACTGAACAGATTATTGACAGAGGTCAAATAGAGAGGGGGAGGGGGTCATGTGACAGAAAGTGTGCGTGTGTGTGTGTGGGGGGGGGGTTAATGAAGAGAGAGATGGAAGGAACGCATTGTCTCAGTTCAATGTGTAAGAGGTATTAAGTTGCACTAACATGACCCTCCTTGACTGAAGTCTTTGTGTATTCGTATGCTGTCAGTCATTAAGTAAAGACTCTGTGATTGGATCAGACTGGTCAGCTAATTGCCTTTTCTATGTGTTAGTGTGTGTGGGAGTCGAAGATTGGACAGTAATAAGTAAATGAACTTCGTCCCACGGTCTTCCTTTCATTCCTCTCCCCATCCACAGGCCTTACAGATTCACTTAGCAGGCCCATGGTTACACAAAGTGACAAAACAAAGCAAATTAACTTCAAACAAACAAACAAAGTATGACAAACATTCAAGCTTTGATCTACGCTGGTGTTCAAAATGCTATTGCACTGCAAAACAAAAATGTACAGAATAAATACAATAATCTATCATATTAGAAATTCCTCTCTAGGCACTGTTTATCTAGCCAAAAAATGCCTAATTTCAACTTCTGCAAAACTTGCAAAAACACAGGAAATAAATCTACAGTAAGATGTGTCAATGTAGTATGGCTAATTTATGCAAAGATGCAGGAATGTAGCATGCATCATACATTAAGAAGGGTGAATTTTTGTTATCCTATACTTTTAGAGAGCCCGATGCCACATTCAAGCCACACTGAATATTGTATTGGCACAAGAGAAACACACTTCCTCCTTGTCAGGAATATTCCCAATCCTCCTCTTTCTGACCAATTCATTTCTCCTATTGATGGAGGCTTGCAGCAGTGGTTAGGGTACTTATTAAAAAAGGGGCAACTAAAGATTGACTGATCATTACGTAGGTTAGTGTCAATTGTTATTGAGTGAGTTAGTTATGGAGCATTGCCATGAGATGCTCTGTCGCACATTAAATCACAAAACACACACACACACACACACAGTCACACAAGCCACGTCCAAACACACCATCCTTTCCTATTATGTTCTCTGTCTTTTGTTTGGTGTAATCTTTGGCTTCTTTCGTTCTCATATTTCCTCTAATTTAATCTGTTCAGCCCCCCCTCTCCCACTTTCTTCAAGTTCAGTCTTTTCACATACTTCAGTGCTCAACCTCACCCCTCTAGCCCTCCACTGGTTTCCCCTCTCTCTTGCCCTCTCTTGCTCTCTCTACCTTAGTTCCCTGTCATCCTCTCCTCCATACAGGTAGCTGTTGGTTCCTGTAGGCTGCACGTACTCTTCCGTCTTGTCCCAGTCGGAAACCCAGCCCCCGCCCCCTCCACCGCCTCCCCCTCCCCCACCGCCATTCGGGTTGTCGGGTTGGTTCATGGCACCGTAGCCTCCCCCTCCGGACGTCCTGTACAGCTCCTCCGTCTCGTCGGCTAGCTCATCCTCTCCCAGGATTCCCACCTTCTCGTCGCTCATGTTCTCTGGCTCAGCCCATGGTTGCTTCTCTCCCGAGGCAAATATTCCTGGGAATCAGGGAAAAAAACAGAGGTGATGCATCTGCCTCTGATTTATATTCCTGACCAAATTTCATCTTAAGCAGGGACTGGGCATAGAAATAAGTGAAAAATCTATGTATTGTATGACAGTAAAATATTACCTGAGCTAAATGAAAAATACTATAGAAAATCAGACTATATGGCATAGAGTTGTATGACAGTGACAATTAAAACAGTCTTTCATGTGTTAGGCAGGAAATCCAAACAGTGGACAGTGGCACAGTCAGAGAGAGAAAAGAGAAAGGTCACTCCAATGGAAGGACAATGGGAAGTACACACCATAGAAGATCACACCACCATAGTGCACAAGAGAAGCGATGAGAAAAACATACTGCCATTCCTCTCGCGTCTGAGAATGCAAGGGAGAGAAAGGAAGGAAGGAAAGGTGAACAGAAAGAAAGAAAGAAAGGAAAAGAGGAATGAATGAGAGAGAAGAAGGTGTTGAAAGAGACTGAAGACAGACATGTGACAGCAAAGACTGAGGAAGAGAAGCGATCGCTATAGATGGCATCAGAGTCACATTAAATAAGCCTCTCATCTCATCTCATTTAGACAGCGAATGGGACAGCTGATCACAGCACTCACACTGCAGAGGGACCAGAAGAAAAGACTTTCAACATGTTCACAGAGCTGAAGAAATGGGACGCCTTGACAGGTCAGTTCCTCACCTTGTTCTTCGTCATGGCGCCCACAATGAGTGGACACACCATGCCTGACAGAGTGCCAACTCCGTTAGAGATGCCCATGAGGATACTGGCATAGCGGGGAGCGATGTCCAGATGATTGACATTAAACCCTAAACACGCACAAGCACATGAAGACGATTCTGTGACTCTAAACAAAGTGGCTAGTTGTTATCAGAGCCAAAATAGGAACAAACCAATTATCCTGGTAAATGCAGTGTATTTTTGTCCATTCAAACAAGTTTGGAAGCCCATACCTGATATTGCAAATCCACTGAAGCCTACAGCCAAAACCAGGAAAGATATGGCCACTCCTTTGGTATGCGAGAACCCCACCACTAATAAAAATGTTGCCTCTAATCCAAAGCCTAAAGAACAAATGAAAGGGAGGTTATAAGAATCTGAATCATCCATATTGTCAGATCTCAGGCCTTTCAAGGCTTTGATTAACCACTCCCTATAATTTGTGGTGCTGTTTGTAAGTGGGTGTCATTTGTATTTTAGACATCCATGTTCTCAAAGTCTCCATTTTATGCAACACATCTTTGGAAAACAAACTTTTAATTTGCATCTAAACCATGGCAGCAGAGTATAAACAGCTTTTGTTTGTTGAAAAGGGCAAAACAGAGAAAGATAGGTCTCTTCTGTCAACTGGTCCTATACAGATTACTCTCTCTCACATAGAGACACTCACATACAGGTTTGAAAGGCTTCTCCATTCTACAATAGTTTCACTTTCAGGTTATGTTCAAACACTTTCACCAAGTGTCAGCTATGAACCTTCATCATTTCATCATTAAATCTTTTTCAAAAAACAATCAATCAATCAATAAACATTTTCTCTTCATCTGTTCTTTTCTACTTGAAATATTTGGTTCCCCATCTCCAGTATTCATCTCTGTCTGTCTTACCTCCACAGTTCATGAGTTTACGGACATTGGTGGTGGACATGATGTTGTTCTCTCGCAGGTAGTCAGCCAGCTGGCCCCCAATGGGCACTATGATGGTCATGACCAGGTGAGGCAGAGCTGAGAGGATCCCCACCTGTTGGAACAGGTGACCTAGTTACAATTCCACACTGCAGAAATATTGCTGCAGTCTGACAATTATTTTGGATATGGCTTGTCCACTTTTGCATTGTCATCAATGTAAGCAATAGAGGTAGTCTGTATCACTGAGTGTCTGAGTGTGTGTGTCACCTTGCTGATCTCGAAGCCGAACACCTCCTCAAAGTATGCCGGCTGGCTGATGAGCAGTAGGTAGAAGGTCCAGCTCCTGCAGAAGTTGGCCACAATGATGGCGTACACAGGCATGGAGGTGAAAAATTGCCTCCAGGGGGTGTTAAACTTCTGCAGGGGGAAGAAGACAGGTGGTCAGCACACACATGCAGGCACATGTGTACGGTGCTTGTTTACATTTACACATAAACATGTACTTTTGATGTGGAGTATAACTGTGTGCTAGAACAAACCTACCTCACATTTTTAGTGTAGTGTGCTGGTGGAAAATATTTGTTAGAGACACAGCATCCTCCCAAAACCTCAATAGCGCACCAACACTAACAGATACAAATAATACTAACTACTGAGAGGTCCATCCATTCATGCTGAAAATGAGCCGATCCAATACTCAGGATCAATATTGGACCAATAGCATTAAACTAAAGTTATTCATAACCATTCCTGGAAGAATATGACAATGAGAGACATCCCGTCACACAGAAACCATAAGAAAGCATATTCTACTTGACCAGCAGCCACTAAATGAGAGAGACCTATCAGCAGCACTGACGACAGCAACGCTTCAAACTTCCCACATCTCAATGATCTCAGTCTCTGCTCACTTAAATAGGCTAGCTATGGCTGAGATTACACACGACAGTTTAATACTATAGCTGAGATTGCACACGACAGTTTAACTGAGTATCTATCTACCCCCATCACTGTAGAAAGCACAAAAACACTCATAATCCCCCCGGCCTATTACAATCCAATAAAAATGAGATGCACAACAACATATCAACAGCTCAACTGAACATTTGATACAAAGCATAAATGAAAAGCTAAATACTGGTATGGCCCTTTGAATTTTACAAAGTTGACCAAATATGGCGATGAGTTGACTGAGGCAAGGCCTCAGGGAGTAGGATGCTTAATCTACAGGCCTACAGTAATCTCTTCAAAGTAGTGGTTTTGGTTTTGGCTTTGCATACTGAAATCAGAGACATTATTTACAGTTATTATTTGACCTTTTGTATTTTACTAATGAATAGAACTAAGAAACCACCTTTTCATTTTTTCAATAACGGTCTACCAATTATTCAGATATCTGACTTCTGTAGTGATTATTGAAAAGTGGCACATAATTTCTTTTCTTCTATTCCGTTCTGATTTAAAGATGTTCTAGATGTTCTAGATTTTCTCAAGGTTACATTCAAACCAAGTGCAAACACAACAGCCATTGGCACCAAGCTGGGCACTATGATCAACTACTATCTGTTTGTAAACACCAGACAGGAAGTTTCATTTAAATACAAAAAATGGAAATACATGTCTAAAAAGAAAAAACAGGTCATAGATGTTGGATATTGTGTGAGGTTTTTAAAGTGACGGACCGTTAGCGGGTTGGCGAGACCAGCAGACTCTCCGATGGCGTCTTCAATGTATTTCCTCTCCTCTGCTGTTATGGTGGGGTGGGCGGCGGGACTCTCGTAAGACACCATGATCCAGAACACGTACCACATGACCCCAAAGGTCCCTGAGAAGCACAGGTAAGGTAGGGGTAGTGCACCGGGGGGTTGAGAGGACAAACAAGGTGAGGGGTGTTGTGGTGGTCACAGATAAAAAGGTGAAGATGAAGATGATAAGGAGTGAGGTAAAGTTTTATCACACACTTTTATCTAAACGGACTCACAACATTGGGCTCAGCGATCAAATCTTTGTCTACTGATGTTATTGCTAACACTAACCAATGCATAAGTGATGGTAAGACACAGAGTTCGGACAGCCTAAATTGACTCCTAAGCCAACACTCATCAATTGCTGTAAAACATTCTATAAACATTTTATAAACCATCCTGTTTGTTAATGAATATAAGTGTAGTCCAGAGTGTAGTGATGTGGAAATCTAGAAATCTAGAAATCTGTTGATCACCTACAAGTCAGAAGACACTCAGTGGGCATTGACTCCCAGACAGCCAATCCTCGAATACTAATGAAGTGTTATGGCTGTGGCCCTAGACATTAACCTCTCAACTCTGAATGAGAATGTTAGCAGACCGTTTATTCCTATGACTCATTAATCTTCTTACAGCCAGGTGATCTGACTCACCATACACATAGAACACTGAGGGCCAGCCACAGTACTGCACCAGGACACCAGCCAGGGGCATCGCCACCACAGCACCTGCATAAGAACCTGTGGCATACTCACACACACACACACACACACACACACACACAGAGACAGAGAGAGAGAGTAGTGCATTGACATTCAGAGAGATGAACCATTTTAGCTTACTAACTACATGTGGATTTCATTAAACTGGTGTCAATCTGGACATTGTACATGTGGACTTCATTAAACTGGTGTCAATCTGGACATTGTACATGTGGACTTCATTAAACTGGTGTCAATCTGGACATTGTACATGTGGTTTTGGATTTAGAGTCACAGAATCTTAACTTTACAAAATCTGTCTGTAGATTTAATTGTTGTTTTCTTTTATCATGTACAGGACAAACCCACAAAACAGCAAACAGGCATTCATATCGATGAACCAGATTTACCGCAAAACGCAGTTGTTGCCAGCCGGCTTCTCTCCAAGGGTGGAGCCCATTTAGCCCAGATACCATGGCAAGCTGGGTAAGACACACCCTGGGACAAACAACAAGAGAAGGAGAGCTCAACCTCCAAAAACAAGCACACAGGTTTTGCATGCAGTACTTAAATACTGTACAGTTGGACTCAACTTTCTATTAGGCAGATATACCACACATTAATTAGGGGGTTAATTAATTAGGGGTTAATTTTAGGGAGGTCATAATCCCCAATCGATTCTGACTACAATAGCATCAGCAAGTCAGCAATCCACCTCACAAACAGAAACCATAAGACAGAAGAGAGAGCAAAAATCATGTGGCATACACCTAAACCTGCCCTCTCTGTCTCGCTTTACCTCTGTCATTCACACAGTCACTCCCCTTCCCTCCAGCCCTTGATCTCCCCTCTTTTCTGCAAGGACTGTCTGGTTAGCTAGACATCAGCAGAGCACTGATGAGTGAGTACCTCTACTAGGCCCTGGAATATCCTCACGATGATGACGCAGCCAAAGTGGACCCGCGCTGCTGAGGGAATCAGCATGTTCAGGATGGAGGTGGACACTACTGCAAAGCCAAACACCCTGCAAAGAGAGAGCGGTAGGAGAGTGATGAGGACAAAGAGAGAGAGAGAGAGAGAGCAAAATCAGAAGTGAGAGTCACGTTAGTGGATTATTAGCGCTCATTAATGTGTGGTACATTTAGTGACCGACTGCATTTCAGATGACTCCAGTGACTGGAAGCTCCTTACCTATTGGCAGCAAATTTCTGACAAATGAACCCCCCTGGGATCTGTGTGACTATGTAACCCCAGAAGAAGGAGCCGTGGATCAAGCCCACAGTCTCTGGGTCCCATGAAAACTGGGCTTTCTGAGGGGAGAGAGGATGAGGGACAGATCATGAGAAGGCAAGAAGGAAATGACTTGCAAGAAACTATTTGATGAAGAGCAGGAAACTATTTCTATCTGTCTTACAAAAGAAAAGTGTTTGAAAGAATTCGAAACTTTTCTGTTTTGTACTTTCACATAGCCAAAACAGATCTACTGAGTGGACTCCATGGGAGGGTTTGCATTTTTGCCCCGGGGTGGGTTAAATGACAGTGTTGGGTGACCTACAGTGGGTTGAATGAGAGTGTTGGGTGACCCCGAGTAGGTGAAACGGGAGTGTTTACACATAAGAGCAGTGCTTCTCCTCACCACTATGTATGGCTTGTCCCCTTTGTAGATGGTGTGATTGTTGACCATGCTGACAATGGCCACGCCCAAGTTGCATCGGATGCCGAAGGAGATGCAGAAGCCCAGGCCGCAGAGGATGGCGATGATGTAACGGCGTGGCAGGCCGAAGCAGGTACAGTCCACAACCGGCAGTTCCTTCTCATCCACCATCTCCGGCCGGCCCTCCGCCGACAGCTCGATCGTCTCACCATTCTCCTGACGCTTCTCAAGGACCCTGAACGAGGGAAGGAAGGAGAGGAGGGGTTGAAGGAGAGGAGTAGTGTGGGTCTCTGTCAGGGGCCCTGAATGCGCACATCAGGACCAGTTTCTTTGATATGTCACTGGCAAAGCCATCACAGCATGATAAAAAAGACATCACAGAGTAATAATAGATAAATGAATCCTCCTTCAGTGCAGGAGGAGTCTTCCTTATGAATCACTAGTGGCAAAGTAAAGCGGAGTGAGAAGGGTTGCTATGTCAGGGGAGCCTTGACTTGGCCAACTCACAGATGATGTCATATAAAGAGATACGGGGCAAAACAGAGGAGGTGATGCATAACAGTAGAGTGGTGAGGGCCACAAAAATATTATCTGGAAAATGTGGAAAATTAGGGAGGATCCAAGTTTGCCAAGCTATGAAAATAGCTGCCAACACAATGCTGCCAATGTTTTAAATAAACAGATTCAGAATCAACAACATCCCTCGGCACTACCCTGTGTGTCTTGAAATTAGGTGCTGGTGGGTTGCTGGCTCACAAACTGTAGATAAACCAAGACCACTGCACACTGGAAGACATTAACTGTGTCTTTTATTGTGTAACACATTTTCTAAGGCGCTTCATCAGGCTCACAATGTTAAAATGAAATATAGTTTTGATACATTGAGAAAGGCATCAGGTACCTTATATCAGCAAAATTCACATCACAGGACACAAATTTCATCTGCAACCTGAGCAACCTGATTGCGTATTCATATCAGTTCCACAGATTATTAGACTAGATATATGCTTTATTTTAACATGAAATATTCTGAGAAACATCAACCATCCACTTGCTTCTTGGGGAAAAAGAACTTTTTGGGCTGGATCTTTGCAGGTCGATAAAGCTTTGATGTGTACAGTGAGTGGTTGAGCATCAGTAAGGATGGTTTGCTGATGTGTGTATAGCGGGTATTTTTAGAGTATGGGAATGGATGCAGGGCCGTGTTTCAGAGAGCTGCACTGCGGGGGGACGAGCCTTGCAGCTCACAAGGGCTCTGTACGCCTGATCAGATTGTTAAGACACACGGTTCACCTCAGGATCCTCCTTCACTTCCACACTGGCTTCACACTTGCATTTCTAGTCTTTTCTTCTCATTCTGTCCTTGTCTCCATGTCTCTTCACCCCTAGGTCGATATCTGCTATCTTTGTCTCTTTTCACTTTCTCCATCTTGATGCTCTCTTCTCTTCCTGTCTCCATTTTCTTCCTGTGGCCCCTCTGACTCCTGCTCTGAGGCTCACTGAGTATCCAGACAAACTCTCAGTGCTAGGAGCCCGTCTGGGAGCCATCAAATATGTATTGGGCTGTCAGCCAGCCAGAGGCATGCATTAGACATGAGGCCATCGGGCTGCAACACACCTCAAGACTCACAGCCTCACAGCCTCACAAAAATATATCTAAATGCTCAACAACAGCATTCTAAACACTCTCTCACCGCTCTCATAGATCCAGCTCATTCAGAAAGTCCCTGTTATTAAAGACTACACAACACACAACATAGACAGGCAAACCTCAGCCACAATAATTTAACCCAGTCGTCACTTTCAATATTGTTCCCATCCCATTAAACTAAGACACAAACCTTCAACACTTAATATCTGATACACCCTCTAGAACAATTAACAGAAACTACATAATTAATATCTACAATTCATTACAGAAACACCAGAATGTTATTATGTGTCTAACTTGGTTATTTGTTTGGTCTTCATATTAAGTCACTGAATCATACTACTATCATTGTACAATGTGTGCACCACACAATGTTTTTAATTCTTTTACCCTATGCCATCGGTTTCGCCATAATGCACCTGCAAAATAATTATTGCCAGAACATACCAACATCTAAAGCTGACATCAAGTTAACTCCTAGTCATTATGGGGTAGCTGTGGCCAAGAGGCTGCTTCATCCAAGAACTTAACAAGCGCGTACTGCTATATCCCTGCACACCTACAATGGACTGAAACTAGTTGTTTTAGTAAGACCGATAAATAAATCTGTAAATACAAACATTTATTTGTGTACAGTGCACCAATATATATATAACAGTTGTCACAGTGTATGTCACCTACATGTGGTGAGTAAACATTTATTCAAGTATTTTGTGAAAAATAAAGATATAGCTACTGATGTTGAAAACATGAAATAGCATGGAATAGTATTTCCAAGCTGTCACCAGGATAGTGAAGTGCTATTAAACTTGACCTGTTTGATATTCCATGAATGTGTTTAAGATGTGAGAGCTATGATGGCACAGTGGCAAAAATGTCAGTGAGGTTTACACAACTTGGAGCAAGGGAACAGAATTAAAGACAGTTATTTATAAATACAGCCTAAATTTCAATCAATCATATCCACAAACTCGGCTCCTCATGAATAAACCTTACAGAGCTGATGCCGTATGTTTTAAATACATTTTCCATTAACAACTTTTATCACACGCACATTTCTTCTCTTACATTTCATTCACCTAAAGATTGTCTAAACTACAGAATTGAAATCACAAAGATCACTGGGAGCATGGTCCCCCATCCTGAACAGCTCTAGCAAACACAACCCTTTAACAAAAAACTACTATATAAGTATGTCAACATGTCTCATAATAGCGGCGTTAGGTGTAACGCATTATTATAATGACAGTAAAATTTTAGTTATGTACTAAAATACAATATCGTACCTTTACAATTACTGTTATTACTACTACTTACACTACAGTGGTCATGACCTCTCATAATGTTAATTAGCAACATGACTTCAGATCAGAACACTTTAAACTTGTTTCTATAAAACTACAACACTTTTCTTTCACATACAGATGATGCCACACAAGCAGCAGCACAATGATTCTACACATTTCTCTAGACTACCTTTGGTGAAATTTTCAAAACCACTGCAATCAAACAATTTTAGAACTGTATTCTGTTACAATATTGTGCAATAGTGACGACCAGTACTGTGATGGTTATAAAAACCCATAAACAAAAAGTACAGTCCAACATGGCAAAATACAAATTAGCCACACACACAGGGAGCATGCACACACATACACAGTTAATGTACAATGTACTCAAGTGGTTAACATGCTGCTAGCTCTTTTTAGCACTGATTAAATAATAATGCTCCCGTGTTTATGAATTATTAATCTGCTCAACTCCTATTCCTGTTACTTCTTCCCTCCCCCATCTTTCTTTTTTCGCAAATCCACCATATTCGGAAGATCGTTTGTCTCTTCAACTATTCTCTGTCAACGCTGACTTCATATATAGGCTTCACAACAGATCGCGCTGAGTCCACCATGAGACCGTACCCTTTCATCTAAGCTCACCCCAACCCAAGCGTGACTTCAGTGCTAACAACCACAACAAACGAAGGAACAATGACGGAGCTGACTAGACCAAAGAAAAGACTAAGCATAGCACAGAACAGAGTAGAGGGGGAACGGGAAAGAAGAGAGGAGAGGAGAGAAAGGGGAGGTAGGGCATTGAGTGCTCTGTGGAACTGAAGTGTTTGCTGAACCTCTGAAAGGTTTTTTGAGAATGTATAAATAGATAATAACTTGAGTATACGCTGAAATGGCATCACAAATCTACCCCCACGCCCACATGCTCTTTCTGGCTCGTGCACAACCACGGTAACTCATACAGTGCTGAACAGGAGGACCCACGCTGATCTGGACATTCCACTGGACAATGGAAGGTTTGTTAGATTTGTTATAGGCCAACTCCTCAGGCCTCCTCCCTCTCGATGAAGCTGAAGCAGGAAAACGTGTTAATGTACTGTGCCAAGATTTTCATGCCAAAATCATACCTAATGGTCTTTAGAAATGGCAAGAGAGCACGACTTCGTGAATAGATAAGCAGGGGTTGATACGCTATGATACATATCATGTTTCATGACACATAAAACGCAGCCTTATCATTAAAGAGGGGCTCCTGGTCGCACAAAAATATTAAGGAAACCACTTGTACTGCACCTTTGGCACGTGCTTATGGAGAGGACATGATCGTTGTGCAGAGCCACGCCCGCAAAGTTACGGTAATCCCGCGCGAGTGAGAGAGGGAGGTGTCGTGCAAGGATGAGAAAGACAACTACAGGTAGAGAGAGAGAGAGCGATTGGTGGAAGGGTTTGGATTTGCGATGGCCGACAGCAGGTAGCCAGGGCTATTTCTGGAGAGGATTTATGCGTTTGGACACACGTCAAATCTCGAGGGTGGGGGAAATCGTGAAGTCCACGTGCATAGTAGCCTATTGAAAGTCAGAAAGTCCACAGTGCAGGAGAGAAAGAAGTAAGACGGGAAAGAAGGGGCTGAATTTTCCTTTTATCATCCAATTTTGTTGTAGACAGCTTAGAATGAAAGATGTTAACTGTTAACTAATTAACTGACATTTAGCTAATTAACTGGCAGTTAATTAACTGGCAGTTGATTAGCAGTTAAATTGGCCGTTGCCGGTTCATATCCAATTAATATACAGGTATTGTTGAATAATAGTCAAGAGTTTATATCTTATGAAACATTAGTTCCTTTAATAATTTGTCAGGGATACATGCAAAGTAACATATACATACGGCATATATACAAAGTAATACATACGGCATGTGTGCATAAAAGCCTACGTCAAATATGGAATGGCATATTCGTTTCAGTACAAAAGCTCAGCGTTGGATCCGCTGTTATCATAAATTGCTCTTCACCATGGACAGACAGACATAGACAACTGTAAGCACATGCAGTGAAAGATGTGAAAACTGCACATATTTGTCTAATTGTCAGACTAATGGACAATCACAAGTCACATGTGACTTATTAGTTGCATACAGGGCTCTTCACTGAAGTAAGTTTACACAGAAGGTTTGTTAATATCTACCACTGTTATTACATTTAATTATTTACTAGTTGTATGACGGAACATGCAGCTAAACAGCAAGAACACAAGTGTACAGACCGCAATAAAATGAACATAAATTCCAAAAGCGCAGGAAGAGATCTATTGCGTTTGATTGAGTTGGACTATGCGGTTGCGGTTATGTGGCCTAATTATTCATTAAACATCTTTTTATTCAACTTCACCATCAAAATATATACATTCGTTTTGTAAGCCAAGGTATTTGTACATGCGCCTAAAACGACCAGGCTATTTATACAGTTCAAACAGGCAAAACTTTGACTAATGCAACAGTATCATTTACTCTAGCATCTGTAATCTAAAATCCACAATGAGATAAATAACTGGACGGGAAGGGAGGGATGTCCAAACATGGCACGCTAACAGGTCTGTGCAAGGCGTCGTTATTAATAGCGTTGAAGTGCGTTTAATCTAGTTAGGGCCGGTGTCCGATTTGCCTATGAATTACTTCACACACGATAAATAAAATATCACGACTGTATAGGCTAAGGAAAATACAGAGATGCTCAATTGTTTTAATATGATTCAAACAGTAATTAATCCATGTCTATTATGGGGAAAATTTCATTCTGGTATAAAACATATGCCTAAACTAAAAGTTTAGACAAACTAACATCTGTCAAATTATATTTCAAATTTCAATTATTGGAAGAATGCGTAAAGCCTAAATCACAATGATAGCTTATAGCTGGCAGCTGTTGGTCGGGTCACCTCACCCGCAGTTCACTAATCCAAGCCCTTCGGCACCTTGATCTGCACTAAAGGTCTTTGTCGTCCAACATTCTTATCAAGCAACTATGAAGTCCGATAAAAACGGAAACTCCTTTTAGCAGAAAGTGAATCTTGGTAAAACTTGAAATCTGAGAACTTGATCTGTGGACGTGATGGCGTGCTAATGCGCCGAAGTACCACCAACGACCTGCCGCATCTAACTTCCACGGGACTAAGTGATAAGGCGTGCAGAATCTCTAATCCTCACCAGTGAAAAAAAAGGAAAATACCCCATTTTCTTACCTGTATAATTTCCCGAGAGTCTTGGCCGCTACCGCCTTTGCCCGATCTGGTCGGACCTCCATCCTTGTAACTCCAGGTTCCGACCGGTGTGGTGCTGTCCAGCGCGCACTCCTATTCCCGCTCGCGCACGCGGCTCTGCCCCCCTTCCCCCTCTCCCCGCCCTTCACCTCATGATCACCCGCGCACAGTTAAGCCGTGCGCTGTTCCGTTCAGTTCAGCTCCACAACAAACATGTTGGGCTAGTTAGAGTCTGACCACCCGCCCCCTCGTCGACTCATACACCCCTACTCACTTTCTCTTAGTTGAACAGATTAGGCCACTAGGCCTATTTGTGCTTGATTGTGGCTGATTTATAAGGGACAACAATGTAGTATTGTACATATCCCGAAGCATTAGAAAATTGTAGCAATATTAAACACTGTAGTGTATGTTCTTATATATAATATACAATGAATTAGGTAAAATTAGTTGTACAGAATTCAAAATGACGCATGTGACACATTTGGATAGCTGAACAGATATCGTGATAGACATCTACACGTATAGATCGCGGTTTGCCGGAGGTGGGTTGTCGCTGACCGTGGTCCTGAAAGCGGCTTACAGTCGCTGATAGTAAATCTACACCATGGGTCTGTCACTTCCGTTCGCAAAGCATTGAGTCTTAACATCTATTCCTGTATCTAGCCCTTACCCCCACCCCAACCAGCAACACACTCACACACACGCACGCGCTGTCGATACTCCACGGGACGTACTAGAACTCCGAAAACTTAACAGCGAAATGTAACGGACCCATTAATTTGCGTTCACTGGAGTCTTGCTAATGCTAGTACAAGAGCTGTATGCTTAAATGTAGGTTAAAAGTTAATATAAAACTAGTGCACATCTAAGAAGCTAAGTGTACTTAAATGTGCTATAATATAATTAGAAAAGAGAGACTGATGACGTATTTAGTGGCAATCAAGATGTAGCAAAGTCTACATTTATTCTTCAATAATGCAATGTTGCAAACTACAGACCAGCAAAACTTTTGTCCATCTTATTTCTCGTGTACATCACCCAAGTTCACAACAACTTTATAATGCCATCTGTTGGTCAGCAGGCATTGTTGCCTTTATGACTGAAAAAGAAAGGTGTACTCGCTGCAGTGGACAGCACTGCAACAGAGCATAATGCAGCACCACACAACTCCACTTAATCTCTATTTGCTGTCTTTGGTGATAGATCTATATAATCAATTAGGAAGGCACTGCTATTGCAAAGTCAGTGTGTTAGTTCTGTAAAATCAACACTAGCGTTAGTAACAGCACTTGAAGTTGTAGTAAAGCCGACTAAGTGGTACTCCATGAGAATTGGCATTGATCTCCAAATCTTACTTGTAAGGTTCTGACAGACAGACTAGTGTCACTATAATGTTTGACAGCTTAACAGACTTAGTGACTCAGAGAAAGCTCTTCTGTAGGTCCTGGGCTGAGATGGTTTTTAACGGGGTGGGGGGAGAGAGGGAGAGCGAGGGGAAGGTGGAGGCAGAGGGAGGGGGAGAGAGGGATGGTGGGAGCGTGATGATGGAAGGGGTGTCGGAGAGGGCACCGTAGCCCTCCCTCCCTCTCTCCCTGCCTCTGTCTCTCCATCTCTCCACTCCTCTGCCCAGGCCCTTCTCCATGCGACTCGGACAGCCAGGGAAGATTGAGGGGGAGTAGGGCTCTTGCAGGTCAAGGGTGTCTGAAGGGAGACAGCAGAGCAGAGGAGTGATAAAGACAAGGAATGGATGAAGGAAAAGTGATAATCCATGGCTGTATCCAATACTGTATGTAAGGCTACTGGGGAATTCTAAGAGAAAAAAAGACTAAAACTTTTAACATGACCACATTTTCACATCCACAACCTCCCCCTTTGCTCTTTTTTCACAGCGAAGGAGTGAGAAAGAAAATGGTTTGTTAATTCCCCTTTATGCATTCTGTGTCAGTCCCCTGTTTTGAAGATACTGATGTCATACATAAGTTTCAATATCAGCCAACAGAAGGTTTGCTTTTTACTTGGGAGAGTTTACAGCATCCACAACAGTGCAACTGCTAAAGGGGGTTATAAAGGAAAATAAGCTCCCACTAAATGTAGGCAATGAAATATTCATATGTATAATTTGTGTTGTGATGCTGGCATGGATGGTATGCATATATGATACTGACACACTTTTGTAATACCATTATGTCCTTTCTTGTCCATTTTATGTCCATTTAAGTACTGCACATGCAGACATTTTGAAACAACTTTTGTTGGCCAAACTGGCTCTATGCAGCTTTGAAGGTTAAAATTGCTTGCTGGCATGTCAATCATTCAATCAATAAAGTTCAATAGTAGTTGTAAATTCACTGAGATTTAAATTTTGTTTGAGTGTTTTCACTGTTTTTCCATTACATTACATTTTTTCAGTGACCGGTGTGTGTGTGTGTGTGTGTGTGTGTGTGTGTGTGTGTGTGTGTTATGTGTTTACCTGGGTCCTCTTGTAGCTCTGTATGAAGGTAGGGGTGTTTGGTGTAGAACTGACTGTAGATACAGTAGACCACTCCCATTAGAGCTACTGTACCCACAGCAGCCGCAATAAACACACCCAGCTTGTCGTTGTCTTTGATTGCATGGTTCTCTGTTCACACACAACCACACACACACACCAATATAAAAATGTAAAACAGGATTTACCAGTATAACTACTACATTGTATTCTACAAAAGTTGAGAAGCCAGATTGCTCCATGTTTCATTTTCTTTTGTCTATGCGTGGGTGTGTGTGTGTGGCTTCACACTACTGCTGCAGTACTCTGGCTGTCTCACCCTGCCCATAGCTGGAGTGGAAAGGGTTTGCATGCGGTGGTTTGGCCTCAGGTTTCATGGCCAGGTCAGGAGGGCTCTGGTCGCTCTGCTGACCCAGCGTCCTTGACATACACACAGCAGCCAGCACCACCAGCCTCGCAGGTACCATACTGAGCACAGACAGCAAACATAGCAGTCAACAGAGTTCATACAATCTCTCTCTCACCCACACAGACATGGATACAAAATAAATGTATATAGAGAAACATCATATTTTAGAAATACACCAGTCTCACTCAGGGCACAGAACTGCAATCACATAGCACCCTCTAGTGGATAATAAACTCATAGCAGTGTGCCTTTTTTTGCCCTGATGTAACCTAACTTGGATCTGCATTTCAACACCAATCACCGATGCATCACCAATGTCAGAGCAGTGATATAATCAATTAACTCTGTGTGCGGATGGCAAATCAATAATACATTTCTCTGTCAAATAGGTATCATACTAGCTATTAAATCAAAGAGGTTAAAGATGGTAACCATTGTGTCATAAAACAAATCTTAAATATTGCTTATAAACATGTCAGTTGAAATAGTAAATGTCGTCATACAGATGAGAAATGTTCTTTATAGTGTACACCGACACAAAATTGCAACCGAAGTGAGAAGTAACTACAAAACAAAGTCTTGTTATACATAAGCACACATGTGACCTGTAAAGATGGATGTTATTTCTATTAAAAAAAGGTTCTGCTAAGTATCCTTACCTGCGTTTGCACTTCTACTGTTCAAGAGTCCAGGTGAGAGATTCTCTCTTTTCCTTCCCTATGAGTGTCATGCATCCCTTATTCCCAGGGTGGGGACTGCAACCAAGACAACAGCAGTCCCCAGCCATTTTACCTCATGGAGCAGCTCTCAAATCAGCCTCTAGTGGTTTCCAGGCACTAGCCAACCCCCAAAGCCAGTTTCTTGGTGAAATCATAGAACACATGAAAGCACAAAGGCCAACTGAGCTCCATAAAGATAAGGCATTGCTCTCTCTACATTAGGATGAAAGGGACTGAAATTATTTTAACAGTTAGAAGACCAAAACATATGCTTGCACAGTACAACTCTAGGAGGCACTAGGAGAGTGATGACACACCATGTATCATCTTAGCACCAGAGTACACTGAAGCAATATTATATTGTCTTAACCCTCAGTTACCTCTGATAGGACTTACAATGTCTTTGGAGTCAAATTCCAAAAGACAACAGTGAGAATTATTTTAACAAGAAGTCTAAATAAACAGACCAGAGTAAAATGTTAAAGATATTCCTTTCAGCCCAGCAAGGAGTAGGGGTCATGGGCATCTCTCCCGCCTTAAACTGGGAGAACAAAGAAGAGATCAGAGTCCACAAAGAACACAATGAACCAGAACATGTGATGCAAACTCAAGTGTATTTAATATTTAAAAAAAACTCAGGATGACAATACAAAGACCTGAGAGCGGCCAAGAGCCCATCAGACACGAACCAGAGCAATGACGTCATGAGGCCGAAAATGCCCTCATTTCTCCACAACACTCAGTTCTCACGTATGATCCCACCATAATCCATGAAATACAGTGAAAGCATGATAAAAACACATATTTACATTTGGAACTCTTCAGTTTAGTTTGGGCAAGGCCAAGGGCTCCAAGAAGAGATAAACACTGCTGATCGTATCCCTCAACTGTGAAATACTGAGGAGATAAATGACTTGATGCAAACACATTTTTGCTATGCCAGCTTTTCCAGAAAATTACATGACAAATAGTTCACATGAAATATCAAAATGTCAAGGTTCACCTATGTACATAAGTTCACTCCATGATCCAACTTTGGAATGGCCTTGTTACTGCCTGTCACTCACTATTCAAATTGTATTTCCAAAAACATTTTAAAACAAAACATTTTTCAGACCATGTGAAAGAGGATGTTGATGTAACACTTCCTGTCAAAGGAGTGTCATTTCACAAGCCCAAGGAGAAGGGGACCTCACAAAATATTAGGATAACCTTTGACTTCTCCTTTGATGAAAACACAATTTGTTTTGAAACAATTTGTTGTTTTCAAATGTAAAAGCATACAGAAAATAAAAAAAAAAGTTGATAATGTTAGCCCTTTGTAAAATATATTTTTTAAAATAATTTAAAACAAGACACTGAATTAAGACAGACAACATGGCCAATACACTCTACATATACATTCTTTTCAATTTGAGCACTACAGACTTCTGACAACACATTCAGACAAGACAGACAATCTTCAGTCCATTCTTTCAGCACTTGTTATTTTGGCCCGGTAGGGATTTAACCCTCAGTTCTTAACCAGAGAAGAAGTACAACAGATTTCAAATTTTAAAAATGAAACAATTACAACACTTATAAAAGCACTAAAAATGTGTTTAATGTACCAAAAGGCAGATCTAATACATGGAAAATGGCTGTAATGTAATGTCAGAGTAGGTTTAAGTTTGTGACTAGTGTATATCCATACATCTCACCCTCAGAGCTAGTTCTCATAGCTTAGCTGAAGCATAACCAAAGACTGGACTGAGCATACCCCAACAATGCCATAATAATGGCTCGCAGTAGTGCTAGCACTGCAGAGGATTTTGCACGACCATATGGATGTTTTTACTCTTGGGTGAGTGTCTGCAGGAGGGTACTGGTTTAACGGGTCTGAGGATTTCAAACAAAAATGTACAAAATGCTCCACATAGAGGTAACAGCCAACAGGTAGTCAGACAGCCTGACTACATCTCCTGAAATACAGGGACAAACAGAACATGACTCTTTCCATCGTTTCTCTCTGGGGTTTAGCCCAGTCTGTGAATGGCTCAGTAGTTGCCTTCAGATGCTACATTGAAACTAAAGCAAAGGCATTCTTTAGAGAGAGACAAAACGTAGTATCTAGTTTCTCCCAAAACAAATGTGTAAGCTCTGGAGGTGGCGGGTGAGAAAAAAAAAAAAACAAAAACAAAAAATGTGTTCAAGATTCAAGTGGCTGGGTCCTTTGAACAACTAGATGTTCACCTACAGGTACCATTTGTTTTTTGTCTTAGATGACAACAACATTTACATTTGTTTTTTTAAAGGCATCTTGGGTGATTCAATCACATGTGGCGAGTTTCAAGTACAAGTGTACACACACCCCAACATTCACTGTGATCAGATCACTCACATCTCATGCTGAGGTGTTCAGGAACACATTTGACCACAAGTTTTGCATTGTAAACATCAATGTGTTCTGATGCGTCCCGGACAATAGGAGTCCTATTGAATGGAACGTTGGCAGTAACAGAATCTATTTACAAGTTGTAAACAGTGTCTCCTTGGATGCGTCTCAGTGGACCACTCGAGATTGGATCACCACAGAGGTGTCCTTCAAACAAATATAAAGCAGGCCCTGAGTGATCCAGAGGTGTATCCAACCGAACCACTGAATGCAACATTATCATTGACAAAGACCTCACTCAGAATATGGCACTTTTTTTCAAGACTGCGTTAACTTCCTCTGTGTTACCCACTGTGCTATTGCACGCATCATTTCATAACATTTGGTCTAATCAGCCCCTTGAAGTTTCTTCTTGAAAAAAAGTGTTTGCCTTAGCTCACAACCCTGTTGACTCTGCTACTCCGTCCACCTCCAACAGGAGCCCCTGGTTCTCCTCGGCCAGTGACAGAGGAGATCCGGCTTCGCTTGTGAGCCGCGTGTCTGTCGGCGTGAAGTCTGGGTCTGTGGTGCTGCACGGCCTGTAGTGGCCATTCTCCATGCTGTGGGAGGGCCCACCTTCTCCTAGCGGTTGGCTGAGGCGCTCGCGGAGGGTGTGGTAGAGGAAACAGATGGGAACAGGCAGACTGGCGCAAACAATGAGGATAGACAGAACAGCCAAGGCCCAGTCAGGGTACTCCAGATCCTTCTCAGATGCCTGAGAGAGAGAGAGAGAGATTTGACATCATTGCATTTCATCATTTTACATCTGTACACCCAAAAAATGGGAGGTGGTAGCGTAGCGGTTAAGGAACCTGGCTAGTGTACAAGTAGCAAAAAAAAAAAAACTGTGGGTTCGAATGCCAGCTGCCACCGTTGTGCCCCTGAGCAAGACCCTAAGTTGCTCTAGGGGAGACTGGCCCTGAATGATTGACAGCTGACAAAATGTAAGTCGCTATAAAAGCGTCTGCAAAAATGCATAAATGTAATGTACATCCATGCAATTTCTTTTGAGAGGTTACATGCCTTTTCAATTGAAATGTCCATTTGACAGGCAATACAGAAATACAGAACATTTCACATCACTGTTAGAATTTTTCTTTAGATAGATTGAGATGGGCACTTTTTGCACTTACCAAATCCTGTATGTAGGCTTTGTAGGTGGGCCGCTTCAAAACCATACGCACCATGCTGGCACTGAGCAAACCAACCATGGCAAAGAGACACACATACTTCCACAGGTACTTATAGATCACTGGGGGGCGCCAGTGAAGCATCTTCTCAATGTCATCTAGAAACCTGCCAAAAGAATAACAATAACAAGATTTCTTTAACTCAACAGTTCTGCCCATTCCAAATAGGTGAGCTTTCTTAAATGTACGCGTCACTCATGTCGTGAACTGTGTGCATTGTGAAACATCTAAACAATGATAACGAATCTTTCAAATTGAGTTCAGTAGTATAGCAAGTGTTAATTAATTAATACCAATAAACTACTCATATGTCGTCATTTTGATTGTGTAATGTCATGCGAGTGTGTGTGTGTGTGTGTGTGTGTGTGTGTGTGTGTGTGTGTGTGTGTGTGTACATGAATGCCCTCCTACCGTTCCGCCCCGTAGACCCAGGCTACACTGATGGTCTCAAACACCACAACGATGATAAGGGGCAGGGTGGCAGAGTAGTCATCAAACATGGCCACAAAGTAGTTCCCACACCGCTGTGTGAACAACAGGCCAATGAAAAAGCCCACCAGGCAGCTGAAAACTGGACAAACACACACACACACAGAAACATTTCATAACTTCTCCAGAAGTTTTCATTATAACAAGAACTAAATGCTCAATGCTAGTCAAAACAGAGGTTTGGACACTGGTCATTTCTTTGCAATGGCACTGAATACACTGCTAACAGATGTCAGTTAGCTTTTAGCACCGTTGACAACCCTGTCGGGTCTACAGTTAACAATGACCTCTAAATGGTTTCACACCTGCACTTCACATGGTAGAGCTGCAGGGGAGTTCTTTGTGTGTCTATGACTAAGTGCATCCTTGTGAGCTGTGTTTCGCACTAACAAGCAGTGAGCGGACGGAATAAATACACACTTACACTGCATGAGTGTTGCACCTGTTGTGGCCACCTGAGTGTACAGGTGAATGGAACTCAGCAGCAGCTTTTATACAAAAGCAACTCAAAGACACACAATGGTGGGTTCAGGGATCAAATCCAGGCCTATGCTATCCAGGCCCGTGTGTGTATGTGTGTGTGTGTGTGTGTGTGTGTGTGTGTGTGTGTGTGGTGAGACCTGTACCTGTGAAGGCCGTCTTGCGTTTTGCAAGGGAGGCAAAGTTGTCGTAGAGCGGGGTGAGGATGCCCTCCATGGTGCCAAACATGGTGCTGAGGCCCAGATTGAGGAGCATGAGGAAGAAGAGAGCTGACCAGAAGGGGCTGCCTGGAAACAGAGTCATGGCCTCTGTGAAGGCGATGAAGGCCAGCCCAGTACCCTCAACTCCCTGGGGGAAGACAGAGAAAGAGAGAAAGGGTGTCCGGTGAATTAAAGACAACACAAGCATGCACTGCGGGGCATTTCACACCAACAGAAAATAAACTATACAGAGTTGATCTCGGTTGTAGAGATCATACAGGTTTAATGTTGATGTTTAATGTTAACCAGTTCCATTCCGTTCAGCAAAAAAGAGAGGACATATGCAAGGCCCCTAAATGAGGTTAGAGCACCGAATGAGCGGGACAAGTCAGAGGACATCTCAACCTTGTTCATCTCTGCCTCCATGGAGCAATTGGTTAGGTTGACTGGCAGGTAGGGGCCTTCCGCCACGAGCCACTGGTTGTAGGCGTCTGGCTCACTGATGTTGATCTGAACACCTGTCGCCAGCTTCAGCAACTCCAGGTTCCTGCAAGACGCATGAGAAGATCAACTTTAGAATACAGAGTGGTTTAGCCTCAAAATGTAAATATATGGAGGTAAGCACGCGCGCATACACACACACACACACACAGACACACACACACACACACACACGCACACTTACTGTGTGACACAGCTGAAGGCAATTTTCTTGGCCCTGAAGCCAAGTATGGCAAAGACAACGAGCGAGGCCAGTACGGAGGTCATGAAGTTGACGGAGGACACCATGATGGCGTCGCGGTGGCAGTTGTTGTTGCGGGGGTTGTAGGAAGAGTAGGCAATGACCGAGCCAAAGCCCAGGCCCAGCGCAAAGAACACCTGAGTGGCAGCTTGCCGCCACACCTGCACATCTTGCCAGATCGACAGCTACAGAGAGACACAGTGAGAGAGAGTGAGAGATAGAGAGACAAATGTTGTTTAGAGGTATGGGGAGACTGGGCACATTAGGAAAAATTGACATTGACATGCCATTTTGAAGTGATGGTGAACCAGTCTGGCATACATAGGCCTCATGTAATTCTGTTTTCTGTATATAAAATATGGGCAAACAAAAACAAAACAAGTTCTAAATTGTATGCTTAAAATAAAACAAATGGTTGATATTTGCTTTACAGTACCATTCAATGCATTTCAAAAGAATCTAAAACTCAACAGACTGTGCAACTGATCCCACCCTATCGGTCAAATGTAAAATCTCCATATGAGATGTTCCATGACATGACCTCGAATGACCACAAACCATAATACCTCTACATTACTACAGGGATCTAGAGAAGAAATGATTTATTTTCACAGATCCCATTTCCCCCTTGTAGTGTGTAAGAGAAACAATCTTGGCCTGACCTTTCCAACTACTCCACCACACTGTGCAGATTGGTTTACAACTTTTGTTCTTAGACAAGATAAAGGAAAACAGACCTACTCTTCCATGGGATTATATCATGACATTAAGTCACAATTAGGGCTGTCTAGATCAATGCGGCAATAGAGCATTAATGCAATCTAATTTTGTTGTGATTGAATACAACAGTTTATTTAACGTATTCAAGAAATTAAACTGCTGTGCTGTAGATAAAGCCTGTTGTGATGTCCAGAGCTAACATGTCCAGAGAAATGTTTCTGAGTACAATTTAGACAGATGTTTACCATTTCAATCGTTTGAAAGCCCTAGTCACAATATTATATGACAAGGTGCGTCTTGTTCCATGACTATAAAAGCAGCAATATTACTTTTTACTAATTTCATTTAAAGTATGGTCTTATTGGTTTTTTGTTGTCTGTTTTGTGTACTTTGTGGAGATTCAGGCAAAAAATGTCTTTTAAAGTCAACCTACTTCATACTGCTTGCCAGATGTTGAATAAAATGAACCAAATTACATGACATGCCATGCCACATTACATTCTGCTTCATTACACCATGCAACATGCCATTCTATTGCTGACATTAGCTTCATCATTTGTTCACACTGACTACTTCCTTGTCTTTGTGCTAATCCGCTACTGCTGTAGTCTAGTGCGTTGTATATCTTAAATCAGCTTAATATATTGCCCAGTTAATTTAAATGACATTGTTCTTGCTGTCGATATGAATGCATTGTGCATAGCACGTCAAACTAATCACAATTACAGTGTTACATCAGTGGCTCAGCCTTTTCCATCACAGTGACACTGAATATACTGATCAGATATCAGTTATCCAGCCATCTTGCTTTTGTCTGTGTCAACAGTGCTGTTGATGGTGTTAACAAAGGGAAGTCAGATGCCTGTTAACGAGTCACTTTAGAATTGCCTTTGTACTCCTATAAATGACATATCTACACTTTGTGTGTGTGTGGGGGGGGGTTAATCCAACTCATCCTTATATGTTTTCAACAGAAAGGTCACAGAGTTCATCAACCACAAAAAAATACTAAAACGGCACAGGGGAATTTGCTGAAAGACTTTTTTTTCTACATGCGGTAAACCCATAATAAATCTAGTTAATTATGCTCATGAACGCTTATGGATACTTCAGAATGAAAATTAGGTAGGAACCTTATGACTCATGTCAGCAAAGACAGGGCAGAATCAAACCTTACAAGGTCAAAAATGACCATGCTGTAATGTTACAGAAACCTCACTTTCTACAAGGGTGACAAAAACCTATACCGAACCTATAGAGTTCTGTGTCAGTACATATTGTATAGGTTCGTACCTTTGGGTAGAGCATGTACTTGAGGCCGTCCAATGCTCCATCTAGCAGCAGGCCACGGATGAGGAAACACAGCAAGACAACATATGGAAAGACAGAGGAGAAGTACATGACCTGCACGAGAGGGAGAGAGAGGTGGTGAGGTCCAAAATTTGTCCCAAAACCTTTAATCAATATCATCTGCTAGACATTAAGAGCCACTGCCCACAAGGCATAGTTTCTCATAATTTTTATGCCTGATTAAAGTTACGGTTTTGGATGCATTTCAGTACAGTATTTCATTCAGCTGATTTGTGGTCAGTGGAGGGCCAAGCCACACACAAATACAATAACTGAGCAAAGTCTCTTTGTGAGGACGGCACTTGAGAGCCTTAGCTGCTGAGTAAAGACCTTCAGTGCTTAAAGGCCAAATCGGGTGTGATTTAATGCATAGCCCCATTGTTTGAGGTCACTGAATGCTGTCTAGCAAAAAGAAAGCAAAAACTTGATCCAACATGATTTAAATATCCAACAGACAGCTATTGTTGACTGAATGGGGCATCGCAAAATGAAACTGAAAGTGAGTTTCTGTGTTCCATTCACTAAGTGTCAGTTGCCAGTTCACCATTCATAGTGTATGTTGTATCAAACTGTCTTCTCACTGTCTTCAAACTGTTCCGTCTCCGACTGACAGTACTCGGTGACCTCAAATAACAGGGCTACAGATTGATTCACACTGGATTTCTCCTTTTACAGAGATCAAAAGTCATTTCCATGTGTATGTACTTGATTCCTCACTCAGAGTATGCAAGTGCTTTGGTTGGGCAGCGCAGTGCAAAATCACCTTTCCAGAGGACTTGATGCCCCTGAACATTCCCAGGCAGACGATGGCCCAGGCAGCCAACAGACAGCCAGTCATGATGGAGTTAAACTGGCCCGTCTCGTCGATGGAGTCGGTTATGTCCAATGCTTTCCGGAACCAAAAATATGTAGTGGGTGAACTAGCAGCGCACTCTTTGACCTCTGAATGGGAAGGGAAGATGGACAGTCCAAGACGGAGAAGGAGAAATAACAGAATGCAGGCATTAATTCAAAACACAAGTGTAACCACAGTGATTTAAACAAACTATCTACATTTTAGATACCAAAATACAAGTATTCCAACAACAACAGTGTGCAGGAATGAACTTGTGGGAGGTGGATATAGAACCTGTTTTTCTCTTTTTCTTTCTTTCTTTTTTTTTAAGCTGCCACAGACGATTTCACGCTGAGCAGAGAGTCATGAGGAGAGGAACGGCAGCATTGCTGTAGGGGTTGTGTCGGTGTCTTCTTTTGTTTTTCAAGTGCTTACCTGTGCCATTAGAGCTGCTTGGACAGTTGGCCCATGGCAAGGGGTACTGGAAGGAGTTCCCCAAGTAGAACAGACTCCAGCCAATGATTACATTATAGTACAAAGCCACAAAGAAGCACACCTACCAAAAGACAGAAAAGAGATACATCATCATTAGTATTACTATTATTATTATTATTATTAATAATAATAATAATAATAACTACTATGTTTATTTACAAAAAGTACATTCAATGACCTACAGCTCTAACGTGATACAGTTATAATAATAACTACATTTTTCTTCTTGCAAATCATAAATAATGATGATGCTGGCACCATGATTACTGCCCACGTTGGAAAATCATGAGGCTGACATTGCAATCTGCACTCACCAGGCAACTGGAGTAGCCAATCCCAGAGAGTTTTGGAGAGATGTGCTTCCAAACGCCGATGCTGCCCTGTCGGATGCTTTGGCCTGCTGCGAGCTCCAGGAAAAACAGGGGTACCCCAACGACCACCATCAGCAGGATGTAGAGCAGCAGAAAGGCCCCTAAGCGGATGGGGAACCACAGCAGTTAGACTCCACAGCATTCCAGAACATTCTGCTATGCTATGGCGCACAGGTAGAACTAAACAAACGCTGTCATTGTCTTTCCTCCGCATTTCTGCTTCATTTCTCTTATGCTTGTTAATCATTAGCTTTGACATGAAAGTGTCAAGTGTATACAATTCAGTTGATCTTTAACCCTAATTTACAGGTCTTCAAGAGGAACATCTCATGTAGCAGCCATCAGGCAACTGGCATGGCAGCTTGTGCTGACAGTCACACCCAAGTAGAAAGAAAACTCTACCACTTTTCCATCCCAAACACACACACAAGCAATTCCTATGTTCTCAAGGTGTGGGGCATGGACACAAGACATGTGGGGCGCAAGACGTTACACTACTAACGATAGAACCTTGCCCCCCAAAATGTACACCCCTTCTTCTCTGACAGTGTTCATCACACAGCTCCCCTGCGCATATCACAGCTCCCCTGCACATATCACAGCTCCCCTGCACATATCACGTGAAACTGTGCGAAAGGTTTGAGAACCACTGCTAGATGGAATGGCATACACCTCAAGTTTATATCTTTACAGAATCATACCACAATGAAGCCTTACAGATTCAAACAAGCGAATATATGTACATTCTATACAATACCTGTCAACCAGAAATGGTAGAAAGAAACACATACACACACACGCAAACACTCACCTCCTCCGTTCTGGTGGCAGAGGTATGGGAACCTCCACACATTCCCCAGGCCTACGCTGAAGCCCACCTGGGCCAGCACATACTCTAGCTTGCTGTCCCAGCCATCACGTGCCGTCACTGTGTCTGTGGCGTCCGGACTGGCACCATTCGCCACGGCCACCTGTTGCCCCTCACTAGTGCTTCGCTCATCTCCAGGCAGTGGAGCTTTCTCCATCACAGTCTGCAAGCTGCACAAGGACAAACAAGCAAGGGACCCATCAATCACGGGCCACACATACGGCAGTACCAGCGCACGCAGTCCACTGACAGTGAAGTCACAGCACTCATTTACATTTATTCATTTAGATGATGCTTTCATCCAAAGCGACTGACTGACAATAACATTTAGAGGGGCAGTCAGTAACATTTAGAGAGGCATATAGCATTGAGACTTGTACCAGGTTTAAAGTTACCATTATTTCCATTTCATGGGCATGGCATACTATCCCTGCTGTTCCATTATAAGGCTGCTTCCATTATAAACCCTGGTGGAAATAGTGGGGTTGCCTTTGCAACAGATGGGTGTCAAAAATATTTATTTTCTTAATCCAGTACTTTGCTAAAACATGTACAGGTGAAAGAAATGTGTTCGTTTAAGTATTTGCATCTCCTCATTTAACAATGTGGAAAAAACCAAATTTTCCAACTTTCCTATTCAGCCAGTGGGCCTACCACAAACAGGAAGTTTAGTTTGAATTTCTTGTGAAATGTCATCGGGACACTGGACAGCGACACAGTTGTTAAGAAGTTACACTTAGCAAACTGGAATATCTTTGTAGGCTACAGTCCGTTTCTTTTACAAGAAACATTTGGTAAAGTAGTCCTTTAACACACTGAAGTTTTGTCAGTACTTTTTTACACAAGCATTTTTTGACTTGTATGGAAAGACATCCCTGACCTCACAGCTTTTTCCTGTTTAAAGTAGTACAGGTACTTGAGGATATGCTGCACTTTACAATCTCCAAGGTAATAAGAGGAGACCTGATTAACATGAATAATCAGGCCCAATCAGTAGACCACAATGTTAAGATCATTTATCCTCATAATTCATTTTTAATAAAGTAGCTTGCCAAGTTTTGGTTAGTAAAATGTGCATACCAAGCAGTTTGTGGCCATTTTATTGTCTTATATTCTCTGGCTAGAAGCACTGTGGAATTAGCTCTGCTGTGTTCAACGATCCTCATTCACCAATATAGTCAGAATTTTTCATGTCTTCATATCAAATTATTAGGCTTCATAACTTTGTCCATAAGACGACCTGCCTACAGAGAGGAGTTCTCTGTCCACACACTCAATATCACTTATTTCAAATCACAGTAGATGCAGTCAAGTTTCATTTCTGTCAGAGTAGGCCAAGCTTGAAACGTAGGTGCATGCAATGAACGAAGACCAAGGTGACTGACCACATACCGATTGACCGCTGCCATCACTTGAGTTTCCCAGAGTACAAATGTGCACTGCACAGACAGTTAACGACCACCTACATTTGCCACTCGCGCAAGAGGAAATACCTCTTCAAACCATCGGCTAACAGCGGATAAATTCCTCTTTCCAAAAACGAACCAACGCAGAACATAGATCACAACTCTGCATTCTGTGTCTTACACTACCAGTTAGACAGAGCAGGGTTGCCAACACACTTGCAACTGTAACACACACATCCAACCTCAGTCTGAGCTCACACAAGAAATCTCCCGCTAAATTCTAGCCTATCATTGTTAATCTGTTCACTCTCATAGGTGGAGTGTAAAGACTTAGCCATATTATCTAGGCTACACATCAAGGGCAAATGTCTTTACTACTTTCAGTAATCAATGCACTGCAGCACGGAGTTTTTACACGAATTAACAAATGGGTAATAGTGTATTGATGTGCCTTTATTTATTCATGAAAGGGGTTACATACGGGAATATCTTGGTTTACATGCCAATCAACATTCTTATTTTAAAAGCGATGGGCTGCGATATAATGACTATGCACAGCACTCTTCTTTTCAAATGGATATTTGAGATCAGGAAGTATGTCGCTTGTCCAAACTAACTGTCAGTGTGTGATATGGGGGTCACAGTCTCAGATCTCAAGAGCGACATCATTCAAAGTTTATGGCCATGCGCCGTCACAAAGTAGCCTTGGCGCCTTGCGTTGCGGCTCCACTTCACCGTTTAAAGAAACAAACCCAGATTACTCTCCGCAGTTTGTTTTGATACTATCATTTCTCAAGATGCGTTGGACTACCTTATGAATCAATGTAGATTGTAGGAGGGAATCAGACACGTACAGATCGGATCTTATCACGGTCAATCTGAAATATCACATTTTGATCGGATATGCGATGCGAAAAATGGATCTGGACACATCTAGCTATTGCTAGTATGTTTCTCTGCCGTCTTTTAACGTTACTGTCTATGGTCTGAACATAGCCTGACTTTTGCTAGGCTGTTTCTCTGTTTTCTACCTAGCCCCATGTAGTGAAGTTGTCGTTGGGGTTAACTAGGTTTAGGCTTCATCATTTTAAGTGGAAATAAGTGTAATCACCTTACACAGCTAACGTTAGCGTACACGTGTAGTACGTCACCCACCTTGCAAAAAATGTTCGCGCTTCCTCCCCAATCCGTTTCAAGTCCACGTATTGGCAGCGATGAAGTGATAAACGATAAGCTTATTTCAGCCTAGCTACCACATAGAATAACGTAGATCGCTTTCACAGAACAACAACAAAACAACCTCCGAGATCTCTTCACCGTAACAGCGCTGAGGCTACAGCCACTAGACAATGACGTTACATGCGGTCCGACTTCCAAGCGGTGGCTCTTACTGTGGGAACTCCTGGGACATCAAGTGTCTGGAAATACTTTACGGTCCTAGCCTATTTCGTTTTTTTAGAATGCTGTACATCCTGACAAAGAAAATAATCTATGTAGTAAATATGAAATCATCATCATCTTTCCCCCTTGTTACTTTACTGTCTACCGAGTACACGTCGCCGGCAACGTTGTCTTCCGCCTGGGTGCTGCCTGTGCTGGTCCACCCATCTTTCTATGACAGTCCTCTAAAGTCATCGGTGGGAGTGCCGTTCATGCAAAGAGCTATAACGACAAATAACATGAATGACAACGTCAACGCCGCAACTATAACACGTGCAAGGGTATCGTTGGGATCATTTTTAGAGTCATTTTAATGAACGATAAAAGGTTGACAGTCAACCAGAAACCATGAAATTTTAGACATTAGTTCATTCACATGAGGACAGACTTGTGTTATCGTTAGTCAGTCGACGGAAATATCGTTACGGTTATAGTTATCAATAGCTGTTGTTCCAGGTGTGAACGGACCTGGGGTGCGTTTCTAAAAAAAACATCGTTGACTAACAACGATCGTAATCTAGTCTACAAACGCTAGTTCCAACGATATATCGCAAACAACCCGTGAAAATACACCGGAATGCAGCAACTGACATCAAATTTTTCATAAATTAATCAGTAGCTGTGCACAGACACATTACAAATATTACCGTACTTGTTGAGCTAAAATTGCCGCCTGAATTGTTGCATTGTACAGGCTAATAGCCCGCTTCAGAAATGTGTTGTCCACACAACAGCAATACAACTTTGAAACAAATGATGGCACATGTGTTTGCGTTTCAAGCGAGGTTGTCTGGACATCTGATAAGATAATGCCATGGAGGAGTGCAGATTTCTACCCGTTTTTAAGCGTGGGTGAGCTGTTGTGTAATAGTTGCATAGTATTACCATCGTTTAGCAACGACTGAGCTAACATTTTTTAGAAACGCATGCCTGGTTGGGTGTTGTGTGTCAAGATCGCTGAAGCGAGTGTGCATTCGGTTCGAGTACTGTGGAACATCATTATCCAAGCATTCATGAAATGTCTTTGACATGCTGTGGTGACATCATGCTGTACATCAAGACCCTGATCAGTTATGCACTGAAGGTCTATTGCCACATGCTCATATTTTTAATTAGGCATAGGCCTATCTATTTTAACATTCTGCTAAAATCAGACAAGAGAAAATAAATTATAGTGGAGTGGTTTGGTGTCTGGCATTCCTACATCGTGTACGTCTACTTGCATAAAATGTAGCTAAATCTAGCCCAATAACCTCCACAACAAACAGCATGTGCATGTGACAGAGAGACAGGTGGTGACCGAAAAATATACGTGACAACAAGCAGCTGTTCAGCCGACTTTTAGGCTTTCTCCGTTAGATTTCCGAATAGCAGTGCTGATGCAATAACTGTGGGCGCGACATTGCCATGCGCACACAGAACGCCTCATATGAGTCGTAGGCTACAATTAACCCAGGGGCTATCTCGATTATGCTGATAACGGATTATCAGAGTGTGATTGTTGTTGTTGAGAGAGAGAAATGCGTATACACCGGGCATAGCGTAAAAAACATACTCAGTCACAAGTAGGCTATTATAAAACACATAAGTCACAGCTCTCGATGAATGTTTCAAGATGTAAGCGGAATTAAACGCTTGTTTTAATGCAATAAGACCAACGCCAGACTTGTTCATTTGAACAGTAGCCTACGATATAGCCTAAAGTAGTCTAATTTGTGAGAGATCTGTGGGAAAGGCATCCAGGCTATAATTACCTTCTCCGACCTCTGCGATGGAATGCAGGACTTCCCAAAGGCACAAAGTTTTTCAATTAAAAACTGTTGATCTGTTGAACAACAAGCGAAATCACTAAGAGGTAACCGTAGGCTATAGTTCACTACGTTCTCTCTAACGATTTTCGTTTAGCCCCTATCAGTATATAAAATAAGCAGGTTGCGTCCTCTCTCCAGTGCCACGTTGAAGCATGCGGCCAGCCAATATGTCAATCAAGGAGACCTCTTACAGCCAATGAAATAGGCTAGATTAGCACTCTCCCGCCCCCGTGTTTATGTATCCAATGAGATTATGTTTATTATCGTTCAATTGGACGATACATAGCTCCTCCATACAGGTAGGGAAGGTTTATCCCAGTGGACGGACGTGTAGCTCACAGGAACGCAAAAATAACGCCTGACGTTGCCTCGGTGTAGTTCGCAGCGAGCATATAGGTGTTGCACCAGCTAGGCTACTTTTCCTCCCATGTAGGCTACCACTAAGATTTCGTCGGCTTGGGTAAGGTTCTAGTTATTCCACGAAAACGCTGGCCAACCAGTGTTTCGGGGGCGGCGACGACACGTTTTGTCCAACCTTAGCATCCTAAGGAGCAAGAAGTTTTTCAAAATGATCCAGATTTGGGAAACCCTATGTCGTGCATTGTGGGATTCAGGAATTAATTTTGAATAGCTGGACCCCCATTCCAGATAGTAAAACATGGGATTTTCAAATCCAGGATTACTTTGATCCAGATTAAACTGTTTGAAAAACTGGGCCCTGTGCATTCATTACAGTGCATTCAGGGTATCTGGGAGTAATGGGAACTTTCCTAGTGATATTCTGATGTAACGTGTTTTGCCTTCTGGATGTGGGGAAAACATGGATGCCACAGCAAGGTTTAAAACATGCAAATATGAATCATAAATGAAGGAGTGTGTTTGATTATGGGGTGCTTTTAAAAGAGGCTGATCTCGTTTTTTTGCCAAATTTTCATTAAAATGACTGGATGTCTATGTCCTCCGAGTCTGCATGGACTATCCAGCTGACCTACGAAGTGATGACAAAGGTAATGGCGAATCCTTAACTGGGCAACATTGTTAGCATAATTGTTCTAGAGTTCCCCACTTGTCGTTCCTACATGAGATGGCCTTCACATGATCCCCTCCACTGGGAAAAAAGCTTTCCCCATTATTTCCAGATGCCCTGAATGGACAGTTATGGCTACATAAAGGCACAGGACCATGTATTCAAGGTGTCTGGGAAAAAGTTTAGTGGGGAAGGTTAGTGTTGCAAAAAAAATGTGTTGAAGCTGAAATATCCCCCCCCCCCCCCCCCCCCCCCAACTGCAAAGTTTCAGAAGTTAAGAAGACATGCACTCTCAGTTTTAGTGGCCATGGGCATGGACATAGTAATGTAGCCTAAATTGAATTGTTAAGGTCATGGGCAGTTTATTTGTAATTTATTTCTTTTGTGTGGTTGTACAGATGCAGTGTAATGGGTGTTGCAACCTTTTATACGGTCTATGGTTGCAACCACTACAAACTGAAAAGAAAGAATAGAAAGACAGAAAGAAAAAGAAAGGAATAAAGTACATTTTGCATTATAAACGGTATTATATACGGTATAATGGAGAGGAACATGCATATGTTGTGTTTTGAAAGCAGGCTACAGCTCTACTCAGTATTATTCTGATTATTGTGGTGCCCATACTTTAGATTAGATTAGATTAGATTAGATTCAACTTTATTGTCATTACACATGTATAAATACAGGTAACGAAGTGCAGTTTGGCATCTAATCAGAAGTGCAAAGAGCAGCAAGTGCAGTATATACAGTATGCAGTATGTACAGCAGTAAAGAGCAGATTATATACAGATAAGAGTAGTAATAATAAATAGTCAGAAGAGCAATATACATGTTAGGTGAAGAGATAGTAGGGTAATATACAGATGTGCTATAGAGATACAATGTAAGGGCAATATACAGATGTGCTATAGAGATAGTTATATACAGATGTATTAAGTATATACAGATGTGCTATAGAGACAGTTATGTACAGATGTATTAAGTATATACAGATGTACAGATGTACTTTTGCAGCTCCCTGATATTGTTATGCTACACATTGCATTATTTCTGTTGATTAAATAAAATGTTCACACCCAAAATATTAGTTAATGAAGTATAATAGGCCTGTATGTCAAAATGAAATTGTTGCCTTGAAAGCTGTACGATTTATAAATTGAAATTAAAATTTACATTATGATTTTTCCGGGGTGCCCAAACTTGAGCCATACCATCATATTTAGCAGAACTGTTTTCGAAAGTACTCTTTTTGGAAAAGAGAGTACAACAGTACAAGGTTAGGCTACTACTGTCTTCTGTTTCTCATTAGTGTTATTGGCGTATGTGTGTTTATGGTAGACCTTCATTCCAAACACCGCTGATCATGGGTAATGAAGAATGTAAGGAATCAGGAGTACTTCTCATACATGAAAGATGGTTTATAGAAGCATCACAACAGACCACTAAGTTGGTTATAAGTCATGTGTCTCTGCAGTGACACTTCACCAATGGCAGTTCACCAATATTGTGACCACACATCTGTTTCACATTCTCCTAACTGTTTAGAAGAATTCGCTTGAATGAATATTTGGTGTGGGTAAGAGATGCTATTGGTTCAGTGGCAGATCAGATTCACTTCATATTTTAAAAGGAGGTAGATGTGATCTTCTCAGTTCTCTGTTCAAGTCTCAGTGTCTGCATGCCTTAGTTAGATGGTTTACATTCCACTTTCCTCTTTCAGCAAGAATAATAAACAGAACAAACCTTTTTGGGGGTCTATAGGCTACCTAAAAGCTGATACAAGTCCTGTTTTGTGTTTGTTCATGTTTCTTTCCAAGCATCAACTAATGATAGAGCAACCAGTTGTGTTGTGAGTTAGTCCAGAGACACTTATATAGAAGAAGGACTTTAGTTAGTCGGACTCCATGTTCATGGTTCGGCTCATAGCTTACCATTAGTGCCCTCTAATGGTTGTGAATGTCTGTGCATTCAGGGTGTTATTCGACTGAAATCAGGTGTGTTGATTGCGGTAGTGAAACAGGTACAACTGCTGTGCCAAGTAGATTTTAAGGAGCTCTACATTACACAAGACAAGCTCCTCTGTCCTCTATAATGTAGTAGCCTGGAAACCAGACATACCACTATGCAAATATGAAATTTGCAGTCTATTTTCGACCCAAACCCCAGGAACCACCCACAACCGTTGATTGAGCGTGTGGCAGGCTTTATATAATCCACAACCAATGAAGGCATGCATTAGTGTACATGATTAACCTATGGATGTGTATTTTCCTTCAGACTGAGTAAATGCAATTAAAACCATTTGCATGACTGATACATTTGCTGCGATTCTGAATAGTTTTGCAGTTCAGTGCTACAGTTTAACTTCAGATTCCATGCTGGTTACACCCCTGGAAATGGAAGGTCAATCACCTGTTTCCAGATCTTACCTCTGTCTTGACTGATGTGGGTCCCAGGCTAATCATGTAGTATTTTACAGCAGTGAACAGTTTTAGTATTTCTTTACATCTGACTTTATATGTCAACTCTTTAGCTTGTCTGCTTCCTTTTTATATGTCTTTATATGGTTCATTTGGTTTTGCAAGGCTGAAGTGTACCTACAGTGTGTACTAACAATATGATATGGATGGAAATACAGACAGAATTTATTGTTTTGTGTGTATGTGTTTGTGTGTGTGTGTGTTTGTTTGTGTGTGTATCTTTAATCTGTGAGGTGGGGCTACTGAGATTGGGCTGGGCGGCTGACGCATATCTGAAAAAGCTCACCTTGCCTGATAGAGCTGTAAAACAGAGAGAACAGGAAAACAAAAGGAAAGGAAAGAAAAAAATCGTTTCCTCTTTCACACATTTATTCATTCACGCACTCGCTGGGTTACATCACAGGGACTAGGCCAGAGTTCTGAAAACAGAGTTCTGGGGCACACGGATCAGCTGGATCGGATTCTTTCTTTCTTTCTCTCCATCTTTCTATCTATCTATCACACCTAAACATACACACATGCACGCGCATATACACACTTAATCACTGCCACACACTGTTATATAACCCAAGTCAACAAGCAAGCTAGTGAAGGTGAGTGCGTATTTCTGTTTTGCTGTGTGTGTTAAATAGTACATAACTTATGTTAGCTAGAGAGTCAGTCAGTTTGTGATTACCCAGAATTTTGCATTGAATAGAATTCCTTCCACAAAAGCAGACAAACAGGTTGGTAGAGTAAACTCAGACAAAGTGATCAGAAATATTCAAAGAAAAAAGTTAAAGCGAAAATGTTGATTCAACACATTTCAACTAACCTCTTGGCCTTTACAGTGAAGGATCTCAGAATGGGAGAAGGATCACGCTACCTCATCAATGTAAGAGATTCTTGTGTCTGTGATGTTTGTGAATTGAGGCAGTTATTACATACATTTCTATAGTTATATCTCCACCATATTCATGTTTTATGTCTTATATTTATGTTTTATGTTTATATCTGTTTATATCTATTTTCTGGTTTCTGGTTTACCCTCTGAATGTTACCCTCCCCTTTTGTCCTTTCCAAAATTTCACCTCTCCGTCTCACCTGCGCTCTTTCTCTGTAATCTGTTGTCATATTTCATGTCCTATCTCTCTCTCTGCCTCTACCTATCTGTTTGTTTGGGTCCTGCAGCACCTGGTGACGTTCTGTCTGCAAGAGGGCGAAGTTGCGAGCGTGGAGGAGGCTCGCTCACGCTTCTCCCAGCTAGCGCGCGCCAACCGCTTCTGGAGCCAGGAGATGCTGCTGGAGATCCATCCTCAGGTCCTCCTGCTTCGAGACAAGGAGAGCCTGGTATGACCGTCTGCGCACACACACACACACACACACAGACGGACACACATGCATACGCAGACGTACACGATCAGATGTGTGCGGGTGTGCGCACGCACACACACACACACACACAGACGGACACACATGCATACGCAGACGTACACGATCAGATGTGTGCGGGTGTGCGCACACACACACACACACAGGTTTTCTTCAATGTAACTTATGTAACCTATATGACAATGTAACTTAAAATGGACATTTCTGTGAGAGTCTAAAAGTCTTATACGCACACCTGGGCAACAACCAGACTGTCGGCCTGATTGTGTTGGACCCGACAATGAGTGGTTGTGGCCCAGATTTGGGTGGTATGCATAGCTCGACCGATATCAGCAGACCTCTGCTGGCTCCTCTGAGGCTGATATAACATGTTGATGTGGTAACAGAGCCATCAGCAGTCTTTAGGAAGGCATCTGTAACCAGCAAACTGATAACATACTGGGTATGTGAATTTTAAAGGGGACCTAGAATGGCTAGAGTAGAGTGTTGTACTCTGTTCTCTGATGGAATATATTCAACTTTAAGTTATCAAAAATAAGTGCAATTTTACAAGCCCAATTAAAACCTAATATTTAGGCTAGGTATTAAAAAGTCCTTTTGGCTAAATGGCGCCCTCTTTGGTGACCACAATTAAAGTTCAATTGCTTTGCACTACTTGACATGACATATAGGCTTTGTTTTAGTTCGTCCAAGTTAAAGTGGCTATTTCTAAGTTCAAGACTTTCATATGAAGGAGGGTACAACCATGCATTATTGTCATGATAGCTCTTTGGCTAGGCACAACCTCTCCTAATTAATCAAAACCAAGGCAAAAATGGTTTTCCATTCTATGTCTTTAAAATCATCATGCACCAGACTGCGTGTGTGTGTGCGCGCGTGTGTGTGTGTGTTTGTGAGAGAGAGAGAGATTTTGATAGGGTTCTGACATGACAATAATGCTATTATTTTCTCTCTCTCTCTCTCTCTGTTTCTGTGTGGATATAGGAAGTGTTGGAGCAGTACTCTCTATCTGCTCTGCACCGATGTGAGTGTGTCTCATCAGAGAAGCCGTTCCCCTCTGTGCTGCTACTGGTATGCCAGGCCTCCCCACAAAAACACCCTGAGGTCCAGTTCTTCAACTCCACCACAGTCAAGGTGAGAGTCACTACACTCTTCCTTACTACACAGAAAGTAGATACACACACACACACACACACACACACACATACATAACAGAATATTGTAGATATGTTGATGCAGGCAAATGTGAACACTTGACTTCTAGCATCACAGTTTGTAAACTGATGATGGATGTTATATACACACATTACATCACATAATATAACAGGAAGAGCAAGTGAACAAGTGAATAAGTAACAAGCAACAAGCAGCACTTTTCTCCTATTGTCTATGAGCATTGTCCCTTATGGCTTATCAGCATATAAATGTGTCATAAGTCATTATATTTACTTGGATCCATGGAAACTGCGTGCCATGAAAATCCACCCTTAAGGTGACACTTGGTGACGTCGTAGCACTCTGTTTTCAGGCAGAGCGCGTGCGTGATGACATCATTGGTGCGGTGTCAAAGTATGCTGCCCGGATGAGAACACCCCACCCTGAGGACATCAGGTACTGTCATGAGTGAGTGACAGACGGATGTCTGTCATGATGGTAACCAGGGCCGCTTCACTGTGCTTCATGTGCTTGCTAATAAATCAAATGATGGAAAATGGAAGATAATCCTAAATAAATTAGCTTAACAAAAATTACTCTGACACATACTAGGTAAAAGACCAAAATGAGAACCAGCAGATGTCACTAGTGAGAGACAGAGAGCGAGAGAGAGAGAGAGAGCGAGAGAGAGAGAACGCAGCTTTTAGTGGACAGACTCGTTATTCCAGTTTCTACATAACTTAAGAAGGTGTGACAGAGAACCAAGGCATTGTCAAGTGAAAGACAGAGAGAGGGAGGAGGGGTTGGAGGGTGAAACCAATAGAGAGAGAGAGAGAGAGGAGGGAGAGAGAGAGAGAGAGAGGGAGAAAGAGAGAGAGCAGTCAGAAACAACCTTATCAGAACACATCAGCACTCCAAGGTATATTCGGTCTGAGAATTAGCTGAAGGTATGTATGCATATTAGACTTCATGTGATACGTGTCTGTGTGTGATTGCATGTGTGTGTGTTGAGTGTGTATGATGGAGTGGTTTTGTAGACATTTTGTAGCACAAGAGTTGGGTTTTAGAAATATCAAGCAGGGCAATGTCAAAGTAAATGTCAAGTGGTCTGGTCCAAGGATATTGGCACTCTCTGTGTGTGTGTGTGTGTGTGTGTGTTAGTGTGTGTGTGTGTGTGTGTGCGTGCGCTCAAATGTCTTAGGGAGAGTCAGCAGATTTGGAAGGACATGTTAGAAACTTTACTGATAGAAAATCCACATCGCTGTTGTGGATATTCTCGATTAGAAAGCATCTGTCCTTGTGTATTTGTTCTGCTATTACTAACTGTATACTAATACTGTACCATACGAACAGTATACTATACCAATAATTGTATGTATCATACAAGGTTTCCTGTGATCCTTCAGAGTGTGTGAGATGTGGCTAGTTTATTTTGAGATAAACAAACTCAAGGACTTGTAAAGTCAGCCAGTTGTAAGAGTTCCATATTATTATATATTAGATTGCTTTGCCATTGATCTGGATAGCCCCCTGTTTTGAAGCTCACACTTGGTTTTGATGGTAGCCAGCCAAGGCTCTTATCATTGTGTGAGGTGTTTTGGGTTAAACTGACTTTGATATAGAAAAAAATGATTCACAGCCTTAGCCACAAGTTCCAATAAAATATAAAGGCTCTGAAATATAATGTAAAGTAGAGAGGTAGCTAGATGAGTATACACTATACATAGTTTATATGTCTAATTTCTTGCCACTTTTTGTGCCACTAATTTTACACTTAGATGTAATTTTCTTTGATAAATTTTTTTACCGGTATACAGGTACCAGGGTGTTGTCTTGTCTGTGAGACAGTGAGTATATTTGTCATTAATGTGTGTGTAGCAAAGGCAAATCTACACGTACCAGGGTGTTGTCCTGTGTGTGAGTTTGAGAAACAAGGATTGATAACACAAAGAAAAACAGAGGTGAAGAAAAGGAGAGATGGACAAACATGCTGTATGTGATTGACTTTCAGGACTGACATGGATATCCACGGTATCCCAAGCCCACCCTACATCCAGGCTCAAAACCCCCCACCCGCTAACCCTCCTCCATACCCTGGCTTCAGAGGTCAGTCTCCACCCCACCCCCACCCTACATACCCACAACACTCCACTTCCCTACCTCTATTTACACCTGCTATATAGCCCTGGTCACTCATACTTCCACATTCCTCTGCCGCCCCCTCTTTTACTCCCCACCATTTACTAGTTAACGGGACGATGGACGGACAGTCTGACAAAGCTTTCTTACGAGCCCAGCGGGAAGTGGTGAGTTGGCTTGTTTGGCCGTCCTTGTGTGAATTAGAGTATCGTCACTGTTGGGTGGAAACCTCTTAAGTCCGTTTTTGGTCATTTTCATTGTTTTTGTGTCATTACACAATGCTCTTGGTCAGCCATCATGCTGGTCTGTGAATTTTAGACATGCAACTATATGACTACAAGATGTTACTGCAACTTTGACAACATGATCAGTCAGAAAATACATGTTTTCTTCCCCAACTTTTTTCTCTCTCCTCTGTTGCAGGACATCCTGAACCACTGCTTTGACGACATGGAGGCCTTCATGGGTAAACTACAGCAGTCAGCCGAAGCCCAGAGCATTCTGGACCAGAGGAACAAGAAGAAGAAGAACAAGACTCGAAAGAAGGGAGCAGAGGGTGAGGGAGCCACAGGGAGAGGGAAACACACACACACACACACACAAACACACACAGGCCAGCTAGCTGAAGATTAACCCTAAAACAACACAAGGACAGATAAAGAGACTCTCACTAACTCACTCTCTCTCACACATTCACACACACACACACACACACACACAGGCATATTGTGGAATTATTGTTGTATCGAGTCTCATGTTTAGCCACAAGACTGAGTAATATAAGATATCTCTATATTGTATTATGACTATAACTGTTATTGAACTCTTATTTTCTGTGATATTGTGGTTATAATACCTTCATCAACACATTTTTTTCTGGGTATTTTACGGTTAGATGATCTGCTGACTGCAAAGGCCAAACCACCACCTGAGGAGGAGTTCATAGACATCTTACAGAAATTCAAGTACTGCTTTAGCCTGCTGGTATGTAACCCAACGCACACACACACACACACACACATATACACACACACTCTCACCTGCATTTTTCACATCACAGTCCTCTTTGCTCACTCATCCTGTGAGGCTCATTCACCATAAACCACCACCCCCCGACCAAATGCTCAACAAAAGACCCTCTGTGACTGCACTGTCTGTGAACCTTGCACTCTCTCTCTCTCTCTCTCTCTCTCTCTTCCTCTCTTCCTCTTTTCCTCTCTTTCCTCTCACTACTGTCTGCTGCCTTGTGTGATTTCCAGGCTCGGCTAAAAGCTGCCATCACCAACCCTACATCTGAGGAGCTCATACATCATGTTTTTAAACCTCTAGACATGGTGAGTATACCTGTGTGTGTGTCTATTATTAGCCTGTTTGTCTTTGTACTTTCCTGGACTTTGCTTGATTAAACCCCCTAGAACACACACACACACACATATACACATTTATCTGAAACCAGCCATCACTTGACCTCCAAGTGCTTGATATATCTGCATTCGTGAGGAATCAGTTCCAAAAGGCAGGTGCCTCACATGCCTGGAATAGATGGCATTGCTGCGGGAGAGAGAGTGGAGAGGGACAGGGGACAGGCAGGCAGGCAGGCGGGGTGGAGGGAGGCCCAGTCAAGGTGTGCTTGGCTGACTGACTGAGTGAGCGAGCTAATGAAGCATGTGCTTTTCAGTGAAAAGGGCCTGGAGTGTTTGCATTGGGCAGGAACACACAGATTGGCCTTTTAAGCAAACACTCACCTTTCATATGGGAGTATCAGTGTAGTCAAAAGACAAAGCTGCACACACTCTTTATGTCTCGCTCTTGATCTTATACACAAACATGCAATGTGCATGCACACGCGCACGCACACACACACACACACACACACAAACAATGCCACACAGAGAGCTTGTACACACATACAGTAAAATATGTATGAGTGTTCATGTGTGTCCATGTTTGACAGTGTGTGTATTTGAGTACATATGTAGTGTATATACTGTATGTGTGTGTGTGTGTGTGTTTAAATGTATGTTTGTGCCTTTAGATCGTGAAGACCACAGGTGGCCCAGCACTGGCTGCCAGCGTGGTGAGTCCAGCTCTGACCACAGGGGCGGTCACTATGCTCCAGCAGAATGTCACAGAGGGGGAGAGGCAGCTGTGGACTGCACTTGGACCCAACTGGACACAGCCACGGTGAGACACACACACACACACACACACACACACGCACAAACACACACACAAATATTGGGAGCTCTTGATTTGAATTGTCATAGTGCATTCTCATTTGTCTCTTTCTGTGGTTAAATTCATTTTCTTCCTCTCTCTCTCTCTCTCATTTCCATCTGTCTATCTCAGTTCTGAGCTGCGGGGTCCCATCCTTCCATACACTCCTGTGTTCCTGGGCGGCTGGAAGCCGGAGGGCTCCGACGACCCCGTGGAGTCACAGCACAGGCAGGACGCAGAGCAGGAGAAACAACAGGTAACCATGACAACACCATGACAGCACCACGCCATGTGGCACGATGGAAAAAAACAGTGACGATGCTGCCGTCATTATCAGACCTAATTACACATTACTCAGTTGATCCCTTTTTTGTCTCCAGCAACAGCCTGTACAAATGTTAGTGACGCCAGCCACACCCAGTGATCAAACGTGAGAAATGATTCTTTAATGAAGTTTCCAAAACACTTCTGTTTTTGACTGTTGACTTTTGTCGCTCATAATATCTATGTCGAATGTCCAAATGCATTACATTACATTTGGATTTTGAAAGCTCTAATGTTATAAAAAAACAGTATGTGTGGATATCTTTGATTCTGTTTAAGTCAAGCAATATTAAAGGACTTCATCCTGTCCCCCATAGGGATGATGCTGTCCTGCCAGACGAAAGGCAGTATTGCGTCAGCTACGACTTTGTGGCCAGAAATAGCAGTGAGCTCTCTGTACTACAAGGGGAGACCCTGGAGGTAAACACACACACACACACACACACACATTTATGTGTTCCTTGAGAGCTCTACCTGCACATATCCTATGCCGCACCCAAAGTTCCTTTTAGCCTCCTGTCTAATGTTGTCACAATGACATCACCACTAAACATCAGCCTTATTAGGCTCTGAGGCCAAAGAAAGCATTCTTAACATGCTGTTTATGTTGTAAATCTGTGTGTGTGTTCAACTAAGCTTTTCTTGTCAGAGTGGGTACAAATATATGACAAAGACAAACAAACCAAACAAAAAATATTCCTTTTTACCTTTGTTACTGTATAAGTAATACTTAATAATAGGCTGGTCTTTACAAGTAACATTATAAATGGTTTAAAAAGAGATGTTGTATGTATAAATCTTTAATGTTCTCTCTCTTTCTCTCTTATTTTTGTCCATGTCCATCCTCCATTCTTCTGTCCTATTTCTTTCTCAGGTTCTTGAGGCATCAAAGCGTTGGTGGAAGGTTCGTAATCGATTTAATGAGATTGGTTTCGTGCCCTTCAACATCCTGGAGCCAATCTCCCATATTGAGAGTCCCACAAACAAAGCGCCTAAGGTAAAACCCATTTACACACACATATGCATACACACACACAGACACAAACAAACACCGACACACACACACACACACAAACACACACACACACACACACAGAGACACACACAGACATGTGCACTACTTAGCCAAGACATTGATGGCATTTCAGCATATTTCATCATGTCTCCTCCATCCTCACCATCCATCAGTCCTCAGAGGAACGACACAAAAATGGAAAATTGTGATTAGCAGGGGAAAAACAACAAAATGTTGCTGTTGTTGCTTAACTTCCTTTATTCCACCTCTCCTTCTCTCTTCCTCATTTCCTCTCCTCTCCAGGCTCCTGCACCTCCTCCCATGCCAAAGAGTTTCTCCTACGCTCCCGCCACACCCCCTACCCTCCACACAGACTCCAGCGCACACAGGCCTCGTAGTATAGCCCTCCCCTCAGACACAGACTCAGACAAAGGTAAGGCCCCAGTACCAGTCTCCATACACACACACACACACACACATACACACAAACACACACAGGATTATGATGAACATCATGTCATAGCCACCAATCCGTCCATCTACCCATCCATCCATCTTTTTATCTTCTATTCATTCTTTTTCAGTCATGATGGTTAATGATGAGCTGCTTCAGAGGCTGACCAATGGGAAGGCAGTTCGCCCACTGGTTATCCATCGCTCGGCAGACACATCAGTCCCCCTCGACTACCATTCACCGCCGACGGAAGTGGAGGCATGGCTTCGGGGGAAAGGCTTCAATGAATCGTAAGCCTTAAAGAGAGAGAGAAAGAGAGAGAGATTGTTTCTGTCATTTTATTCATATTCATTTTTTATTAATATTGACTGATATTAGACATGAAATATGATTTTAACTATCAATATGTAACAGTGTTCTTCTTCATGTGAAAGCTTTAGAAACTATGCAGAGCTCTCACGCAGAGCAGTGCTGACATGTCTTCATGGGACTGACAGTGGCCTGCTGTGTTTGCATGTTTGTGTGTAGGACGGTGCAGTGTTTGGGTGTGCTGACAGGAGCCCAGCTCTTCTCACTGAACAAGGAGGAGCTCCGCGCTGTCATTCCTGATGAGGGAGCACGTGTCTACAGCCAGATCACAGTGCAGAAATCTCTGCTGGAGGTAACACAACCACAAACACTCGCACACTCGCACACACACACACACACACACATACACACACACACACACACACACACACACAGACATGCATTGTATTTTCTCCATATGCTGTCTTATTTTGACTTTGACTTGATTTTGACTTTTCTGCTTCGCTGCTTTTCTCCTCCAGTACTGCATACCACTACAGTGTAAATAGTGTATACACAATAACAAACATGTTCATATATATTCTGAAATGTATTGATCTGATTGAAATGTATGTTCATTTTGTCTCAGGATGAAAGAAAGGCCTCAGAGCTCGAGGCTGTGATGGAGAAACAGAAGATGAAGGTGGACCTTGAACTTGAGAGTGGAACCCTAACTTTATAACACACACACACACGCACACATACAGACACACAAAAACTCTCTCCAATAGTAATGGATTGGAGTAGAATGTTCATTTATGATGCATATCATTTTAAATACTATTTTTTCGAAAATCCACTGTATAAAATAACCACTGATTATTTAAGACAAACAGGGAATGAAAGAGTGGATGAGTGAATGAAAGAGAGAATGACCATGTATTTAGCTTGTATGACATTGATTCATTGTATGTTCCCTATTTGCTCTCCTTCCAATCATACAAAACCATTATGCTTTTGTCTCCCCTGACAAATATTAATAAATTAACATGTAATAAGATCTCATCTACTGACCTCTTACATGTGTGTGTGTTTATTTTATTATATTTACATATTGACACTTACCTGTTAGTGCTCACAGACATCTACAGTATCTTTTCATTCCTAAAATGTAGATGGATAGCTATCACTTTATTGTCAGATAGGCCTGAATTTTACCATGTAGTCACACCCCACCCCATTTATTTTTTCATCTTTGATTTATAAACAAAAATAACAGGAGAAATAGGGTGGAATAGCATTAGACTAAGGAGAATCTTGAGTTGACATAAATTGGACCTGGACTTAGTCAAGAGAAACAAGACCTTATTTAAACTTTGCCTTCTTATGGACACGCACAGTATGCAACACACAAGCAGACCAAGTTGTTTAAATTTAGCATTAGCATTTTTATTTCATTCCTGGTACATGTATATGACAGGTTGCACTAGTCACAAAGACAGAATTTTATTGTGGACACAGTTTTTACTGACCAGTGTGAAATTTTAATTTGAACTACATTCTTGGCCAATTTAAGCTGCTGTACAAGATGTTGTGTTGGAGATACCTACTAGTGACTGTCAGAACATGTGACCTAAGCCTACAGTAAGCATCAATTGTTCTAGTTATATTTGTCATCTATGCAAACAATGTTATGGATGCAAACAAGTGGCACTAAGGTGACATCATCCAGCATGGCTCTGACAGCAACAAGCACATTCTGTGTTAAGCCCCCTGCAGGAACTGTGTGGAATAACACCAGCCCTCTACTGAAGGCCTCTGAACATCTCTAAGCCATCTCAGAACATCTCTAAGAGTAGAGTCTTGTCATTCCTCCTTCACTGTAATTCCCACCCGATCTGGAATTCAAAGGAACATATGCAGTTTGTTTCAGGCTCGTCTAGGTGACTACATCCAGCTCCTGCATGGACCATGGTTATCTCTCGTCTTGACTGCTGCAGTGGCCTTCTAACAGTGGTTGTGAAACCACTACAGATGATCCAGAATGTGCAATGTGTCTGGTCTTCAATCATCCTAAAAGGACGTCACCTCCACTTTTTTTGCAGAAATGGATAGTTTAGGGTGTCTTGGGCATCTCTCAAAAGTTACATTATGCTATGTAAAATCTATTAAAGTGTAGCTTTTTCATTGGATATCATATTAAAGCTTTTTGATTGGTTAAATAAAATATGTCTTTGGGAAACCAACACTGCATCTCTGTACACTGCTTTATGGTTGTCCAAAGGTTCTACTAGACTATCTGGCAGTCTCCTGTTTCTAACTAGTGGCATTCTTTCTAAGGTGTCTTCTGCAGTGTAGTTTGCTTGTTGGTCCTTTTTTGTAAGTTGTTCTGGATAAAAGCATTGGTGTTTTCCAAAAGTGCTTTATGAGTCATTCCAGTAATAAGAGTCAGCATGAATGTGGCCTTTCTTCAGTTTTTCACTTGTATTTCTAGAAAAGAGGGGGTGAAACTCAAATCTAGCCTGGGGCATCAAAAAGGCTAGAGCCGGCCCGAGACAATCTATGGTCATTTCAGATCCTCAAGATCACACTGTAGCCATTCAGAAAGAGTGTGTTTCATTGTCTCAGTTTCTAATTCTGAAAATGATCTAGGATGACACCTTGGTTTTGAATGGACTGAATGCTCCTGCTGTGGGTTTCAGTTTCATTTCCTGCATAGGTTTTACTTTGCCTGTTAGATCTGAAATGCCCATCCCACCTGACCCCCAAATATATAAATAAACAGTGAGATGATGAGACAGAGATCTTTCCAGCTCTGCACCGACAAGGATCTGAGTACTCTAAAACTGCAGTTCTTACAACTCTGAGTATCTTGTGAGTATCCTACCGTTCATTTAACAATTTATTATATGAAGATAGCAATACTTTATGCAAGTAATGATCTTTTTTGTTATGACTATAAAAATAAGCCTACGTCATTTGAATATTAATGTGATCATATTATGCAAACACTGTAAAACTGGAAACAAAGTTAATTTTACACTGTAAATTCCACAAATAGTGGAAACGCATTGCCTCAAACGACTTAGGTAAAAATAACTGTCTAAAGTTATAGTAAAAACAACTTAAAATAGACTAGTTACTTTTGTACCCCTAAACATTTTCTCAGCATTCTTGATATAAAGTAGCTTAATTTTGCTTCTGGGAAGTCGGTTGGTTCTCAAAACATATTTAGTCTGTTAAAGGTATAGCTGATGTGGTTAAAATGAGTAAAGAACAAAATAACAGATGCAAAATCACTCGAGCTATAAATGACAATTTCTCTCTAGGCTTATGCTTCATCTGTGGCGTGCGTCAGCGCTTTTATAATGGAATACTAATGGAATAATAATGGAACTGCGCACTACGCTGGCAAGCAGTAACCGAAAGCTGCGTGCCAAAACTAAAGGCCACTGGCATCCTCTCAACCAAAGGGTAAAGACAACTGAAGTGCATCCCAGCGTTAGCCTGGTAATAAACCCAGGCCATCGTACAATGCTTTGTTTTGTACAGAGGGTCTGGACATTCGGTCGTGACAATTGATTGCTTGCTGGAGGTGTTTCAATTTAAAAAGATTGGATCAGCCTACCTTAACTGATTTTATTTCAAGATCAGCATTCATAATGCCTCCCTGTTCGCTGATTGGATACGACTGGAGACAACGAGCTCAATGGGATCAAATCCAGTCTAGCACTGTAGGGAGATAATAATCCATTGTAAATGCCTAGGAAGGCGTGGGCAGGGTACCATAACCTTTATTTAGTAATCATTTGCAAGTAAAAGGCCACATAAAATGGAAAAACATTTTTGCCTTGACTTTGTTGAAGTAGGAGAGGTGGTGCATGATGAAAGAGCTGTCATGAACATTATATGGTTGTGCCGTTCTTCATGTATAAATGTAAAACTTCGAAATAGGCTCTAAAACATTGGTGCATTAGAACAACGCATATGTGACGACAATGCCAATATGTGACGTCAAATACCACAAATTGTGGTTGCCAAAGAGGGCGCTATTTGAGCCAATTAAATACTCAGCCTAAATATGAAGTTGTGATAATGCACACTGCACAAAATTGCACTTTAGCTTATTTTTGATATATCGAAATTAAATACAGTATATTCTATTTTAACATCATCCATGTCCCCTTTAAGTAGAAATATCAGTGACTTCTATTGTGAGTCATCAGACATATGCTTTGGTAGGCTATCAGTGGAACTAAATGGCATATTAAACCACCCAGGAATATGGTCGGAGGGAAGAAAACCTAGCCTGGTAACTGGACACTCTCGACAGCATACATTTACTTTACAGTGGGAGGACATTTGTTTAAACTTTAAACTCATTGCTTCTACCTTTAAACTCTGTTCATAGATCATAGAGTTCCTTGACTAGTACTGTAGTGAAATGCACACTGAGTGGAGAGAGGCTACTAGGCGATGCTAGCCTGGAAAACACTATATAATAAAAGCTTTACAGCATGACACTGCTGACTACATTGCCTTCAAACACCAATTAGCATTTTCTGGCAGTGCCAAAAAGGCTCTGAAAAATGTTTGGAAGGTTTTGTTTGCCTTTTAGGTAGTCCACTAGTTCAGACCAAAACCTCCATCATGTTACTTTAAAAAATTATTTGCCACAATCAATTTTTCATTCCCGAATGTAAGCCTATTAATAGATAGTTTTGATGAACACGTAGGCCTTTAATAATATCCATGGACACGACAATTAAAAACAAGGAAGTCATGATTACTTTTCATCCTGAGGAGTTAGTAGAGGAAAATTATGGGCGAAGGTAAGCAAGGAAGGAAAGAAGAGAAAGAGTGAACCAGATGAATGCTGTATACAACTAGTAATAAATTAAATCATGTGCCGATTTGGGTGCAATGAAAAGTTTTTGGCACACTTTGCGTGCACACATTCCTGCATACAGGCCTGGGGGGCTAAGCACCTCAGTGTCTATGTCTGTCTCTCAATCCTAGAATCGCCCCTGACTGAATAAAAAAAATGCTTTGTTGCTTGTTGGTTCTACAGGGTATAAAGTGGATTTGGGCAACCAAGATGTCTAGTAATACTGGTAAGTAGTATTCATGTTCAGTATTAGCCTTGCTAACACAAAAGCAGATCTGGACCCTCATTTTTGAAAGAAAAATACATGTCTGTTTAATTTAATGCTGATACCATCAGTCCAGATAGTTGTTTATGATGCAGTGCCAAATGTTCTGTCTGTCTTATAAAGCCCATCATATAAAGCCCCCAGGCCAGGTAATTCAAATGCATTCTAACATTCATCAGGTCTCCAGGCTAGTTGCCAGTAGCAATTTTGTAGATCTTTCATAATTTAATTATGAATGTAGACACACAATGAATATTCTGTGTAGCACCGTCTTGAGCAAATATGTCAGTATCATGCAGTTTTACATCTAATGTCCCAATGCATTTATCACCCAGTTGAAAGAAACTGTTTCATTGTGATCCTGCATTTGCAGATCTGAGGATTGTGATGCTTGGAAAAACAGGAGTGGGGAAGAGTGCATCGGCAAACACCATCCTGGGCCTTTGTGATGCGTTTGTGGAGGACGATTCCCCTGAATCTGTGACCAAGCAGTGTGACAGACATGAGTGACAGGTAGCTGACAGAAACATCTTAGTGGTTGACACTCCAGGTCTGTTTGACACGTCACTGACCAGCTGCAAGAAGAGATAAAGAAATGTGTCTACATGTCTGTTCCTGGACCCCATGTTTTTCTGCTGGTCATCAGGTTGGGTGTGAGATTCACCCAGGAAGAGAGGAACGGCCTGAAGTGGATTCAGGAGAACTTCTCCACCGAGGCTATGAAATATGCTGGGGTTCTGTTCACCTGAGCGGACCAGATTAAAATATCAGTGGAGGATTACCTTCAGAAAAGCACAGCTCTCAAAGAGCTTGTCAGCGAGTGTGGGGCAGGATATCATGCTTTTGACAACAGCAGGAGAGATCGGGCTCAGGTAAACAGCCTGCTGGCAAAGATTGATGCCACAATGGATAGGAACGGCGGAAAACACTACACCAACCAATTGTACCTGGAGGCTCAGCAAAAAATCAAAGATGATGAAAAGAGAAAAGGAGAGGAGGAGAGAAGAAAATCCCTGGAGCAGGAGAGAAACAGAGAAGAGGAGGAGAGGAAGAAGGTGGAGGCTCTGAGGACTGAATGGGAAAAAGAAGAGAGAGGACAACAAGAGGAACTCATGAAAAAGTTGGAGGCCCTTGACCAAAAACGACGTGAGACGGACAGCAGGATAAGAGAGGAGGAGCGAGAGGAGCGTGAGAGGAGAGAAAGAAGGAGGGCCAATGAGGAGAGCTTGTGGAGAGAGAAGATGGAGAGGAAGCTGAGAAATGAACGAGAAGAGTGGCAAAATAGGATGAGCTATGATAACGCCAGGAGATCGGCAGAGTTGGACAGGTTGCAGAAGGAGCTAGCTGAGAGCAGGAGAGTGCAAGAAAGGATGACTCAGCAGTTACTTGATAATGTAAACATTGCTGCAGCTGCTGCAAAAAGATATGTGCAGGATGGTAAATAGATAAAGGCAGAGAAGCTAAAGTAGTGGTGAGAGGATTGAGCTGGCATTGAAGAGTAGTCTGAATGCACTGCAGATTAATAGAAAAGACGCACAAGGAAGTTCAGAGTCGAACTTACAAGGGTGGCAAAATCTAGAAGGTCTAAGTAAACTAAAGGCACCACATCCAGACATAAACTATAACAATGCGCAGCTATGCATGAAACAGGCGTCTGCAGACTGAAACAACATTACCAGAAGCAGCATTAGATTAACCATAACAGAGCCATACCAGTGTAAGCAATTGTAATGCATGTTTTATTGTCATGTAATGCATATGCAGAGAGAGTTAAGCCATTTCAACTTTCTTCAGTTTTTATTTTAATTTTTTGTGGCTAAATTACAGAAATAAAAAAATCAATATTGCAAACAACCGGTTTTAGGCAACTTTACTGCATTTTTGTGCCTATATGTGTGTATGAGAATGTTTGCTCACATTTGATGGTCTTGAAAACCAATACTACCAATGATGTTTAATACAAAAAATCTGAGGTAATTTAGTACCAAAATATCATAATAAAAGGGAATATATTCATATTAAATTATGCATTTCTTCTGGATGCTCTGTTAGTCAGTACCTAGACCTTACATGAAGTTTTCTTTGGATCATTTTCACGTCTTGGTCTGGCACTAGAGTGTGCCATCATGACAAGGAGATTGATTTAGTACTTGAAAGCTTCTTTTGGTTCTTTTCTGATAACACAGATAATTGACCATTCACTTTATGGCTTTAATAAAGAGTTGTAATATATGTAGAAACAGCCTACATCAGAGTATTTGATTTGGATATCAAGGATCTTGGAATTTTACCGATTACTATTGGTATTGATTACATTTCTGGTTCTGTAACATCCATAATTTTATCAAGGATGTGTAAACAAACCTGCCACATTAAAAAGCCAACAAGTATATCCACCTAAAGTCATTGCAAGGTTTAAGACAAGAATAAAAAAGTCACGAAAAAATGAAACCTGTACACTATTTACATCAAAAGCAAACCGCTGTTTGTGTCGAATCAAAAGTTTTGCAACATTTGTCTGCCTTGACCTCAACCCTAATAGCCTGGGAACAACACCCACATCAATGAAGATGCAGCGTCTGGCAACATATAATTGACCTCCCATTGCAGGGGTGTAACAACATGAGATCTGATGTTTAACTGAAGCATTGAACTCTACAAAACTCCTCAGAAGTGCAGCAATCATGTTCATGTCATCATTCTTGTAAGTAATGGTTTGATTGTAGCTGTTGACTCAATTCAAAAGAAAATGCAATATTTAAAGTCCAACCATAGACAGATGCAGATACTTTAATTGGTTGTGAATCTTAATAATTATGTCTGCCCATGCTGGATAAATGGATGTGATTGGTTCCTGGGCTTGGACCTAGACCTCCTGGTGACTATGAAATGATGGTCCTGCAGAGCAAGTAAGTTAAAAAGAAAAAAAAAAAAAACGTAAAAAGGTGCATCTGGGTTCTCACCCAGGCTACAACCCTATAGACCAACCACTTATGGTAGGCAAGACGCTGTTTGTAGCTTACTTGTGTGTAAGGTTGAAAATCTAGAACAATCTATTATCGTACGGAGAAAAATCATAACTGATGCTCGAAATCCCCAGACATTTGAAAGAAGTGTATTTTGCCTAAAACACCACTGGGTGGCGTGTTTCCATCACAACAATGTTCCACAACGGAAGATGTATAGCAACATTTCAGCGTAGTCACTCAAATGCCTAATTTGTAGTGTATGATTTTATACAATGCGGATGCAGTCTTTTCCTTTAAATAGCGACGAAAGCCTGGCTGTTTATAACGGTTCAACGGTCACTTTAGTCTTAAACTGCTAGTTGTTTTTTTTTTTTTGTCAGGGTCAGGCTAACTTTGAGAATGTCTTTAAAGAAACAGCTGGTTTAGCAAGCCAAAGCTGACGGAGACATGGTTATCAAGAAACCACTGACGATTGGTGCAATTTAATGTGAAGATATCTGAACCTTAAAACCTATTCAGCAAGTTACTAAAGATTTGTAACACGTGCTGAGATTACACCGAAGCCGTCCCTCCGGTGAGGATGAAGCTCCACTAGGCTTGACAGCCACCTCCGGATATCCTTGTTGTAGAGTTTAACCGCTGCATTGTGGGAAATGACGTTCCAAAATCCATATTCTCCAACATTCAATGCGAAGGCGAGACCACATGCAGAGAGGCTTCTGGCTACGATTTACGCAAAGCACGTTGTGTGCTTCTCTTGTGCTCCCCAGCGATCGCCTTCCTAGGGTGACTGAGGTAACGTACAAGATTACTAACTCTATTCAAAAACGTAACTGTATTCGACGGTCTGGAAAAAACAAACCTGACATTGAACTCAGGACATCGATTGACGACAATATGCATCGACGAAAAAGGGGCAAAGTTATGTGATGATGCCTACTCCCTGTAAGCTAGACGGGAGAGAATGAAAGAATAACTTCAGGTTGTCGATAATTGGAGGAGCAGAAAAGTTGCTATATCCCCCGGTCGACAATCAAAGAAAGGGAGCTCCGGTTCGCCTTGGAACTCCAGATCCCCTTTCAACACCTTCTCTCCAGGTAAGGTAATCTGGGCAATAGGCTAAACGGATTGTATCCAAGGCGGCGAAGCTTACTACGAGAAACGCATCGGTGTCGTTTCACCGCCTTTGTTTACAGATGTCTCCTTCTAGTGAACCGGTTTTTACGAAAACCAACGTTAGGTTTCGGTTCCAGGTCAACTTCTCCTAGACTGGTCCTCAGGAAATTCCCGCCACGAAATTGAGGGACGCTTTTGCTGCTCACAAGTTTAAAATTGACAGAGGGAATGTGAATGACGACACTTAAACAATCCCTAATCATTCAACTGATGTTAGCCATAGGCTACAGCTAATGAGCATAATGGTTGAAGAAAGGCTTTTTTCTTGACGAGTAATTTCCTTGTTTCTATAGGACATAGTTCAAGCAGTTGCTGTGTCAGCAATTACTTTGTATCTTTCAGATTTCAGTGTTAATTGGACATTGTAAATTCTCGTGCGGAAACCTTCTCTCCCTTTCTCCCTCTGTGCCGCTCAGTTTGCACATCTGTAATGTCTCTGTCTGTCTCACATACCCAGAAATGGCAGGTGGTCCTTAGAAATGTAACAGGTGCTTCAGGAACAAAGGAGTTCACTGCTGTGCTCTAAGGGGGCAGTGTGGCCTAGGACTCTCCCATGGTGTTGAGTGTCTCTTTGTCATCTGCTAATGCCAATCAGAAAGCAAAAATTGTGTTGAGCCAGCCGTATAAACATTGTGGACTAGTCAGACACACATACACACACACCTTGCACACACTCATACCACAGTTGGATTCATGTGTGAAAGAAATGACACTTGTCATTCTCTTTGATACTTGTACACACATGAGGAGAGATTTTGACTTTTACAAAATAGAGAGGAAATTAAATGATATCATGTCAACAAGTCAATGTTTGATTGTGTGTAATATTTCTCGTGCTAGTGCTTGTTTTTTCTTCTGCCCACTACATCACTTGGTAGTTTAATGCAGTTAACCATTGAAATATGTCAATTATGTGGTTTAACCTGAGTACTCCTTTGTATGTGATTTGCATTATGGAATATGTACTTCCTAGGTTATTCAGAGAGAAATCAAGTAGGATGATATTCATGTTACCTTTGATAAATTGCAGCTGTTGAACTAAGTTGTGCTAAGTGTGCTTTGTCAGAAGAACTCATGTCTGTCATTTAGTGGCATAACAGAAATTCCAGCAAACTGGTTCAGAATGTGTGTTTGCATGAGATCCTTTATAAGCTTGACTTCGGGAGATGTTGATGATTTTGGACTGTGAGCCGGAACATGAGTTCTGTTTTGACCATTAGTGTGTGTGAGTGCCTGCGTGTAGGCTACTTGATGTTGGTGTGTGTGTGCGCGTGTGTGCATGTGCAAGGAGTGGGACAGAAAATGAGAGAATCTAGGTTAGCTCACTGGCCTGATCACGATCAAACTGTGCCTTTAACTGCCAGTCAGTCTGGGAGTGGAAAAAGGAGAGCATCTTGAATGAGATCTGCCTGAAGCTCAACTCCACCAAATTCTTACTGACTACTGTGATCACAACTATCACGGTTTATTCCTATTTCTTACTGCAACCACAACTATTATCATTTGAATATTTGAGCTGTGTTTTCCTTGAGGGTAGGTTCGTCCCCTTTTTCAGTTTCACTGCACGTCACTCACACGTAATTAGTCGCGTTAGATGTTTTACCTCCCTGTGTTGAACCGGTCCCTGTGCGGCTTGAGCTCTCGAACAGACGCCCTGTCGCCCGCTTTGATGACACTGCGCATGTGCGCTGCTGACTGGCAGTAATCCGCTGGGCAGCTAGAGATCGCATCTGCGCGCGCTGCCCTTGTCATCGAGCGAGTGTAAACCCTGGAGAAAGGAAAAACGTGAATATAATGCAATGAAAACAACCTCCCGAGCAAAGACCAACATCGAGGCCGCGCACACGCATATACAGTCGCGCACACGGGACTGTGTTGGAGTGATGCACTGTGGGTAGTGGTGTATGTGTGGACGTCTTTAAACAGGAGCCTTCGGTCTGCAGCATCTTGGACAGGGGCATAATGGAAAGAAAACGCCAGTTTGGGACCGGTGGAAAACAATCGAAATGGGAGGTCACTAAATTCTGACGGAGTCGTTCACATCTGGACGTTTTTAAACGCTTGACGTGTTCGGGCGGCTTTGTCCTGCAAAAATATCCCGAACGGTGAGGTCCAGTAAGAAAGCTGACAGACTGCTGAGGTGGAAGATGTGTTTTTTATTATTATTTAAATGGTTCAGTTTCGCAAATGCCTCCTATCTAATCAAGCCTTTATCAGTGAAATTCAGTGATAGGGTATGTTTATCTTTTTTGTTGCACCGAGATTCCAATAGATCACCAAAGGCCTTACTCTCTTACTCTTTTTTTGTGTGTCGCTTGGGACGAGGGGTATATCTGTGCCTCTGCCTGGTGTTCTGTTTGGCTGGTAATATCACTCTAAATGATCAGTTGACCTGCTCGCCTTTATGTAGTCCATATTGACTTAGGACGGGATAGTAACAAAAAAACAAAGTATTGAAAATACATGTTTATGTACTCTCGCGATTAAAAAACTGCATCTGTTGTCCAGTTTTCACCACAGACCATTAACAGGCGCGATCCCTCGCTCATGCGTATTTCAGTTTAGCTGTAATAAAAGTCGAACTGAAGCGGAACCTCCGGTTGGCTCCGGGGAGGCAGCTCTTCCTGAAAGTAAGCTGAGAGTGCAGGGAAAGGGGCTATCCGCAGATCTGTGGTTTCTAATTGATGCCAAATATCTAGCTGTTTGGAGGAGAAATCACAGTTATATCCTTCGCATCTTCCCGTGACTCAGTCTGGATTTGACAAGCGAAACCGAACGCTGATTTCTCGACTTGAACTACCCTCTCCTCTTCGGTCTTTAAACGAGAGCTCTCTTATGTGAAGTCCCATGTAGCTTAAATCCGCTATGTTGCTATGCTTTTACCATTTCCTGGATTACTATGTGAAAAGAAGAAGGGTTTTTGGCATGTATTGCCGTGTTTGAACTTGCGACACATGCAAGCGGCGGTAGAGCAGACATTCCGTTAAAAGGCTGAAACCGCATCCGCCTAGGAGTGGGCTTTGGGCAGTCTGCGCGTGATAGCCAGTAATCCCCGCAGCAGCTGGAGAAAGATGAGCCTGGGTCATACCGACAGCGCCAAAGAGTTTTCGTTGGAACAGCAAGACGATGCATTCTGAGTGTAGCACCGACAGTTTAACCCCTTTGCTATGTCTGAACGCACAGTGCTTCTCTTGCCATTGCCTTCAAATCTGCATGGCCTGAAAAGAATTGACAACCCTAGGCTCTCTTTAATGATTCTGTCCCATCTATGGTATCGACCTGTATCAGCTGCACTTTCCTTGAAGATCACAACTGTGATGTTTGTCATTGGTCCTGGATTGTTGGTTGCTATTGTGAAACAGTTCTTGTATTGGGAATCCCAGGTTAAAAGCTTCTCCCTTTTTCTGGAACATTCTATTTTCTCAGTGGACTGATATTTGGATTGCTCTTTCAAGAAACACATTTGGGACACAGTTGGACTTTGGGAGACGTTGTTGGACTTTGTCAGCCCTCATGCTGAAAGGCCCCATGACCTCCACTGTCACTCACATTCACTGAGTGACTCAAAACTGTCCTCTAGGTCATGGCGTGGGGCTTTGGGGAGATCGAGAACACATGACTATCTGTGACTTCGGTATTGATGTATGACTGTCAGAGGGACTAGAAGTGAGGGAGTGAGAGTGATTGAGAGAGAGAGAGAGAGAGAGACCACTCAGAACTGAGCAACCTCTCAACCCCACCCCACCTTCACCCCCACCCCAAGAGAAGGAAAGGGAAAGTACTTTGCTAATATTTGCCCTGTCACGGGGGTAAACACGTCGTGCAAAGCTTGCTCACGGTTGTCGTGGTGATGGGGAGTTCAGCCTCTTCGCTCACAGCAGAGACTGAGTCGGAGCACGGGTTCCGTCCGGCACCGTATCCTGGCGCCCCGTCTGTAGGCTGGCTGAGGAATAGCCATAGCAGCCCTGTGTGGGGGACCACCTTCATCACTCGTCAGCAACAGAACCCTCCTTTCCCTCACAGAGAGCGCAGGTAACCCAACAACCCACATGAACACATATGCTTCCATTCACACTCGGTCTCACCCACGCAAGACTTACCCAGACCTCTGAAAAGCAAAAAGCCTGGATAGAAGCCTGTGTGTGTGTTTGTGTGAGTGAGTGCAATACAGTGTTGCTGTATGTATCTGTCTCGTGGGTATTGCCAGGGACCCATACTGCCTCCCTTAAGAGAGTTAGTTTGATGGTGTGTTTTGAGAGATGTGTGTCAACTGTTTGACAGCCAATAACTAAATCCTGTTTGGTTGCGCTGCAGGAGGTGAACCCCACTGTGGGGGATTTGACCTGCCTACACTGTTTCCTATTCGATGTCAGATCTGAGTCATCTCAAATTGGCATGCAAAGCCGCAGGTGCAGAGAACCATTTAAAAAGCCACAGAGAAATGAAAAGAAACGCAGGCGGCTCATCCTCAACACAGCAGCCAGACAACACCTGATCAAACATATCCTCAGCGGTTCCTCCAGAGAACACACATACTCCTCTGTAAGGAAACTTTCTGTAGAATATGTAGCTACACATCACAACAATAGAATTTTTTCCCGCTTGCTGTCTGGATGTGTAGAGTTTGTGCCCAATAAGAAGTTAGTGTCTCCCTATTAAAGCTAGCCAGTGAAACTGAGGGCGTTGAGAGAAGAGATTTATGATAATGTTAGTATACCTCATGCTTAAATAATGCTGATATGAATCTCTTGTAGCTAGGTTCCAGTCAGGCTGTTGAAGGTCTAAGGGTGTAGGCTAGCGAGAGCTGACATTCTTACATAATTGCTCTTGGAATGGCCTTGTAGTGAACTCCTCTGTGGGCAGTTGGGAGTATCCATCAGGAAAAATGAAACTGGTGTGTGTGTGTGTGTCTGGTCTGCTGACAGATGGCCAGGCTGGACAGATGGCCAAACACTACATTCCCAGTGACCACTGTAATCATCAAATCGGAGGATCCCCATGTTAACCCTTTAGCCTTTTGCCAAGGTCCTTGTATTGGAGGGTATGCATGGCTGGGAGGGCAGGAGGTTCTCTAAATAAAGTACAAGGTACACTGGGTTACTGTGTTAAGGGAAAATGCCTTGTGAGCAGATGTGGTGTTGCCCTCAGGTGGAGTAACTTAAAGGAGCTATTTAAAAAATGTAGGCTAAAATGTCCAAGATGACCTAGAAACACCAACAGAACATGAAGCAAGAACTGTATCGACATTATGTCCAAAGCACCTAAACACCACGATGTTCAGATATCCACTGAAGTTAGCATGCTAATCAGCTAGCCTCAGTTTGCCTTTCCTAAAATATTACGTTCCACCACGTGTGGCTGCTATTAACATATAATGCAACTCAATGTAAAGCTGCTTTCAAGACGATGTGAAACTGAAGTATTTCACGAAACTTTAACATTGCAGCTTTAATGTAGTCCCTAGTAAATACTCCATGCGTTTAGTGACCATGTCATAGCAGAACTACATTCATAGCTAGCAACGGTGTGTGATGTTCTGAGGATGCTCTGACCCAGTGAATTCTTGGAGCCACAGCGGTGAAAATGCTAATGTCATCCGACAGCAGCACCGCTGAAGACATTAACCGGTTCCCTGTGAAACACTCATCGTTTCCCCCTCAGCATTTTCTTTGCGTCAGCTAGTCTGAACAGAACAGCCTTGTTTTTCTTTTTCTATGATGGGCTCATGCCATTCCACACCTCTGAGAAGGCTTCTGAGAAAACTGGGCATGGACTTTTTTTTTTGAACATGGCAGTCCACATGAAGGGCACTTCCTATGGTTCATTGCCTGCTATACTTGACTGTTTATTAGAATGTCATAGAACATCACTGTCTTTGGTTGTTATACTGAGAGCCAAGGGCATGACTTTGCTCTCCACTGTTCCATGACGGTGGACATCCATTGAACACACACACACACACCTACACACACACACACCCATGTTTGGTGTTTCAAACAGGCAAATATAAAGGTCCTTCTTGTCTTACTGATAGATTGAGGGGCACTGGAGTAGGAAAAAAAAGAGTTGTTGCTGAGTCATTTGAGTGCAGTTGGCTGTGGTGTGTGTGTATGTGTGTGTGCGCATGAGTGCGTGCGTGCGTTATGGCGTGCGCACACTCTGTCTGCCTGTGTGTGCAATGGGCTGTTATTGATTTTGGTGGAAGAGTATCAGATGACCATACGCTCCATCTTATCATTTATTTAGACGTCTCTTCCTGGAACTGCACACACACATGAACCCCAGATACACACACATGCGTGCATGCGTTCACACACACATACACACACACACACGTGAGCGGACGGTTATCTGTGCTACTGTTCCAGACACGTATACATGTGTGAATGAATGTCTCCCATTGCTTATAATCCCCGTTCTCGTAATCCTGTTGTGTACTTAACCAGTACCAGGTCATGCAGCCACCACATACAATGCCCACCATTTGTTATTCTGGTTTTTTGGGTCCAAAGTTGAGATTGGACAAGCAGTTTATCTACCCGGGGGCCCTGGTGCTGGGACTGTGTGTGTGTGTGAGAGAGAGAGAGAGAGAGAGAGAGAGGGGGGTTATCTTGGCTCAGTGTGTATGTTTCCACAGTGCAGTGCTGAGGTCTTGACAGTGTTTATGTGGTGTCTTATGCTGTGTGTGTGCATCCCCATAGCAACAAGCTTCTGTCTTCGTCACCAATCAAATACCAGTACAGTCAGCTGAGTTTTCTCTTTCTCAGTTTCACACACACGTACACAGATTCACACACCTTTAAAAGAATTAGCTTTTTTTGGGAGTTCAGTGTTTAGGAATAGCCTATGTACAGATGCATACACATACACACGCGAACACACACACATACACACACTCAGATGTATGCTGAAACACTCCCATCCAGGCTGTGAGCGAGAATGAATTATGAAAACATTTTTCCTGAGTATGCATGCATGGGTGTCTGTGTGTCTGTCTGTCTGTCTGTGTGTGTGTGTGTGTGTGTGTGTGTGCGCGCGCTTTAAATTGGTGCATGCCCTCATGTCTTTAAGGGACTCAGAACAATACAGAGATACGATAAAGATACTTTTTGAATGACGAGTTGCCTCAAGTTCTCCTCTCACACCTTTTCACTCCATGCTGAAGAGCCACAGGATGTGCCGCGCTGTGTGTGTGTGTGTGTGTGTGTCTGTGTGTGTGCGCGCATGTGTGCGTGTGTAAAAGACAGAGAGAGATGTGGTGTGTGTGTGAGAGAGAGAATGAGTGTGTGTGTTTGTGGGAGAGTGCTGAATCAGTGTTTTCTCCTCCTGTGTGGGGATTGGAGTGCTGCTGGTCCCATAGACGGAGAGTTTGAGGAACTGCTGAGGGTTAGCAGTAGAGGAGTGGAGAGGGTGAGCAAGTTCCGCTTTTTACAGGAAGACGGACGACAGCCAGACGACTCTTAGGCCATATTTCTTTCCAGTGAAGCATCCCATTACCAGTGAATATATGCTGGTGCATGGGAAGCCCTAGAGTAATGGTAGCAATAGCATCACACGGACTCAGATTCAACTTTGGTCTGGGGTCATTTACCAAACCAGGGCGGCAATGTACAATGTAATCACCACCATCGTAATGTGTTCTTGTGCAGTACCCACATCACAGGTCTTGGAACAAGAATTAATGAGGTACAACACAAACTGTTTGGCTGCTTCATACTGAACATTGTCTGGGTCTCATCTTTGTTAGTGCTGGAGTTCTGCAGCATTGTTACTAAAGCAAATTTGAAATTGAAAATAAATTGGAACTATGGACTGCTATATTCAATTTCCTAGTTTACATTATCAGCCTACTCACACCTTGTCATTACAGCAAGTCGACAAATCATTTGACTAGCCTTAAAAGCTTTGCCTTCTTACGAATGTACTAACAAATAATATATCCGACTGAATCAAAGGCAGGGTTGCATCTGTGTTTCGAAATGTTATTGATGTCTTTCAGCAGTGCTCGCCTTAAGTGTTTTTCAGTGCATTGCACCCTGATTGGATTGGATTGAACGTTGATGTGGCATTGCAGTTGTTCATGTTCAATAGGTAGAAATGGAACATGTTTTTGAAAAGTTTGAAAACCCAGATAATTCTGGAATGATTAGCCTGGGGGGGGGGTACCCACTACCTATAATTTTCTGTCTTCTCTTAACTGTCAAATCAAGCTATCAAATCATAGGCTAAATACAGACTCAAAGCATTAGACTTAGAGTCTCAAACACTGAGTGCTCCAGTAGTTTGGTCTGCACTGGCTGAACGGAGAGAAATATTGGCTGGAAGCCCACTGCAGAGGTGCTCTTGCCTCAGTGTTGATGTGAAGCTTTCTCTCGCTCTTATGGTGAGCACAAGGCACTCCAAGGTCGCTCGTCGGAAGCAATCTCTGTTCCTGGGGTCGGGCAAACACACCCTGGGAAGAGGAGAGTGCGGCTAGAGAGAATGGGTGATTTGAAAATCTGAGTTGTCACTTGTAAAGCAAGAGCAAGCAGCTTCCTTCAGCAGCGAACAGAGAGAGTAGCCAAAGAAATTCATGAATGAGGCTTATGAAGATTCTTTCTCCCAGTTGTGAAGACTCACTGGCCTGTGCTGTTTTTGTTAACAGAATGAACACTGTTAGAAATATCACCGTTTTCCAAGAAGGTATTAGTCATTACAAAATAGCTAAGGGCTTGGGCTGTGTCCAAGACGGAGACTTGCAGAGGAAAACTAACCTCCTCTCTGAATGAATATGTGGAATATTGTGGTTTTGATTCTGTAAGTAAACAACTAGTTCCCATGAAAACACAAGAATATACAGCCTCTAGTTCCTCTTCCTCTACAGATGATCAGGTTTTGTTCTGAATAACTGTGCTCAGAGCTGGAGTTATTATAGGCTGTCTGTGTTGTGTGGTTAGCTGCCAATTTTATTTCTCTCTGAGAAGTATAGAGGATGCTAGAGAACCCAGTGAACTCTCCTGAAACCAGACAGCAGATCATCATGGGAGGGGAGCTGTTTGGGAGGCTGAAGTGGACAACTTTGTTCTTTCCCGGATCGGGAGAATGATCATGGGCTATGAGATACTGGAGGAGAGACACAAACGGAGGTTGACCACTGTAGTCAATTACTGATGGGTTTGGTCAGTTTCTTATGGTCTCGTGTCAGGGGCATGTGAGGACAGAGGTAGAGAAGTTTATTGCTTTGGACTTCCCCTTTTTGCCTGTCTTCTCTTTGCGTTGAGTAATGATTATCTGTGCCTTTTGTTTTGTACAGGCTACAGTGTTGTGGCCCAGGCACTGAGCAGGATGTCCATGCATATGTTGCAACTGACCTGGAGATGTGTGTGGGTGAATGGATGAAACAGGGCAATGCCTCAAGACCTCTCTCATGACTAAACAGGAACTTTTGAATTGTTTTCTCTCTCTCTCTTTCTTTTTTCTTTCTTTCTCGCTCTGTCTCTCTCTCTTTGTCTGCCCCTCTCTGTCTCTCCCTCTCCCTCTCTCTCTCTCTCTCGCTCTCGCTCTCTCTCTGAGTTGCACAGACGGGATGAGTCACTCTGATGTCAGGGTGCATTACCCTCATCTGATTCCTCACACACTCAGACACTCACTCTGTGTGCATGAATACACACTCATGGGGCAACACTCTCATTTACTCCTTTTCATGCACGCGTGCATAGACACACACACACACACACGCACACACAAACACTCAGTCCTGCGTCATTTGAGCATGACAGGGCTGACACACTCCAGCTGAGGCCAGGTACGTGACGTGATTGGCGCTGATTAGCAGAGAGGGGAAAAGAGAATTTTTTTTTGTCAAGGCCACACATTTTTCCATGTGCTAAAAGAAGGTAATGTGTCTCAAGCCTACGCTCAACACACACACACACACACACACACACACACACACACACACACACTTTCACTCTCACACATACTCGTACATGCCCCTGTCAGTACACACGCGCACACACACACACACACACACACACTCGCAGAAACACAAAGGAACATCTTGGATTGTTTTGCTGTCCTTGCTTCGTGCACGCACACACACACACACACACACACACACACACACACACACACACACACACACACGCTATCTCTTTCTTATGTATGCTTGTCTTACATTCACATCTGCAGACACATTCAGATGAACCCAAGCAGAGATTCGCTGTGGAAATATGTAGCATAGCCTTGGTAGCTCTGGCATATTTGAGCAGGAAGCGTTTGTGCCATCTCCTCTATGGCAGGCCTCCACCATGCCCCTGGTGGTAGACGGTGGAATTGCAGGGATCAGCCAGTGGGCTTGTGGCCAGACCTGAGGAGTTTGTGCTAATGACTGTTGCTCAAAGGCCAAGTGTGTGTTTGTGTGCGAGAGGCAAAATGTGTGTGTTTTCTCAGTGTTCAGTTGAGTAACTTTGGCCAAATGTCTTGCTGTGGGTGTCATGCTGTGCCCACTACAGCACTCTGCGCTCACCGAGACATGTGCATGTGGCATGTGGACACACACACACACACACACACACACACACACACACCTACACCTCTTTGTCTGTATATAGACCAGCAGGAAACTGTAGAAGAGGTTTTGATGTTTCTTGTGTTATGCATGGGTCTTGTGTGTGCTTGTTAAATATATGGCATTAGTTTTCAGCAGTGCTTTGTGTATGTTTGATACTTTTGTCTCTCACTCTGTGTGTGTGTGGTGTGTGTGTGTGTGTGTGTGTGTGTGTGTGTGTGTGTGTGTCTGCTTGGGGCTGTGTGTGTGGGTGTTTCGTATTTGCCAGCTGATGCAGTGCAGTGACTTGATAGCTAAACGAGAGCGTTCTCTCAGACTGTACAAAAGGCCAAGGACAGAGTTGTGTGTCTGTCTGTCTGTCTGTCTGTCTGTCTGTCTGTCTGTGTGTCCTCTGCCCTCAATATCCCCCCGAGGCATCCTTTCTTTTTGTGCAGAGGACAACATCCCTCCCATTTTTGCTCTCTCTCGCTCTGAAACACTCTGGTCTCTTGCTCTTTCTCTCCGTTCTACTCATTTCTTATCACTCGCTTTTTTCCCCGTTTAAAATGCAGCATTGAAAAGGATGGGCACGCATCACCACAGCACAGCCTTCATGAGCCACCCCCTCATCACTGTTTCAAATAGCATAATGCATCAGAACGAATATGAAGTCTTGGAGTGGAAGTCAAACGACAATTTGAATAATATAATTGTGTGATTTATATTAATACAATATATATTATTTCTCTTTTCTGTCCCTGTCTCCACCCCTCCTCTCTGTCTCTCTTTCTTGCCCTCTCTCTTTCTGTCTGTCTCTCTCTCTCTCTCTCCTCTCTCTCTCTCTCTCACTCTCACTCACTCTCTGCAGTCACTCTCACTCCCAGGGCTCCATGGCGACGGTGGTGCGTGGCACCGGTGAGTGGTCGTGCGGCCGCTGCACTTTCCTGAACGCCGGCGGCTCGCCGCGCTGCTCCATCTGCGAGGCGCCGCGGCAGAAGCCCGACCTGAACCACATCCTGCGCCTGAGCGCCGCCGAGGAGCCCCGCTGGGCCTGCAGCCGCTGCACGTTCACCAACCCGCACGCCGCCGGCACCTGCACCGTCTGCGGCAGCGCCGCGCCTCTCGGCCTCAACGGGCCGCAGGTGGCCCTCCCCCAGGTCCCCCCGACGCCCAAGCCCGTCGCCACCTCCGCCGCCGCACCCCAGGACCCCTCGGTCACGCCCAGCCCCGGGGAGACCACGCCGGTCGGGGGAGGAATCGGCGAGGAGCCCGCCGCCCGGCGGGTGGAGGTCAGCTCCAACGGCGAGGTGGGGAGCGACCTGGGACTGGGCGGGGGCTGGGCGTGCCAGCGTTGCACGCTGCTCAACACGCCGGTGGCCATGTCGTGCTCGGCGTGCGGCGGACCGCGCAAGCTCTCGCTGCCCAAGATCCCGCCCGAGGCGCTGGTGGTGCCCGAGGTCCGCACCCCCGTGCTGGGCTTCCCCGGTCACGTGACCTCTATCGCTGCCGCCTCAGGCTCCGCCGTCGCCACCGGCCAAAGCACGCCCCTCATCGACCTCACCGAGGACACGCCCATGCCCGGCACGCCCGAGTCAACGCCGGTTACGCCCCTGTCGGCGTCGTCGCACCCGCTCCCCACGTCTCTCCAGAACAACCCCGTCCCGCGCAGCCGGAGGGAGGTGCCGCCCCCGAGCAGACAGTCCGACGCCAAGCACACACACTCGCACGCGCACTCACACACGCCCACTGCTACCGTGGAGCCTTTGCTGGGCAAGCGCCTGAGCGTGTTGGAGGAAGAGGACGCGCATCCGCACACACACCCTCACGCGCACACACACACACACCCATCACCTCGCCCCCCTCCTGGAAGTGCCCCGGCTGTTCGGGGCTGGGCGGCGGTCGCTGCGACGCCTGCCGCTCCACCATCCGCTCCACCTCCTCCACGGCGACGACGTCCTCCTCCGCCTCCTGCTCCTCGTCTTCGTCCTCCTCCTCCTCCTCGGGGGATGTGATCGACCTGGTCGGGGAGTCGGTGCGCTTCACGCCGGCGTCGCCTTCCAGTCCGGACTTCAGCTCGTGGGCGTGTTCCAAGTGCACGCTGCGCAACCCCACCTCCGCGCCGCACTGCTCCGCCTGCGGATCCTCCAAGCTGCACGGCTTCACCGACTCCACCTCTTCCTCCTCCTCCTCCTCCTCCTCGACCGCGGCCCCGCGCCTCCAGACCTCCCACTCGGGCCGCTGCTGCCTCAACTGCGGCCTTCCTGGGATGGCCTGTGGCTGCAAGCCTTCCTCCTCCTCCTCCTCCACCACCTGCTCCGTCACCCCCGTCTCCGCCCCGCGCAAGACCGCCCGCGTCTACCCTTCCTCCTCCTCTCCCGCGGCGGGTCCGTCGTTGGCGGTCGGCGGTGGGCTGGTGGCGGTGGTGGGGGGCCAGTGGGCGTGCCCGGCCTGCACGCTCCTGAACGAGGGCCGCGCCAAGCACTGCGCCGCCTGCCACACGCCGCAGCAGTACGTGACGCTGCGGAAGCTGGGCAAGCCGCTGAAGCGGCGGGAGAGCGTGCACGTGGAGGCGCGCCGCCGTACAGACGAGGGTGAGGCCAAGGAACTCTGGGAGAACATCGTCAGCTTCTGCAGAGAGGTACGCCAACACTAAACTAACTGTGTGTGTGAAGGTGTCAATGCTGAAATTGATTGGTGAACTTCTGAGGGGAGATATGAAGAGAGTTTGAGAATTTGTGTGAATTTAAACATTGATTGTATGGCCTGAGGGAAGACACCCTCCTGCTACTACTACAGTGTGTGTGTGTGCGTGCGTGTGTGCATGCATGCACACCCTCAAACCATTTCAATTATTTTAAATTGCTGAATGTGTTGTGGTCATTTGCATGAGTTAATGTTTGGTATTAAAGAATGAACCGAACTCAACCTAAAAGTGCTCAGACACAAACTGGTAATGTGCTGTAATTGATTGAACTGTGTGCTCTGATGTGGCTGATTTTAGGTGTGTGTGTGTGTGTGTGTGTGTGTGTGTGTGTGTGTGTGTGAGAGAGAGAGAGAGTCTGTGTGTGAGTGCTAGCCCAGCATTTTCAGTTTGTTTGCACTCACTGTAAATCATTGCTTTAGGGTTGGCCTACCTTTAAGAGAAATTCCATTAGAGCAATCAGAAGTTGTCACATCCCCTGCAACACAGTTGACTGAGCTTGGAAGAGAGGATGCTGGGATTGCAGAGTCCCCCCACCCCCCTGACAATTAGCCCCTAGGTCCAGCCCTGTGACCCCTCCTTTCCCAACGCTAGCTCCATCTTAAAAATAGTCCAGATTGGCAGGAAAAGTGCAGACAGGGCAACCCAGATATGCGTGCACTTCTACTGAGGTCAGTGAGTTTGTGTGTGTGTGTGTGAAAGGGAGGGAGAGAGAGAGAGAGAGAGACACTGAGACTGACTGAGTGAGTGTGTGTGTGTGTGTGTGTGTGTGTGTGTGCGTGTGCGCGCGCGCGCGTGTTTTTCAGCATTTCTTCCATATGTGCATAAATCAAGTGTGTTAGGTGTTAGTGTGAACACACACACACACACATTTAAGGTGTCGATGCCGTATTTGCCCAAACTAAAAGTGTGCATGGTGATGGTGTGTGTGTGTGTGTCTCCACGTTCTGGCCCTTTTGCACAGTACTTGCTGATACTGTGCTTTCGCTGATGCCAGGCGAGTACCTGGCTGCCTGTTGGCAGCTCTTGTTTGCTCCGGTGAGAAATCATCAACGGCTACAGCACCAAATGAGCAAATCATTTATCATCCCGCCGAAACGGTGGTCTAGCACAGAGCCGCTAGCATAGGCTAGCATTAAATCCGCCAGGCTAGGAGTCTGAGTCCCACTCCCACAGGGCGCCCTCAGGGATCACACCACATGATTAAAGCGCCCCGTCCTCCCCCCAAATCAACATCAAACCCAATTAGTGGAGCATCAGACAAAACATGTACAGTGTTTGCAGGTTTGTTTGGCATTTTACGCCGGCTGCGTCAAAGACGAGGATTGTTTCCCTTTGTTTGCGTCTGGACCTGCGGGAGCTGGGAACTTCAAAAGGCTCTGATAAATACCGACACTGGCAGGGGGCAGGACAGACAGAACTTCGCTGAAGGCTCTTTTTGCAAAAACGCTAGCCTCTCTAACCGTTACTCTTTAAGTTCTCTGTTCCCCGGCTTTGGGAAACTGGTTTAAATCTCCGCTGCAGTCTGTGCTATTCGTGACAAAAATGTTTCTTTTTCGTTTGCTCTAAGTACGCGCTGATGAAATAGTAATTCCAAAATATTAAGTGATTAAATATAATTTCAACTAGATTTGAATGCTCCTGATTGGCTAAAGCCAATGTGGAGCTGATGAAGCATGCTTGAGATGTGGTCAGTCAAGAGTGCGCCACAGCAGGAGGGAGACAGAGTAAACAGGGCTGGGAGATGGACGTTCAAACGCTGGGTTAAATGACACCCTGTCCATTAGGACAACTGATCATTTTCATTCAGCCAAATGGCTGGGTATTGGTGCATAGAGGGGAAAAAATAGCTCTGTTTGGGTCTCCAAAGATGAGCATCGGAAGAGCTGCCGACGGCCACTTGGCAATTGAGCAGGGCTCTTAACCTTATCGAGTGCAGCAAGGCCTTTTATTGAGATCACTTTAATCATTGGGTGAGATCTTCTTGTGTGCTCTTCACCCAGTCAGAGTGGCTGGACCAAGTGCCAGTCATAACCTCAGCTTTACTGGAATTGCCAGCTAGGCATATGCAATTAATCCCAATCGGGTTTCAATTTCAATTAGGACTTCCTGTGACAATGAAACCCACATGATCGAGGCAGATTGCTCTGTTTTACAGGATGCTCGTGTTTTGTCTTATAAATCCACTGCACTGTATAGTACAGTAGTGACTTTGTATAAACGATTTTTTAAATATTATTTCTTTTTCAGTTGAATTTGCTGAAAGTTTCATAAATGGAATGTGCCTCCAAAATTATTGAGTTGTCGTGTTATATACTCGTATTCACCAAAATGATCCAAGATTGATCATTTTTGCCTTAATTGGACAGCCCCAGTGCAGGATCTGCAAGTGTTTCCATAGCCGTTTTCAGACATGATCTTGGAACATTTACAATGCATTCACAAATGTTTATCGAATTCCTCTTGTTAATTTATACCTGGTGCTTGTGCACAGACTTTAAGTAGGTGCAGATGAAAGGGCCTGTAAGTGTTGACAAGCACCTTAGGGTGCTGTTTCTTTAGTTTGTCAGCTGTTCACTGTCAGCCCAGAAAGGTTCACACCATGTTGTGAGTGTGTGTGTGTGTGTGAGTAGTGTGTGACTGGTGTGTAACTGTAGATGGCTCAGCGAGAGATCACTACTGTGTGACATGCACCTGCACACAGTTCCCCAGACAATCCTGAAATGGGGCCACTTAAAGTGGTCTTTTTGGTCTGTGTGCCGACCGACCACCTGCGGGAAAGAATGCATTTTTCCTCTAGTTTTTCCCCATTAGTTCCTTGTGTGATCAATAGGTTTGGCCATGTCTTTTTTTTTATTATTATTTTGCATGGCTTGTGTTGGTTAGATAGCCAGTTATTCAAGTTTCTGACAAGGCAAATGTCCAGTAAAATGACTGTGGCATGAAAAGATCTAGTGAGGTGGAATGTTGCCCTCAATATCTCAAACATTAACCACACAGCAGGCGTTCTGTAGCTGGCGTTTCAAAGGAACGGGGGAACAGATAGATTTCTGCTGACACTCAAAG